>JAHRHY010000048.1:0-17625 GCA_019671135.1 Linnemannia hyalina
TCAAAGACCTGATGAAGACTGTGGACCCTGCGAACGAACATCGTCCCTTTGGAGAAAAGCTCATGGTCTTTGGCGGCGACTTTAGGCAGATTCCTCCAGTTGTCAAGCAAGGACGCAGAGAGGAAACCATTGGAGCCTGCTTTAAACGATCTCCACTCTGGGACCACATCCAACACCTTCATCTTTCCGTTAACATGCGCCTCCTCAGAAATGCCGACGCTCCCGACATCGAGGAACAGACCGGGTTTGCAAACTGGCTTCTTCAAGTCGGAGAAGGTACTGTTCCTGGCCCGTCTCCAGACCACAGAATCTCCACCACCATCACACTTCCACCCCAGATGGTGATGCCAGCCAATGCCAACATTGGCGATCTCATTGCCAAGGTCTACCCTGATCTCCAGCACAATATTGGCAATGCCCAGTATCTCAATCAGCGCGCAGTGCTCTGCCCAACAAACGACAACGTCGATGAAGTCAACAACCACATCATGTCAGCCATACAAGGGGAATCAAGAGAGTTTCTCTCGCAGGACTCCATCATCGACAAAGAAGACGATAGGGTGGACGCTCTGTTTCCTATCGAGTTTCTGAACAGCCTCAAGTCGTCTTCGCTCCCTCCTCACTGCCTGAGATTGACCGTGGGTTGTCCTGTCATACTCCTTCGAAACCTCATGCCACAGGAAGGACTTTGCAATGGCACGCGACTCATATGTACATCGCTCTCACGGTACGTCTTGGGAGCCACTATCATTACAGGAACACATGCCGGCAATCACGTATTCCTTTCCCGCATCCCGATCTGCCCTTCTGACCTCGATATTCCGTTCAAGTTCCGACGACTCCAGTTCCCTATCCGACCCGCCTTTGCAATGACGATCAACAAGTCCCAAGGTCAGACTTTAGACACCGTTGGTATCTATCTCAAGAAGCCGGTATTCGCCCATGGCCAACTGTACGTTGCCCTATCTCGAGTGACGAACAAGAACAACGTGCATGTGTTGATTGAGAGGGAGGGTCCCGATACACCATATGGCTGTACAACAAATGTTGTTTACCCAGAGATTCTTGCCCTGAGTGACTAAAAAAAAATGACATAAGAAAAAAAAAAAGGAGGGTAGGGATCAAGGGAGACAGTGACAGACAGAAATAAATATTACCACATCCATTTCGCGTTTTTTTTTTTTTTTTTTTTTTCACCCAACACCTCCGCGAGCGAAGCCGCGGGTACTATTCTAGTCTACTAATACAAAATCGTTATCTCCATCACCTGACTTATCGTAAATCATGTGATGTTCCCTCTTTCTCTTTCTCACGGTGTTGTGGTGTGTGTGGTGTTGTGGTGTGTGTGGTGTTGTGGTGTGTGTATGGTATGTATGGTGTATGTGTAGTGTGTGTGTAAGTGTTTGTGTGTGTTGTGTGTGTTGTGTGTGCTGTGTGCGTTTTTTTTAGTTTAAAGTTAATTAAATTAAAAATGAGAGATGGATGAGGGTTGCAATCAGAGCCATACCGGTAAGCAGATCTGCCGGTAACCATGTTAAAATGCGACTGCGGAATGAGAGCCACGCCGGTAAGAAGATCTGCCGGTAAGCAGTAAGCATGTTAAGATGCGAAAATGGAGAATGGAGAGAGTAGAGCCGATGGCTTTTCTTTCTCTTTCACGGACAAGCATATTTTCTTTCCTTCCTTTCTCTTTTTTTTTTTTTTTTTTATCTGTCAGTAGCCAGCATGCCTTCCACTCGCTCTCACCGTGTCACTCTTACTACCACTTCCACCCCTGATGTCTCTCCTTCTGCGACCTTTACAGGATACAGACGGGCCAAGGCGACCAACTTAACAAGGTCGCCCTACTGCTAGCGCTCCCTCTACTTCCTCCACTCTCTACTTCCTTTCCACCAAATGTACCACCACTATCACCGCCAAACTCAATGCCATCACCCCTTACTCTTCCTCCTCATTCTTCCTCTTCTTCCTCCTCTTCTTCTTCCTCCTCTTCTTCTTTTCCCTCTTTCCCCCCTTTTACCTCCTCTTCCTCCTCCATCAGTAGGTGTGCCAAGCATCGTGGACGTGGGAACGGCCAACAAAGGTCGACAAGTTGTTACTGTCCCTACTATAAAGGAAAACAAACGGTATTTTAGGGTAAACAGACCACAATTGCTCAGATTGCCGCCTCTTTACAGCACAACTCCTAACTTATAATGGTAACAACTGCGAAGCAAGCTTTGATGCCATTTCAGACGGGGATGCTTACGTTGCAATTGCTGACGTGGTTCAATAGTTCGAGACTACAAGTAGAGCGTCTAATCGAATTTATTCGAATTTCCTATGTTTTGCTTAGGATTTGTGCGCATTCGAAACGGATTAAAAATTTCGACTCGAATGCGCACAAACCCAATGCAAACCATAGGAAATTCAAATAAATCGATTAGATTGGCTAACTACAAGTCAGACAACGATTGAGTGGGAGGGTGAGGGGAGTGAGGATGGGTCATCGATCAGGCGGCGGAGGCACTGGTACCGGGAGAATGCTTCCAGCCTGAGGCCTACCATTCCGACCCATTTAGGTAACATAAGCGACAACGACGACCTGCTGAAGGAGAAAAGCCGGTTGTCCCAGTCACGCATGATTGTAGCAGCCACGCATGGCTCCAGCCCAACGCCAACCATTCCGACCCATTCCGGCCCATTTAGGTAACGTGAGCGAGCTATTGCCATCGCATTGCATAGTGCTCCTCAGTCCTCTGCTACGAGATGTAATGCTTGCAGACAACTTGGTCACCGTTGTACAACTCATGCGGATTGCCATTTGAGCAGGAAGCGCATAATCGTTGCAGAATCTCTTGCTTCTACTCCTTCCACGGTCCTTGCTACTCCAGCCGCTTCTGCCGCTCCTGTTACCCCTGCTGCTTATGTTACCCCTGCTACTCATGTTTCCTTTGTTGCTCATGTTTCCTTTGTTGCCCATGTTTCCTTTGTTGCTCATGTTGCTCCCGCTGATCTACGTGTTTTTGGGAATAGAGTAGCTGCTGTTAAGGAGCAGGACGACACAGTGTACATGATCTAGGAATTGATGAGCGTGGTCTGCTCTCATTGGGGTGCTTTACATTGGACAGAGGTAACCAGTTACGATAACACCTACAACTATTCTACATTCTTCTTTCTTTTTATTGATGCGCGATTTAATTATTTATTTTGAATACGCAGGAGCGTGTCGGACGTACAGTCGCTAATCCACGCTTCTCTGTGTGCTGCCTAAGAGTCAAAATGCCAGCCATCGAAGCTTCCCTTGCTGGATTGCAAAGCCATTTCAGAGGTATTTCTTGCAACCACCCGGACCTTCAACAGTGTCTTTGCCTTTACATTACATCCTTTGGTACCAGTACAAAGTACCGTGACATTCGACATGCGTTGACCGCCTGGCAGAGGGAAAGCGAAAAGAAAAAAAGGTATTGTGAGTGCGATAGAGGACTTTGGGAGGATGGAGATATGGCACGTACGTTACAAGGGCGACGGTCGAATAGGGAATGATCCAAGGAATAACACCTCGAGAGAGGAAGGCAGGTTTGAGCAAAGGAGGAAAACCGACAGGATTTAGCCCGCCAAGGCAACGAGTCGATTTGTCAAACAAAGTCTGAATGAGGCGGACGAGAGGGTTGTAGAGTACGTTCATGGCAAGACGGTGTTGTATTTGATGGAAAGAAAGGAGACTGCTGCATAAAATCTTTGACCGAGATCTCGACTGACAGAGGGCTCATCAGACACGACAGGTCGCATTGGGGATGCGGAGGGCTGGCTCGGTGCTCGCCACTTCATGGCATTCATGCGACCCAAGTTGTGTATCTATAGGCATTCGAGCTCCCAGGGATCCCGTCTGACACCTCCTCCCCGTGGCTGTGGCTTGGATTAGTCAGGCCTGGCACGCTGGCACGATTTGTGGAATCTGACAAAGAAAAAAAAAGGAAGGGAGGGCAAAACGAAAAAAAAAAGTGAAGACAGAAATAGAAAAGTGAGAGAGAAATGAGGAACTGACAAACACAAATAAACTTTGCAATATTCAACCACCACCACTTTTTTATCAATTCACACTTCCTCCACACCTCCGCGAGCGAAGCCGCGGGTACTATTCTAGTATCATATATTCTCCTAGGACTCAATAAAGACCCCAGCTCCTTTCTCACCATTTTTCTCTCCCCAGCTGTTCATATCACAGTAGACATGCATGCGAGCGATATTGATCGAGATATCGAGATAATTCACAAAACCATACATTTGTGAACGCCGACGATGACGCCGACAGGGTATGCATGCCTGCTCAACGGGATTGACTTTGACATTCCAATTGACATCCAATGATGGTAGTTCGATGTCCATTGAACAAAACTGATCGACTTGTACAATGGTCAAAAATGGCTAATTTGGATCGGCGATGACGTGACATTGTACATAATAAAATCTGGTTCTCTTGTACTCGATCACGACGAAAATATCACCTTGAATTTTCGCAACATGAGTTACATGTACTTGGCATGGTTTTCAAGCCAAAAGGTGCACCTTGAGAGGCATACTGCACATATCTCCAAGTGAAAGCTGTCTTGTGAATGTCTTGTACAGCTCTAAAATGACGGTACACTTTTTTGAGATCAATAGTAGAAAGTATCCTACTACCAGGCAATTCAGATTTTTCATCTTCAAGAAACACGTTGAGATGGCAAAAATCATGGCACGGTCGAAAATCAGTCCTCTTGCCGTTATCGTGCCAAAATTAATGGTGTAAAGGACGAGCGTGTCAATGGTGCCAACAAGTAACCATTTTTTGTCGCTTCATCAACAAACTGCCCATGGTGAAAGGCAATAGGGTACTGTCTTTTCCATGCCGTAACACCATCAGGCGTTTTCAACCGCACTGGAGCCTCATCCAGAGTACAAAAACTCTGCTGCGAAATTGCTGCATTCTCATCAAGCAAACCACGAATGGATTGAAGAAAACCATCCCTCAATGAATGAAGGCAGGGGTTTCTCGGCTTCTGGAGGTTGGGTTGGTATAAGAGCTTCATACCTGTCCTCCAATGGACGCGGAACACAAACTTTTGCATCCTTACCAAGTCCTGGCAATCCAAGGATTCCAAATCAAAACGTAAATAAAGTATCCAAACCAATTAGCAAGTCATAGCCATGAGGCATGTCTAAGTCTTCACATGCATGCATACTCTTTCTGAAGTATCAAGTGCTAAGGGTACAGTGGCACCAATACGAGGTACAGTGATGCTGGCATGTGCTAATTGAATGGGGTCATCGTTCTTGTCTGCATAAATGATCATTGCCTTCAATGTTTTAACAAGTCTGGTAGATACACATGTAATCGTAGAACCAGTATCAGTCATAGCAAGACATCTCTGATCATTCACCCACATACATGTAACTAATACTTCAACCCCTGTGCCGTCTTGACACTATTGAAAGACCTCGCCAGATCAGAGCGCAAACGAGTGTGTGCATATTTTGCATTGCCATTGTCAATCATGAAAGCTGTAGCATGCATGCCTTATAACGACTTTATTCATGGATGCTCACGGGTAGAATGCCGCCGGTTTTTTCTTGTAGTTTTTTGTTGGTGTTGTTGTCGTGGGCTCGATGGAGTTTACAATTTCCTGCAACATCTCGCGTATCTCGTGATCCACAGGCTTCGCCTCCTCCTCTCGCGCGGACACCTCTGCCTTGATACGCATCGCCAATGTAAGACTCCGTAAGATAGCCTCCTTGGTTTTCTTTCCGAACTCACCCTTCTTGAGAGGGATGAAGAATGTATCAAAGTGAAGGAGTCGAAAAACACCACGGAAGTCGAGGCGCCAGAGGTTGGTCTCGTCGTTGAACGTGCTAGATCCGTATACAGCGATCCCACGCCAAGGAATCGAGTGCTTGGATGTGCCCTTCACCTGACTGACCCAAGAATCCCTCATAGCCCTGGCAAGCTTGAACTCGTCTTGTCGCAACTTCTCAGCCTTGCCGTTGTGAATGGTCGACGCTTCTGAAAGGCAAAGCTGGCAGCCTTCCCATATCGTGACACCGTCAGCGAACTGGCCAATCTGCTTTGTATCTATTAGATCATTCCGTGCCCAGTTCTTGCGCTCCTGTACGCCTGTGATGAGGACTTCCAAGTACTGCGTCTCAAGTCCCGTCATGGTCATTGCACCTCTAATGAAGCACCACATCAGGTCTGCGAACCCTTGCCTTTCGTTGATGTTGGTCGGGACGGCGTCATGGAATGAGAAGTAGTGGGAGCTAGAAGATGATGGGAGGAAGTGTCAATCTGCTGATCTGCCAATTGCTTCAAAAGCATATAGAATGTGGGTGTATGTCCAGCACTTACTACGAGTGAATGATCGACATGATGTAGCGCGCGACAGGATCCCCCATGCTCTCCTCTGCAATCGCATCATTCACGCTGTCGTAGTGGCTATTCGCAAATATGCGCTCAAGGACATCTGTCAAAGTGGGCCAATGCTCGTGAAGGTTGCTAACGGGATCCACCCTACTTGCAGCTCTACCAACGTTTGGAGCCAGACTCCTCCTGAATTTTGAGTTGATGGTCATATCAGCTATGCCATCGCGCGCAAGCGAAAAGTCCTGTAGGTTTTGCGCTCTGAACTCCCGGAACTTTCGAACAAGATCTTCTTCCTCTACAATCCACTTCACCTCTTGATTCAGCGCCACGAACTGCTCGAGATTGGCAGTGGGATCTGTCAATGAGCAGAAAAGAATGGAAAACCTTGTGAGTTGTTGCTGGTCAATACTGTGCGCAGACTGCACAATTTTCTCTACATCGCGTGAGTACCTGGAAATTCAAGCTCTTCTGCGGTAATGGTTTCTCAACTACTTGTACTGGTGGCTCTGCTGTTGTCATGGTTCTCCGAGTCCTTGGTCGGATCCTTGATGTGCTTGCAGCTGTTGACGCTGGCTTCACCGTCCACTGGCCGTGGTGTTCCCTATATGTTGGGGTCAGACCTGGAGAGTTACTACATAGTTTCTCAATCCATAATACCGGTCGCAGCCACTGTCAAGAAGATATTATACGTACAGAGTTCATTCTTCCTCGCTTTCCTGCTCTGGCATCCGATCGCACCTGAACATCGTCCAATTCAGCTTCTGTGAGTGTGGATTTGGGACTTGATGCAGGCTTGCCTGTGTCCAGGAAAGGGTTCTTCGGATTATAGAATTCTAGAAAATAAGCATGAAGCAATGAGTTAGAGCTTTTATATAACGTAAATTAGCCTAGCAGGCATCAAGGGCCGGTGCTTTGCCGCCCCGAAATGTACTCACCCGCGTTAAGACGTGTTTTCGGCGATGACTCGTCCAGTTCGCCCGAGGGATTACAGGGATGCATACCGCGACTACCTACTTGTGCAACAGGCGAAGACTGGGACAGAGAAGTATAGAACGGGGACGAGAGTTGAAGCAGTGATGATTGATGTTATTATTATGATACAACTAAATATATATACAAAGTCACCAACTAGGTTTCTAGGTGTAGTGTCATACAAAGTCAGAGGTGACAGAGGGTGACAAGGAATGACTAACTAGAGAGCAATAGTAAACCTAATATGTTGCAACTTGCCACATCATAGCATGGATGCAGGTGTTATCATCTACTACTCATACATCAAACATGGACGCCTTAAATCACAACAATGCAACTTGCCTGCCGTAACCTCCTCGCCTTCCGGAACGCCGGATGATTGGTTCTCTGTACGATCACCTGAATCGTTTGGCTGAATTGTTGGCAGTGCGGCGGCGGTTGATGTCGAGCCCTCCCAAATCATCTCCTTGGCCACAGGAACACTACCAGCAACCAACTCGCTGGCTGTTCGTGTTTTTGATATCTTCACTACTCGAGTCGCCGAAAAGTTGTCGCCTTCGTTGCGTCTCCAGGTTGCATACTTGGTCGATAGACTTTTCTTTACCGTGTTCGAAAGGAAGCTTTTTGAAATAAGAGCGGAGTAGGCTTCTTCCGCATCGCTCTTGCTAAAATATTCAAACTCCAGAGCGAATTTCGGCATAGTAATGGGCCCAGAGAACAGTCCCAGTGGTGCAACAAGCCACCAAGGGTTTTTTTTATTTCTGAAGACGGTACTTGAGAAAGAAATGTGTAGGGGGCAAGACTCTGAATTTGAGGGAAGACTTTGTGCTGTAGAAGAGAGAGGAGCCCTCAACTCCTGGAGTGTAAGATGATGAGATCATGCGCCAAGCCAAACCAAACGCTCTCCTAGGACTCGAACCCAGGACCTCAAGATTGTGAGAGGGACGCTTTACTACTACGCCAAACGGGATCCCAAGCCCCGGAGAGACGAAAAGAATCAAGGGCGGAACGATTTACGGGAAGAAACCGGGTCGGGATGAAAAAACAAGTCACAAATTGCGGTAAAACCTTAATTAATTGGTCAAAACCGGGTCATTAAATGGTCCAAACCCGGAATGTTGTTGGATATCACGACCTTTGCACATTGTTACGGCGGGATTGTTGAAATCGATCTACGTCAGCTCCTCAAACAACAATCGACAATCCGTCACCATCAGGCCTGGATGTCACAGAGGCGGGTCAAGAGGGCGATCCCTGACATCGATGACGTGGAATGGAACTCGACCTTGGCATATGTCCACGACAGGCACGCAGTCTTCACCTTTTACAGCAACAGCAAGGACTCTCACCAACGCACACATCATATCAAAAAGCTGCATGGAATGCTGCCCACTCTGAACTCCATGCAGGCTCGCAAGCCCAACCTGTACCCAACATGCGTGTGCCGACGATGCGAGCTCGAGAAGGAGGATAACGATCACGTCTGGAAATGCCCTTCGGCAGCTGAGACCACCACTGAGATCTGGAAGGAGGCCATGGGCAAGATTAATGAGTGGGGTGTGCAGGCGACAAACAGCTACAACGCAGCCAGGAAGCGAGAATACAAACGCGCGGTGGACAGAGGTCGTCAGGTACCGAGGCCAGTACCCATACACTGGTGGCCCCCTTCGGATGCGGATCATGTACGAAGATTTTCCTCCATCGGTGGAGCTCGAGCCGTGCACAGCGGTAGTCCAGCTCCCGATCGAGACGAGAAACCGATGTGGAATGTGTCGGATCTCCTCCGCGGCATCACCCCATTGAGCATGTTGACTGAATGGTCCGCGGTCTTCCGGACCCCAATGTCCATCGCTAAGACAGTCCTTCACAAGTTTGTTGGCTACCTGGAGGCGCAGGCCTCGGAGCTGATCTGGAAACCTCGGTGCTCCGAGACGATCGCGTGGGAACAAAGCCAGGGCATCTCTGCCAAGGACAAGACATCCAAGTACACAGGCCCCCGAGGTGACTGGAGTCAAGGATACGGTTACATCACGCACGATGGTTTCTGTCCGTGTGGCGCTTCGCTAGCCACACATTGTGAAGAAAGGTGCCCTGGAGCGACCAAGGACCCACGCGCTGCTGACGAGCGGTTGTTGGAGAGTTTGTTAGGAAGGAGGAGGTTGTCAATGATGGAGAGGATGGGAAGAATCCCCTTCATTCGTATCTAGTTTTATTTTCTTCCGTTTAAGCTGTGAAGAGCAGCGACAATTGTTGCGCAGAGCCAGGTTCTGGACCGGACTGCGACTGGTGGATGGTGCACTGAAGAGTTTGGTCTGTAGTTCCCTTTTACTTCCAAATAACTTCTCTATGCTGTTTGTCAGAGAAATAAAATTGTGTACCCAAAAAAAAAAAAAAAAAAAAATGTGCTTGCCCACCCCTAGGCCAGCTGCTGATCAGTAGGATAAATCGAGCGCACGAATAACAACAACAATGAGCAAAAAACGTTTGGAGAGAGGTTATAAATGGAGACGGGAGATTGTTGTTATGATCACCAGTAAAGCAAAGGTCCAAGATAGGTAAATAATGAATGAGGGTCCATCATTGGCAGCATGCCTATGGGAGGACAAGATGGACAAGCCAAAAAAAAAAAAAAAAAAAAAAAAAAAAGACCCTGTGTGTTAATAGAGGACACACCCTGTGAAAATCAAAAACGCTTTAATTTTCGTATTACTCCGACAGTCCCTGTGAGAATAAGGTCACACAGCCCTGTGTGAATAGATTAATTCTTTTTTATTTTGTTTTGTTTTTACAGCCTTATTCACACTATCGCCCAGCAATGAATCCTGTTCATATTATAGTGTCATAGATATGTTTCTTTTCTTTCTGTGAGTCATCTATCTCTTGCATCTCTTAGTCTCTGCATGCAGCCATTTTTTTTGTTGACTTTATTCTATCCTTATGCACTATCTCACATACTTTTTCGCCTGAGTATCAGATACTACTACTACTTCAAAAAACACAAAAAAGGCATTGAGAGAGAGAGAGAAAAGAAGGGAAAGCAATGAATATTGTAATACATACAATCACCTTCATTTCCATAGGTATAGTATGGGACATGTGTGTATTTTCATCTCCCTCCGCGAGCGAAGCCGCGGGTACTTCTAGTTACACGTACATGAAATAAGAGTTTGTTCTTTTTATGCCATAGGACAACGTTCTTGTCTCGTAACTTGTTTCAAGTGAGTGTAATGCTCTAGCGGTAAAAGTATATGACTGATATGTTTTAATTCGTTTGAAGAAAAGAGACAACTATTGCCTTTATGGGTGTAATTAAAGTGGGTGCTAGGGTCTTAAGCCAGCGCATAACGCTGGGGGAGGGGGTGGAGGAACAGATGAACAGAAAGCAGGAAGGGAAAGAAACATGGGCCAATACAGTATGTTTATGCGCCATTTCAACAATGCCAGCTGCTATCGAGAGCAGCCGGAGGACCCACGTTCTTGTAAGGCGCCAGTTCAAGGCATTCAGCAACGGTCACAAGTTTATACCCTGCAGCCTGAAGCTTCTGGATCACGTATGGGAGCAAATCATGTGCTGTCGTGTCCTTGGTTTCATGATTAAGAGCAAGAATAGTGCTTGGTCGATTGACTATAGCTCTATCGTACAATGCTTTCGATTGGGCAACCGAAGACCCTGTTTAAAGCAATGGCAGGTTAGAGGGAGGGACTTTTACAATGTTTAAACTGCACTCTTTGGCTGGACTAGATTACTCAAACTCACCAGTACTATCTCCCGAGTCGAAATCCCAGTAGACAACTTTGTTTTCCAATGCACCAGCGACTTCGAGAACCAGATTGTTGTATGCTCCATATGGAGGGCGCATGAAAGCTGGGGTGGCACCAGTGATTCTCTTTATCGCTTGCTCCACTGGTGGGGGTAAAAAAAAGTTACTTTAGTATGTAATTGAGGATTGCTTCGACTGCCCTTATTCAGCATTGCTCATCTCTGGCCTTAACTTACCTAGCGACATTTCATTGTTGATCTGGTCTTTACTCAGCGTAGTTAGATCCGAATGGGACCAGGTGTGCGAGGCGATTTGATGACCATTATTATAAGCATTCTTGAGCCTTGCGATGCTGCCTCCACTATAGATGCAGTCGTAGTTATCTCCATTCACAAAGAACGTTCCCTTGGCAGTGGCGTTGTCAATGTTTTGACTATGTCGTTCATGTATATGTATGAGCCATCGTCAAAATGTGAGTGCCACGGTGTTTGGTTTGGTAACAGTGCTCGATTACTTGAGCTAGGGGTGGTGGAATCACATGCGTTTGAAGGAGATGCTGCCAGAAGAAAGTAAGGTAACTGCGATAGCTAAGGGAATGATACGTGACATCATTTGGGGAATAGGTGGGTCTGCTTCGGGATTAAAGAAAAGTTGGAGAATAATGGTAAGATGAACAAGGGGGTACAGAGTCTTATATATGCTCTGTTGCTGTCTTCAGGATGAGAAGGGGCAACAAGTGGTATATGTTGTGTGATGGAGTGATGATACGGCGTGGCTTGACTCTGATGACGGATTCTTGAAAAATCTGAAGGTAATGAGTGTATGCAGGCTTGGTTATGAGAAAGAAGAAATAGAGCAAATCGTACACACACATGGAACGTCAATGAAGAAAAGGATTGGATGGATCACTAACCTTGCTTGCGGGTGGAGGTGGACGAGGAAGATAAAAGCGAGGCAGGGACCATGGTCATCTTTTATATCATCAAAGTGAGATGAAAACAAAATTGAGGGATGATATTGAAATGTATATGGGTTGAAGTCAATGGAAGAAAGAGTCTATTTCTTTATTACACAACATCAGAGGGGATCATATGCTGAGCACAACCACTCTGATGTTGGCGTTTCCACAGTTGTGGATTTGCCAAAGCACGGTGCCACTTCTTCAATTTAATAAAAAGGGGTAACTAAAAATAAACCCGTACCGCAGGCGACAATCGCAATCCTCAGAATTATAATTAGCCTTTCAAAATCTCAATCACTCTTTGGGAGGGGAGGGGAAGGGAGGCATATTGATCTACTAGACGCAGATAGTTGATACGCTTAGAAGCATGATGCGATTGCAAAGGGTCCTATAGTTCAAAAAAAAGAGAATCAGGAGATAATTAAAAGGGGAACATCAGGGACAACTTCAAGGGGTAGCATTAAATAATGGCTTCAAAGGAACAAAACCAAGCGACAACACCATCGGCAATACAGGATAACTTCAAGGGGAAATACCCAGGTTCAAAATCAAAGGCAGCATCAAAAGTACAACGATTATATAACAACAGCCTGCTCTCCATCTAACCACCTCCCCAACTAACCACCTTCCCCAGCTAACCACCTCCCCATCTAACCACCTTTTCATCTAAAACCACCTCACATCTAAACCACCTCACATCTAAACCACCTCACATCTAAACCACCTCACATCTAAACCACCTCACATCTAAACCACCTCACATCTAAACCACCTCACATCTAAACCACATCTTCATCGCCTTCTAAGCCACATCATCATCGTCCTGGATACCATAGACTTTATCAGAGTTTCCCTCTAATATCTGAAACATCACCAATGCCACCAACCTCTCGATCCTTCTAGCGCCACCAAACATCGACAGGTTCCATGCCTGACTAGTGACTAATAGCTGGTTAATTAGACATCACTCTCTCGAAAATACTAGAAGTAACAAGGATCCATCCTGGCTCCCGTAAATATATCAATACCCATAGTCTGTACCTAGCTTAGTCTTCGGTTCATAACTCACTTTTATTAAACACAATGTTCCTAGAAAAGTCTCTCGTTCCCTCATCCTCACTTACTGAAAGATACAGGTTTATATCGTGAGTGCGTATTGAAAGTTTATCCTTTGTATCTCTCAACTAGAATGGTACCCGCGGCTTCGCTCGCGGAGGTGTGAGGCAAGTGTAAATTGACAAAAAAGTGGTGGTGGTTGATTATTGCAAAGTTTATTTGTGATTGTCAGTTCCTCATTTCTCTCTCGCTTTTCTATTTGATTTTTTTTTCTGCCTTCACTTTTTTTTTCGTTTTGCCCTCCCTTCCTTATTTTTTGACGTCATATTTCCACAACTCGTGACGGCGTGCCAGGCCTGACTGATCCAAGCCATGGCCACGGGAAGGAGGTGTGAGACGGGACCCCTGGGAGCCCGAATGCCTATAGTTACACAACTTGGGTCGTATGAATGCCATGAAGTGGCGAACACCGAGCCAGCCCCCCGCATCCCCAACGCGACCTGTCAGGTGTGATTAGTCGAGATCTCGGGTCAAAGATATTATACAGCAGTCTCCTTTCTGTCCTTTAAATGCAATACCATCTTACCATGTAAATGTTGTACAACCTTCTCGTCCGCCTCACTCAGACTTTGTTTGACAAATCGACTCGTTGCCTTGGCGGGCCAAATCCTGTCCCTGTCGGTTTCCCTCCCTTGCTCAAACCCGCCTTCTTCTCGAGCTGTTATTTCTTGGGTCTTCCCCTATTCGACCGTCGCCCTTGCAACGTACGTGCCATATCTCCATCCTTTCAAAGTCTTCTATCGCACTTGCAATACCTTTTTTCTTTTTGCTTCCCTCTGTCAATGCATGTCACGGTTCTTTGAGCTGGTACCAAAGGACGTAAAGGCAATGGCATTGTTGAAGGTCCGGATGGTTGCAAGAAATAGCCCGGAGAAAAAGGTACCACCTCTGAAAGGCTTTGTAATTCATCAAGGGAAGCTTAATGACCGGCGTTTTGACTCTTAGACAGCAGAGAAGCGTAGATTGGCGATTGTACGTCCAACACACTCCTGCGTTTTCAAAAGAAGTGATTAAATCGGGTATCAATAAAAATAAAGGAGGATGTAGAATAGTTGTAGGTAATATCGTAGGAGGCCTTTCAAGTCCAAATTATCATATGGTGTTTGTTACATCTCTGCAGATCTTGACGATATCCACCGCGTCCATTAGAGGAGAATGTATATATGATACCAAGCATATAAGACAACCATTGTAACATTTTTTGTTTAACTATCCTACTAAACACCAACCTATTCTCCAAACAACAAAGTCTTCTTATTTTTCGCACACCAAACTCTTGAATATGTCCATCTACTATTAACCTGTAACCCTCACTGCAAGATTCGACAGAGTAGTTCTTGTATGTGATCATCTAAAGCACTTGTATTCCCAACTGTATCTTTGTCGTGAAATACAGGGGAGAGATTACATTTTAAAAATTCTTGTGCTGTCTATTGCTATTTTATTCTGTGTTCTGTTGCCCACTATGAAGAGATATGCCAGTTATGGAAGTCAACACTCCGTTCCTTGGACTTTGGATATTTTTTATATGCCTTTTTATATCCTCTGCACATGAAGGGGCCGCGTAGACGGTTACCTCTATCCAATGTAAAGCACACAATGAGAGCATACCACGCTCATCGATCCCATGATCATGTACACTGTGTTGTCCTGATTCTTAACAGCTATTCTATTTCCAAAAACACTTAGATCAGCAGGAGCAACAGGAGCAACGGAAGCAGCAAGGATCGTAGAAGGAGTAGGAGCAAGAGATTCTGCAACGATCATGCGCTGTCTGCTCATAAGGCAATCCGGATGAGTTGTAAACAATGGTGATGGAGTTCTCTGCAAGTATTACATATCATAGCAGAGGACTGAGGAGCACCATGCAATGCGATGGCAATAGCTCGCTCATGTTACCTAAATGGGTCGGAATGGTTGGCGCCGGGCTGGAACCATGCGTGGGTGCTACAATCATGCGTAACTGGGACAACCTGTGTCAGCGGGCTTTTCTCCTTCAGCAGGTCGTCGTTGTTGCTTATGTTACCTAAATGGATCATAATAGTAGGCCTTAGGCTGGAAGCATTCTCCCGTTACCAATGCCTCCGCCGCCTGATCGATGACCCATCTTCACTCCCTTCACCCTCCCACTCAACCGTTGTCTGACTTGTAGTCTCGAACTGTTGAACCACGTCAGCAATTGCAGCGTAAGCACCCTCGTCTGAAATAGTATCAAAGCTTGTTTCGCAGTTATCGCTATTATAAATTAGGAGTTGTGCTGCAAAGAGGCGGCAATCCGAGCAATTGTGGTCTGTTTGCCCTAAAATTACTGTTTGTTTTCATTTATAGTAGGGGCAGTAACAGCTTGTCGACCTTTGGAGACCGGTTCCACGTCCACGAAGGAGAGACATCGGGGGTGGAAGGGTAGTAAGAGTGACACGGTGAGAGCGAGTGGAAGGCATACTGGCTACTGACAGATAAAAAAAAAAAAAAAAAAAAAAAAAGAAGGAAAGGAAAGGAAAGGAAAGGAAAGGAAAGAAAATATGCTTGTCCGTGAAAGAGAAAGAAAAGCCATCGGCTCTACTTTCTCCATTCTCCATTTTCGCATTTTAACATGCTTACTGCTTACCGGCAGATCTTCTTACCGGCATGGCTCTCATTCCGCAGTCGCATTTTAACATGCTTACTGGATAGCGTTGCCGAATGTAATGACGGCTAAAGCCTATTATTCGACAACGCCAGGGACTCTAGATGTGTGTATCTTTCTTTTATTATTAGCCGTGACTTCCGAAAAAAAAAAAATTGAAAATGAAAAATGAAAACAAAATAAAGGGGACTCTAGGTGATCTGTTGATCTCTATCTACTTGCTAGAAAAGGGCGGGTCGGGTGGGACATCTAGAGTCCCTGGCGTTGTCGAATAATAGGCTTTAGCCGTCATTACATTCGGCAACGCTATCCATTATTCTTCCTTACCAGGGACTCTATCTGTGGGTTCAGAGTTGAGGAAATATGGCTGCGGCGAAGTTGCTTGTTAGAGATCGCGAGATCCTGTAGCACGCTTCAACAATGGCTGGGGATGACCGACGGCCGTGTGTGTCAACGTCGTCCGGCGGGATCCCCTTCTTTAGCGCGGCGGTAGTGCTCAAACATCCGGGTGCTCCCTTCTCTACTGCTTGTTGCCGTCGACGTTCCAGGCCGAGAGCGACCACATTGGATTCCTCTCGAGGATGTGTGGACTGTTCCCCGGAGCTGGTAAGACTTGGTTCCTCGGGATCCGTAGAGGCTTGTCGACCGACATGGCTGTGATCATAGGATACCAGAGCGCGCTCGTCCAGAATGGAGTGATGACCGTTGCCTTGACCTTGTCCTGCTTGATCTTCTGGAGGACCTTGGTGATTAGCGACCACGGTGGACACGCATAGACTCTGTTCATGTTGGACCAGCTGCTGTTGAACGCATCCTGGCCCCAGGCGGTTTCCTCCCGCTTCCATGAGATGTATCGAGGAACTTTGGCGTTCGTTGCTGTTGCGAATAGGTCGATGTGGTGGTGACCCCATGTCGACTCGAGGGTTTGGAAGAATGACTTGTCGATCGACCACTCCAGCTGCGTTGTCATCCTCCTGGACGGTGCATCTGCTGGATTGAACTGTGAGGGAACGTATGTCGTCTTGAGTCGTGTGCCCGTTGCCATGCAGTGGTTCCATATCCTGGTCGTCAGGTCGAGTAGTGGTCGAGACCTCGTCCCGCCGAATTTGTTGATCTGGGCAATGGTTGTCATGTTGTCGCAAATAACATGAATGGTCTTCCCGATTGTTTCTGAAAGGTGGACCAAGTGCCAGATGACCCGCAGCTCCTTCCAATTGATGTGGTGTGGTTGTTCCAATGCGCTCCATGTCCTGGACATCTCCTTGCCCTCGATCACAATCCCCCATGCCTCCTCCGAGGCATCGGTGTATGCGTCGACTTCCGTCCTCTGAGGCAAGAATCCTTGACCGTTCCACTCCGAAAGATGAGATCGCCACCAGCTGAGATTCTCCAGTGCCGCCGTGTCCAATGTAACTGGATCCGTCCACTTGCATTTCTTGGCCAGAGCTGCATTCTGAACCTGAATCAGATTCCTCGTCCTCAGTCGAGCCGGAAAGACCGCCACCGTCATCGCGATCGCCTTCCCGATAAATGCCGCCAGCCGCCGAAGTTGAACCGTTCCTGCTCTGATCAGCTTCTCCGCTTCCCTGCGCAGGTCGCGGACTTTTGGCCTTGGAACCGACAGTGACATGTTGCCGGTGTTGATCCTGAACCCAAGATGGTCGATACATTGGGTAGGATCTAGTGTTGACTTGGCGTTCTTGATAAGGAATCCAAGTTTTTCCAGCTGTTCCCGAACTAGATGAGTGTGCTCCTTGGCCTCCTCCTTGGTCCTGGCTGCGATGAGGATGTCGTCGAGATATGCCGAGAT
>JAHRHY010000049.1:0-17558 GCA_019671135.1 Linnemannia hyalina
CTTATTTTCCTTGACTCTGGTCCAGCAATTGCATGGCCGATATGGGCGATACCAACCGGTATCGCCATATGTTTGCTCGCAATCACGTGCATAACACGCTCGGCCTCGGCCCTCGATGAAAAAGGAGATGGAAGTGTGTGCGTGTGTGTGTGTGTGTGTGTGTGCGTGTGTGTGTGTGAGAGAGAGAGGGCGAGACAGAGAGGACATGAATGACTGAGGGACTCGAAAGAGAAAAGGGTGTGAGAAGTATGGGGGTAGAATTAACGAGAAGAAAGAGTGTGTTTTCTTTATTTTGCACCACAAAGCAGATAATAAGCAGTATCGGCTGTGTGGCGTGATCGGTTGAGCGTTTCTTCGTTAAATAAAAAGGGATAAATAAAAATAAACCCTACCACACAGGTGCACATGTTTGCACAGGCCCTTCATTGATTTTCCTTCCACTTTCTTGACCACATCCTCTTTCCTTTATTCCCTCGCTTGCCTCTTTTTTTTTTCTTTGATTCTGGCGAAGCAACTGCTTGGCCGATATCAGCAATACCCAATTGGTATCACCATCTATTTACTCACAATCACTTACGTAACACGCTCGTTCGCGGCTCTCCATGAAAAAGGAGATGGAAGTGTGTGCGTGTGTGTGTGTGAGAGAGAGAGGGCGAGATAGAGAGGACAAGAATGACTGAGAGACTCGAAAGAGAAAAGGGTGCACATGTTTGCACGGGCCCTTCATTGATTTTCCTTCCTCTTTCTTGACCACATCCTCTCCCCTTTATTCCCTCGCTTGCCTCTTTTTTTTTTCTTTGATTCTGGCGAAGCAACTGCTTGGCCGATATGAGTAATACCCAATTGGTATCGCCATCTATTTACTCACAACCACGTACATGGTACGCTCGCCCGCGCCGAAGCCAACAGGACCACATCAGAAGAAGCAGAATTGCGTTTATCCTTGCAATGCACACCCAACGAACCACAAAATAATCTCGTACAATAACGACATCTATATCTCTTTTTCTTTTTCTGTTTATTTTCATACTGTTCATAAGCAAACCAATTCCAACACTTCCATATCACAACAGCAGAAAAGTATTCTAAACACATTTCCACTCATAACTCCTTCGATGTCCTACCGTTCTCTGCCCACACTTTGATCGAAGACTTTGCCGGGTCCCTCCGGAGGGACAAACCGAGGAGCATAACAAGAGATACCATGAGAAGATTGCGGTTCTCGTTCAACGACCCGGACTCCCCGATATCATGGTTGAACGCAGCGAGGAAACACGAAATCATTATCCATGTCCGTCCACCCAATGCCAAGTAACCACCAATGTTCGTCAGAATGTGTTGAAGCACATTCTGACGAACATTGGTGGTTACTTGGCATTGGGTGGACGGACATGGATAATGTTATCGTGTTCCTCGCTGCGTTCAACCATGATAATCATTATCCATGTCCGTCCACCCAATGCCAAGTAACCACCAATGTTCGTCAGAATGTGTTGAAGCACATTGCTGTCTGCCGTTTTTGTACGTGCCGATGGACACCGCTCGCTTCCGTTTACTCGCCAACAACTAGGACGACAGCAGCGGGCGCGTCAGGCTCCCTACCCAGCGGACAAGTGCCTCTTCAAGCGCAAGTTCAGGCCATCGAGCTCCCATGAATCCATTTCTACAGCCCGACATCGACATGGACGGCTCCAACGAGGAGCAAGTGCAAGGCATGGTTCGGTTCCAGAACACCGTTATGACCCTTCTTGGGTACAGTCAGATGGGGTCTGAGCGGCTCTATCAGATCGAGGACAGCATCGATAGTCTCAAGACCGACCTTTCGACATCGTTTAAACAACTAATGGATAATAACAAGGACCTTTCCGCCAAGCAAAACAAGATCTTTGACAACACTGTGAAACTGATGAACATGACTGAGGGACTGCTTAACAGGATCGAGAAGTTCACATTTGAGAGGCCTGGGTGGCAGACAGGTAAACACTTGATCTCTTTAGACATGTGGCTGTGTATTTTCTCAAGTTAACATAACTCTTCGTTTTTTTTTTCTTCTCAGATTCACAGGAAGGATTCAGCATGCCAGGAAGTTCTGTCGATGGACGCTTTGGGCTTGGTGTCGACCCGAGACGCTACATCCCGCATCTTGATGACCACGATCAAGTTATCTCAGAGTCCGAGTCCCCAGAGTATGAAAATAGCATGGAAAGAAACATGGCGCAGGCTCAAGTTATTGCACGCCACAATGAGGAATTCTCGCGTGGAATGGATGGAGAAGAGAATGAAATGAACACAGTAAAGGTGAAGAAGGACTCACAGGACATGGAGGATGCAGCTGAGGAGATGGGGGAAGTGCATAAGGAGGAGGATGTGAAGGAGGAGGCGGAGGAGTGAGAGGAAGTGCGCAAAGGAGAGAGTGTAAAGGAGGAGAAGGCTATATGCAAACAACAAGAGTCGTCCTGAACAACGGCTCATCCCCACCATCATGCTTGTTATTTTTCTGATTACGTTTGACCATATAATACAATATAAACCCTCTTCTTGCAAAACCTTTTTGTGTGAACATATTGGAGACAATGTTTAAGGTCCACAATGCTAGCATAGAACGTCCTTGGTGTAGATAGCATCCGTATTGTCTCTCGAATCCTCCATCCCTCCTTCCTCGTCAAAGCAACAATTGCCTTCTTTTCCTCCTTTCTTTTTCACTTTTCCCCTTCCCCCATCTCTTTTCTTACCCTCCCACCTTCTTTTCGCTCTTTCACTGACTAGGAGATGGTGCACTGAGGAGTTTCGTCTGTAGTCGTTTACTTCCAAATGCTTCTTTGTACTACTTTCTAGAGAAATAACTTAAAATCGCGTACTATCAAAAAAGAAAAAAACAAACCCTCCTTTCAAAGTCCTTGGCACCAACGCCTTTACACATTGCAGATGGTTCTCTTTCCCTGTGCCGTTGACCCATTCAGTATTCACTCTCGACCTATGCCAACCACTCTGATACCGAGAGTAAAACTCAGCTCGGTCAAAAGTACACTTATTGACACATAAACACAGTTGATCAACAGGCCTTACCCGTCTACAAGTGCGTGTTACGATTCTAAGATAGTCAAAAGGCACACATTCCGTACTTTTACTTGGGCTTGGGGGGGAGCCTGTCACAGAATACCACAAAGAAAAGATAGTGTCGTCCACAGTACAAACGTAGCAAACAATGTACAAGAACAATGACGACGACTGCTCGACATGCCCCCTCCGCTTCCTCTTGATATCCATTTCTCCTGCGGCAAACCCTTGACAAATACAAAATAGACTCCAAATAAGAATAAGAACCACCCATCCCTTAACTACGATCGGCAACGGTGTCTTATTTTTTTTATAATCACACAAAGCAGCACATATGAAACCGTCGAAAGAAGAGTTTCCCTAACCATACTAATATCGGGTGGGCGCGCAGCTACGAGAATAAAGGGCCCGCAAAGAAAGCGTGGTCCACAAACCAGTTACTTTTCGCCTAAATTCCCTACGCTTCTTCATTTCTTCCCTTCTCCCGCTGCCAAAACACGACCGTAGACACATCCTTTACCCATCTGTTAACACCCGCAGCACGATACACATCCCTGATTTGCTCCCTTCTTCAACCCACTCAAACATTTCCTTCTTTCGCCATCTTACAACCTCAATTTAGACCATGTCAAAGTCTTGTATTTGAATAAATAACAAAATCATATAATATCATATGTCTTTAATTGAGTATTCTTCTGGCTTCATTCTCTTGCTTCATCCTTCTCCATTTTTTCGCCTCCTCCTCAACCCTTTCTCTTCCTTCACATTCACCATTACTGGTCAGGGGCATCCATACTCCTGCTTCTCTGCCTTCTTGAACCTCGCCCCTCGCCGGACTTTGACTTTGGCCCTCTCTGCATCTTCTTTGGCAAGTCTACCTCCTCAACATCACCGCCGTCGCTGCCATCATCGTCTCCCGTTCTTGTTCGTTTGACAGCAGCGCGAACACCATTTCCATTGGCTGTTGTAGAACTGGTCGCCTTGGTCGCTTTGGTCGCCTTGGTCGCTTTGGTCGCTTTGGTCGCCTTGGTCGCTTTGGTCGCTTTGGTCGCTTGGCTTGCTGCACCAGTGATAATAGTCTTGCTTGCTTTCTTGATGGCCTTGGACTTCCAACCGTGCGGAAGGCTGACTCCACGTGGACGACCTTCTCCTTTCCGGTCACTTTTGGTTCCATCGACTATACTGTCTAGATCCAATCCCTTGCTCAAATCTGCGCCTACGGTTCCAGGCTCTTGTGACTGTTGAACTAGAAGGCGAGCACCCTCTTCAAGAGCTTGCATCGTCTCCGCGATCCCGTCCAGCTTAATGGTGTTTTTGACGAGACTTTTGGCGGAGATAAGGATCCTGTTCCCTGGGACTTTGGGTTGTGTTGAATGAAGAGCAATAGGTGGAGGTCGAAGGATAGAGTTAGGGTCGTCCATAAAGGTGTCGATGGATAGATCCGTGCCGACCGGGTCTTTGCTGGCACCCTCGTTGACTGTTACCGTCTGTGCACGGAGGAAAGGTTTGACGGAGAGTTGTTGCTTGAGGTTCGGATCAAATTGTTTTCCCTCTTTGTACCAGCGTGGCAGAATCATGCAAGGGTGAAAAAGGAATCGTGCATCCTCCATCATCAAACAAAAGAAATGTCTACAAACAATGCCCTTATTCTGTTGCAAAGCGCAGGTACAGAAGTAGGTGCGGTTTGTTCGTAAGATCACATACTCTGGGCGCGTGCCTTTTCCTGTGTCAGCCATAGAAGAGACACGGAAAACCCCTTCCGATGTGTGCCTGGGGATGGACGTGAGCAAAGCATGAACCGAGCCACGCTGAAGTTGTTCAGCGCGGGATAGTTTTGACTGGAGGGAGTGTTTGGAATAAACCAGCGATTAGTGCATTTTCCTTTGTGTTACATAAACCAAGGAAAAAATGCTTGAAAAAGTAGCAAAGAGGATAAAATTAAGGCAAAGATGATAAAAATAAGGCAAAGGATCATTACAAAACTCACCAAGCAAAATTCACCATCCTGGACATAAGGAACCGCTCCGAAATTAACGACTGTGAACTTGAGGCCAAAGGAGTAATCCATCTCGGTTCGCAGCTGACCTTGGGCCCACTGGCTGAGGAATACCTTGCTGGCATCGAGGACTTGACCAAAGATATCGTAAGTCGTATCGCTGACGCCCAAGCGTCTCACCGGTCTGGCGTCATTCGGATCATTCGACAAAATGGTGAAGAGATCGATCTCATCTTCAATCTTGTTCATGATCGCTTTGAACAGATCCGATAGGGAAGTCTTGCTGTTATGCAGAAACATCTTGAGGACATCGTGGTTCTTTTCGACGCGCTGCGTGGAGCGCATCCCTGCGGTGAAAGAGGCTTGCACCCATGGTCCTGCCCAGAAATGACGACGGTTGTAAAGCCTTGCAAGATGTACTCCAACTTCGCCAGACTCGAGAGTATCACGCTCCTGTACGGACAAGATGGGGTCAGCAGCGATGTGGGAAGTGGCGACGTTTACTGGAGTGGAAAGGTTGGGTGGAGTGGAGAGGCTGGGTAGAGCGTTGAGGTTGTTGTTGCTGTCGTTTTCGTTGACGATGGTAGTGGCGATGGTGGCAGTATCAAAGCTAGGAGTAATAGTAGAGGTGATAGAGATGCCAAAGCCGTCTCCTCCAAAGTTTTGAAGGATGCGAGCCCAGATGCGTTCAAACTCGCCGGCTGTTAAGGCACAACAGGCGGCTTTGAACATACTGAAAAAGTGATTGTATCTCTCTTTCAATCTGCAAGACAAATGCTTCCTCAGATTTTCCTGGATATGCCATATGCAATTAATCACATGGACACCCTGAAACACCAAAGGAAGCGTTCTATCCATTGCCGCATCTTGATCAACCATCATAACCTTTGGCAGTAGTCCTTCGGTTGCCTCTTGAAGCTTGGAGAGAACCCATTTGTAGTCGTCTTTTGTCTCATGACGAGATAGAGCGGTCGCAACGAGTCGTGTCTTGAATTCACAATCGACGACCACAAAGTTGTGCAGCGGGAGGCCAAGGCGATTGGTGCGATAAGTATTGTCATGCACTAGCACATCACCATAGCGACGGAAAAGATCCCTCTGTCCTGGGGTCATCCAAAAGACCCGGACAAGCTGGTTCTTGTCATCAACATCGGTGGCAATATACCATCCCTTCTCCTGATTTGCCCTCATACATAAAGCGATTAGGAGCTGGACCGTCTGAGGAATCTGGATTGCATGGAGTAAAGTCCTAAACTCCTTTAGACGGTTGAGGACCTTTTTTTTTTTTTTTTTGTATAGAGATAAAATGTGTATGAGAAAATTGATTTAAGTCAAAATGTAAAGTTGTCGCTCAAACAGTAACTGTCCACAACGATACCTGATATTTGCAGAACTTTGCATCCCGAAATTCGATACGCAAAATGTCCAGTGTTTGCTTGTATGACAGTCGAATTTGGGCACATTTCCCAATAGACGCGATCATAGGGGCCGTCAAGGGGTTGGTTCGGCCGAGATTAAAATCGAACTGGTGCTCACAGTGATCGAGGTTGAAGGAGGTGATGTGGTACTGAGGAGCAATGGACAGAGGGGAAGATATGCTGATCGCGTATGGGCAACCACAACGTGGACTCTCACGCTTGTTGTGCTGTCGATCCTCGTCGGCAACTTTCTTGGATTTATAGAACCCAAAGAAGCTGCAAACGTACTTGACTATTTAGTGGTGAGGAAAGAGGATAAGGAAGTAGAAAAAATGATATTAGAAATGAAAAAGGACGATTAGGTTTGCGATTTCGATTTCTTGCTCAACTCTATCTCACACTTGACATAACATGTACAAACCAATATTGCTTACCGGCATTGCCAGTCGAGGTGCGAATTATAAGCTTGTGCCCCTTTTTCAGTGCCCAAGACCTCAAAAATACGTCCGCAGCCGACCTTGATCCAAAACAATGGTGAACGGTGGGCTCCCAGCCCACCAGCAGTTCGCTAGCAACATCGCCAACCTTGACCGGAACTTGAACCGACCCATCCTCTTCATATCCGCACTCGTCCTCGTCGATCTCATCCATGCTCTCATCCTCCCTCATACGCTCCCGAGCGGAAAATACAGGTGTTGAGGATGTGTTGTAAAGAACGGCACTGACAGCTGCTGTGTGATTGTAAGACGAAGTGATGTTTTTGTTTTGATTACTGGAAAGAGTAGTTGGTGAGGTATTGGTGTTATTGTTGGAATGAGAAGGAGTGTCGCGCTTCAACATGTCGAGATCATTTCCTTCCAGCTTTTTCTGCCGTGACTCTCTCAGAGCCTCAAGATGTATCGTATTCTTATTGAACGACGAATATAACTCCTCTTCTGTCTCACCGTCATACAACTTGTCCTGATCCTGGTCCTCGGCCTCGTCATCGTCTTCATCATCCTCCTTGAACGTTTCCTGTTCATCCGAGTCAGCAAAAGCATTGTCCGACCAATGTTCACCCTAATAAAAAAGAATGATAGAGGAGAAAGAGGTACAGGCATTGAATACACAAATGCGATAGGGCAGAATGCCAAAATGAAATGAAAGCACCGTCTTGATTTTATGTTACCTCCTTTTCGAGGTTGTTATGAGAGAACATGCTCTCGAATTTGTCGCCAAGTTCCTTAGCCTAAAAAAACCATGGAAAAAAAAGGTTAGCAAAATGGTCACGTCACTTCATACTCTGTTGGGTTGTTGTTTTGAGCGACATTAAGGTACCTTTTGCAGCAAAGGGCTGGGAAGCGTAGTCAGCGGTGTTTTAGGGGAGGCGATGAGTGAGTCTAACGATTTAACACTGTTCTTTGAGTTGCTGGAGGTCGGGGAGAGATTCTACGTTGAGAAGCACGTTACATGTTTCAAAAATAAAAATAAAAATATAAAAAGAGTGAGCCTGGGTGTTTTTTTTTCTTGGTTTCTTGATTATTATCTTTTTTTGGTTGCGATTTTTTTTCATTACCTTGGACTGAAGAACTGGTTGCTGCTCTGTGCCCGGAGAGGCCTCAAAGGAAGCAGATGTGGGTTCGGCTTTGTTCTTGCAACAAATGGGAGTCTCGACAAACGCGGCCTCCATTGCCATCTTTTCCATTTTGAGTTGGCTGTCCTTTGTGTCAAGAGAAATCTTGGGCTACAAAAAATTGAAGGTCTGTTAAACAAGAGTACACAAGTATTTTGATTTTTGTGTACGACTACAAAAGGCACAAGCTAAATTCTCATTTTTTTACCTTGTCAAAGCCCATCAATCGAGCCAAATACTTGGCACGGTGTTTGACATTATCTTTTTCTGTCCAGGTGGTTATAGACTCCTGACCTGTGATATCGTTCTCGATCATATGTGCGGCAATTACGCCACACGAGCTGCTGTCCGACTGCCGAGGTTGGTGCAAGCGTTGAATATTCGTTCTAGTCCATTTTTTCGACTGAAGGCTGGATACCCCCAAACTAACCCAGGCCTTGAGGACATGGACGGCGCCGGAGTATCGGCTGTCCGAAAAACGCATTCCATCTCCAACATAAACTGTGCACGAAACCATATCCAACTTGATCACTCCCCAGTGGCTGTCTAGGTAGACTATGGAATAGACGGCGTCATAGCTTCCGTTTCCAAGACCATCGACATTCCAGTTGTAAAAGGTCTTGTTGCCTAACTTAGGGTGCTCCCGCATCCAATCAGACAGCCTATTAGGCGAAATAAACAGGTTGGTGTTGCTGTTGTAAAATCCGTATCGGACCTCAAAATCGCCCATAATTGCCTCCAGAATGGTTGAGGTCATCCACTCTTGGCCGGCAAGAGGGAGAAGGGAAGCGAAGGAAACCGGCTCCAGACCAAGAAAAAACAGCGGGTCATCAATGCGAATAATCTTCATCTGCTGCTGGTACCACTCAAAAAAGGATGGATTCAACGCAGCAACAGAGTTCCTCATCCAACGGCGCGCTCGGTGAAGATGCTCAATAAGGCAGCCAGACTGGACTACTTCCTTCAAGAAGACAAAGTCTATTTCCTTGGAGACGCGGAAGGGGACAAAGGTCGACCCAATGTTAATCCAGAGGCCGAGGTTGTTGTTGGTGTTCTTGAACTTGTTAAAGGTCGCGGTGTACGACTGGAGATTGGGAATGGTCCTCAAAACTGCAAGGCTCTCCTGGTTAAGGACTGTTGCCGGCAAAGTAGTGCAATGCTGTAGCTCACCCGTGTTACGGGTCGAGGGAAACTGAGGGAAATCGTTCACTTCTTGGAGCTGGGCACAAGGAATACGGTTTCGCCAGATCTTTCCATAAATCCAAGCCGCATCAGACTGCAACCGCGGCAAAGCGTCAACGTCGATTGGGGTCGAAGCGGAGTTGATAATCGAGGGCATGCTTTTGGTAATGAAAGATGCAAGGGTAGGGATATCAGACGATTGCTGTGTACAATTAGTTTCAAACGTGAAGTACCAAAAACTGCAGAAAATCATTACATGAATGGAGAGAGTGGTAGTACTAATGGTAGTATTAGCAGTGGTGTTGGTATAGTGGTGGTGTTGTTATGGTTGTAAGAATTTACAAATTGGCGAATTTTACTTATGAAGCATTGTTTTTATAGTCTACCCAATGATAGCCAGAATTTTGGCGTTTTAGCAAGCGCGCTTGCACCTCTATTATTCTTCACCGATTGCAATGTGAGAAATAGCTTAGTCGTGCTATGGTTGTATTCATTTGAAGTAGGTATAATAGTAACTCGCACTTGATTCTTTTTTTTTTTAAAATAAGCAAACAAACATAATCCTTCATTGACTAGGCGAAGCTCCTTTTTACTGCAAGGGTGACTCCGAATATGACCCTTGTCCTAAGTAACTATAGGCGTGAAAAAGTCAATCTGGCTTTAGTTTATCCAAAGAAAAAGATCTCCGGAAGGGTGGTGCTCTTGGGCTTTTAGCACCATCTTAATCAGTAATTAGCAATCGCTTTTTCCACGAGCGTTGACTTACCATGCAGTTGCATTTTTTTTGAATAGCTTGCATTATAGGAACAAAAAGGCCAATACCCAGGAACCAACAGGATTACCTCTTACTTACCAGAGTGGGGTTGAATATGAGGGCTTGATCGCCTAAGTACATCGATCATCCCATTTGCGCTAACGTAAGTACTTTAGGCAATAGCAACAGCAAAAACCCAGAAAGTGGTGCTTAAGGATATACTTAACACTTGACAAGACGAAGAAAAAAGCTGCCTTGAATGTCTATGCTCTTCAGGACTGTATAAAGAGACCAATGTTCATTCCATGTAGATACCATCAACTTTTTCTTCTTCTGATCCTTCACTTTTTAAAACAAAAAAATATGGTCAACATCCTCCCCACCTGCACATACTACCACTGCGCTATGAAGTGGCCAGCGCGACCTCATTCTCCTCTCATCATTGAAAAAAAAATGCTTCATTTTCACGACTATCACACCCCCTACTCACTGTCTCTCAAAAACAACCACCCCACCGCGCAATCTCCACTTACTGAGATATTTGTCCGCAAGGCTAGCAAATCAATGGAGTTTGTTTGCTATTGTGGTGCCTCCAGCCCAGGTCGATCAGTCCTTCAGCTTCATCGCTCGTTCTGTCTAATGCCAGCCCCTGATATGACTATCCTCTCGCTCTCACCTACGGAGGTCGTTGAATTAGACGCGTTTCTGGACGAAGGTCTGGTCGACACCAAGCCAAAAGCACACCCCTCTGATCACTTTGGTCTGTCGCTGGGGGATGTTGATGTTGGTAGCCTACGTCGATGCGATGAAACATCCCCCTTGTCTCCTGGATACATGGACGATAGTTCCGAGGAGTTTTCCGGAGACGACACCGATGTTACTTTGCCTCCGATTCGATCACCAAGCCTATCGTTTGAAAAGCCTTTTCAGCATGCGGGTCAAGAACTCGACCATCCCTTCTTCACCTTGTACGACATGCGTGGATCGAATACCAATGACGTTCGCAATTCCTCTCCAAGGTTCGTCAAGAGGCGCCGATCGGAAAGAACAAACAATACAAAACGTCGTATCCATTAAGGAACCCGCTCGAAGGACAGTAGACCTTGTTTTATGGATCCCACTAGTTACATTACAAGGCAAGACTTGTTGACTATGAAGAGACCAAGACATCAGTGACATGAGCAAGTTTGCACGAATAAAACTGCTGGTGTTTTTATTTGTACTACATCACTATCAATTTTGAAACAATAGGTGAGGTATGTGCATAAGCAAAAGTGTCTTTTGTTGGTCTATGAAATTCTACATGAACATGAAAGATACATATGAAATAAGAGTAGAAGGGGAGGGAAGGAACAAATTCAAACAATAAAAGCATCGCAGGCACGAACGGTTCGAAGTAACCGGACAGAGGGAGGGTGTCAAGGATATAATTGTGTATCTAAAGGTAGGAAAGAACAGTAATTGGTGAGACGAGGCGAAAGGGATAAAGGGGAGGTGAAAGGTACAAGGAGAAGGTAAAGAGGGTAGAAGAGGAGTTGATAGAGGATAAATGAAGTCAAAAGGTGATTTGATGGACGGTAGAGAGTGAGGGGCGGACAAAAGAAAAAATGAGTCAAGGGAATGGAGGACAAAATAGACAGAGAAACTGGTGTCAATCTACTAGATGAATCAACGGTCTTGTAAAAATGCAGCTGCCTTAAATGCCGTATGCTTGCGCCGCATGTAGGTTTGAATTTGATGGAGCTCAAGGAGTGTGAAGGATGCAGAATCAGAATAAAGAATATGTCCGATAGAAAATGGAATAGAATGAAAAAAAAGGCCGCGGTTATTTTTTAAAACAGAAGGAAGAATCAATGGGAGATACATGTCAATATGCACACGCTATCGTGTTCCAAGTCTCTGTCACTTTCCTCCTCTTTGTCTCGCCCTCTGTCTCGCGCTCTCTCTCTCACACATACACACGCACACACTTCTATCTCCTTTTCCACGGAGAGCCGCGAACGAGCGCGTCACGTAAGTGATTGTGAGTAAATAGATGGCGATACCAATTGGGTATTACTCATATCGGCCAAGCAGTTGCTTCGCCAGAATCAAAGAAAAAAAAAAGAGGCAAGCGAGGGAATAAAGGGGAGAGGATGTGGTCAAGAAAGAGGAAGGAAAATCAATGAAGGGCCCGTGCAAACATGTGCACCCTTTTCTCTTTCGAGTCTCTCAGTCATTCTTGACCTCTCTATCTCGCCCTCTCTCTCTCACACACACACACGCACACACTTCCATCTCCTTTTTCATGGAGAGCCGCGAACGAGCGTGTTACGTAAGTGATTGTGAGTAAATAGATGGTGATACCAATTGGGTATTGCTGATATCGGCCAAGCAGTTGCTTCGCCAGAATCAAAGAAAAAAAAAAGAGGCAAGCGAGGGAATAAAGGAAAGAGGATGTGGTCAAGAAAGTGGAAGGAAAATCAATGAAGGGCCTGTGCAAACATGTGCACCTGTTGTGGTACGGGTTTATTTTTATTTATCCCTTTTTATTTAACGAAGAAACGCTCAACCGATCACGCCACACAGCCGATACTGCTTATTATCTGCTTTGTGGTGCAAAATAAAGAAAACACACTCTTTCTTCTCGTTAATTCTACCCCCATACTTCTCACACCCTTTTCTCTTTCGAGTCCCTCAGTCATTCATGTCCTCTCTGTCTCGCCCTCTCTCTCTCACACACACACACGCACACACACACACACACACACACGCACACACTTCCATCTCCTTTTTCATCGAGGGCCGAGGCCGAGCGTGTTATGCACGTGATTGCGAGCAAACATATGGCGATACCGGTTGGTATCGCCCATATCGGCCATGCAATTGCTGGACCAGAGTCAAGGAAAATAAGGGGCGGAAAGTATGGGGTCTAAGTCAACGAGAAGAAAAGAGTTGTTTTATTGTTTTACACCACTGGAGTGATATTTAACCACGGAGGTGATAGCTAATCACAGAGGTGGTAAATAATCACGGAGATGATAATTATTATAAACAATCACGGAGGTGGTAGTTGAGCAGCGACCATCTGCCATGTGGTGATGTGGTCGCTAGCAGTACTTCTTCGTTACATAAAAAGACGGGGTAAAATAGAAATAAAAACCCCGTACCGCAACAGGGGAAAGGATTCCACTCAAACATAATTGAAAGAAAAAAAAATACTCATCAAGGCTCGTACATGCATACATCACATCATACACCCTTTGGTCCCAGGTCTCTTAGTCTGCAAGGTTCGTATTCTGAGTTCTCACGAGCTTGCCTTTCGCCCTCTCTCTCACCCGCACTAGCTTTTCATTTGGGGATATTCGTCCTTGGTCGTACACCTTGTTGTTTCTATCAAGATCCAGGCCTAAGAAAAGTATAAGGTTATGGAGGCCCATTCGCGCCGTTATGCTTTGACCACTTTGTAAAGGAAGAAAACAAAAAAAAAAAAAAAAAAAAAAAAAAAAAAGAGCGACGTAAGCACATGTTTTCGCCCAATTTTCTCTTTTTTTATAACACGAGTTGGAGGAAGTTGTCTATTTGAAATCTTGCATCGTCCCTCCTTGACTTCCTCTCGTTCTGTCCCTCACCATCTTTTGTTTTTCTGTTGGATTGATGGTGGAGGTGGTTGTTCCTTAACTTAACCACTCATTCCTGCTACCTCATCCCTGTTGTTTTTGCTTAATTGTTTTTCTTATGTATAATTGTGTGGGCAAGAAAAGAGCATGCAGGTGATTAGTATCGCTTGCCTTTCTCTGTTTTCTATCTTTTCGAAGCACCCGTGTGCACGGATGCAAGTTTACGAAATGAGAGATACAGGGAGCGGAGAGGAAGGGGAGAGAGGGACGACTGTCATCAGAACACGACTCATTGTACACAGCTCAACTGTCGAGAATTCTTACACCCTTTTAAAAAGAGGTGCAATCCGAATTGGACTTTTCCACCCTTCTGTTCCATTTTCCTTTTCTCTGTTGTCGTAATCGGCATTATTCATATTCACTATACCGCCTCACGACACTCAACTGTCCTCTTCCTCTTTATCCCTCCATCCGTCCCCCCATTCCCTCCACGCACGTTATCCCTTGTCTCCCTTTCTCCTTCACTCTTTTCTTTCTCTTACCGCCCTTCCCCCTTTCCCTCTACCCCCCTCTAGCTGCTCCCCTCTACTCCCCTCTAGCTGCTCCCCTCTACTCCCCTTCACCTTCCCTCTGTCCTCCTTTAACCTCCCCTTCTACCATTCATCTCTCACCAATTCTTATTCTCTTCTACCTTTAGATGCACAATCAGGTCCTTGGCACCTCTCCCTGTAGTCACCTCCTCTTTGAGTGCAGAATTACACGGACGGCAAGGCATAAGATACTTCGAAGAATAAACTATATTTTGCTAATTTTATTTGCCCTGTATGACATATTTGACAAAGAAACAAACGAGCAAACAAGGACTGTATAGGATCCTGAGCTTGGTGGAACAGTTGATTTGGCCTTGTTTCCTTGTGTTTGAATATAAAGAGAGAATGAAGAAAGAGACGAGATCTGAAAAGAAGACAAAGCGAATGACGGTTCATGTGCAGAAGAGGCCTGGAAGATGAGGCTAATTTGTGTCTCGACTCTGGCCAGGTTCAAGTATGAACGGGTGTAAAAATGAGTGTAAAAAAGTATGTAAAAGTCAGGTCAAGATGGCTAGCATCCTCAAGACAAAAACAATTTCACCAGTAAAATGGACACTCAAGGCGTCAAACACCTTTTGTTGCTTTCTGTCAAATCAAAGAAGCAAAAAAAAATGGACAGTTCGCAGATAAGAGTCGCCTAGTCAAATGACGCTTAAGGCATCCAGCAGCGCTGGTCAAGCCAGGATTAGACCAATTGTCGGCAAATAGAAACCTCCTCTATTCTGCTGTAATCCTTACTCAGTTGTAAAGGAGGCAGAATCGGGCTTTGTTTACAATGGGGTAAGAAAAGGCGATTCTGTATGTTCCTACATGTATGTAAAAAATGGATTTGGGGCTAATTGATACACCATTGTAAACATTCCAAAAAAACCAGAGCCTTACTGGGTTGTACGACCTTCATTTTATGAAATGCTTACCTATGTGTGTTTATTCACTCGTCGAGTGCGCCTTACACTAATGTAAAAGACCCCTTTCATCGAATCTTTACTCATTGTACACGTTCATTCATACACCCTTGTAAACATTTAATTTACAGAGTATTGTAAGAAATTCTTTTTTGCTTGGACGAGAGCAGTATTGACAAGAGTTTCGCTGGCACGCTGCAGGTAACAACCCCCTCTTTGATAATATGAATACAAGGTCCTTTTACACATCACTTGGACGAGAGCAGTATTGACAAGAGTTTCGCTGGCACGCTGCAGTGTATCGTTTTGTGTGATTCTTTTAGGACACTATTGTCACTTCCCCTCCCCCCAACCTACAACCCCTTCCCCTCCCCCTCCGTACCAATTGAGGACCTAACAGCGGTCCTACAACTCTGGCCGTCGACCCTCTCCCCTGAGTAACAATGTTTAATTCCTGTGCGGAACTCTTTTCCACAATGCCAACCCAACAGCAACATCAACACCAACACGGAGATGGTGACCCACCCTCTCAACCCCTGCCCTCAATCGGGTCCCCACCATCCCCTTCCTATGCCTCCATGGCAGCTGGAACCCGTAGTAACAATAAACTTCTCATTCACTCAGTGTTTACCGACCCCGAAGAGGGTCACCTTGCTGCTGCCGCTCTTGCACCAAAGGGAGCTCGACTGGGCGACCTGGTGAACCCAAGAGCTGTTGCATACATCGTCCCCAAAACTATTTCTTCTGGCGCGTTTTCGGATGCAGTCAGATCCACCCACTCAACTCTGTTCAAAGCCCATGATGACATAGCACCTCTCCATATTCTTAGCAACATGGCCTTCCCCTGCGCTGACAATGTCCACCATCGCATTGAAATTGTGTACCATGAATCTCTGGACACTACAGCTGTTTCCACCACTCCCATTACCGTCGACGACAAGCAGTTTGCCCCTCTTTCATCGACTGTTCCTCACATTATCACCCGTTTCGTCTTCACGGATTACCAGTTCCAGACTTCCCTTGATTTTGGCACCCACCTGGAGCAGTTCTGCTCTTGGTACTTTGAGGACGCCAAGAGAATGGGCAAAGTCATCAAGATCGAGATCCCTCTGTTCCCTACCCCCAACGGCAACCACGAGGCTCGCAGCCAGTTCGCTGTTTATGTCAAGAGTGACAAGACTGCGGACGAATTTAAGATTGACCGCTTGCTCTCCTTGGGCAACCGTCAAAAATCTCCTTGCCGTATCAGTTGGATGGGAGCCTCTCCCTTTTGTAACTATTGCAAGGGACACGGGCACCTCCTTCTCCATTGTCCCAAGCGCTTGGCCATCGTATGCAGTGCGTGCAATGCGAATGGCCACGTCAGCTTCACCTGCTCAAGGTTCTCGGCTAGAGATGCTAAGAGGGCGAAAGGTAAGATGCCTGTGAGAGGGCAACCCACTTCCACCTCTTCCGCTGAATCCTCCTCAGATTTTACTTCCTCTACTTCCTCCTTTTCTTCTTCCTCTTCTGCTTCCTCTTCTTCTTCTTCTCATGATTCCTCTTCTTCTGATTCTTCAACCTCCTTCTCTTCTCCTTCCTCCACTACTTCCTCTGCTTCTGCTTCTGTACCGCCTGATACAATTTCAAACACCCATCTCGCTTTGACCACTACCAATGTGACCCATCAGTCCCAGTTAGTGGTTTCTCCTTCCAACACACCAAAAGATGACATCACTATGACCGAATGTCATGATCAGGCTCAGGATAAAGGAGAAGAGGTCTTTGATGAGGATTTCAATTTGGAGGGAGCTAACCTGGGAGACCTTGACAGAGCTACCTACAATACTGAACACTCCATTTCCTCCGACAACAACGACCTCCCCATGGAGGATGCTATGGCTGCTTCTATAGCAGCGCGGATCAAGGCAAGACGCTCCGTAGCCAAGACCGCGGTCGCCACAGCAGTTAAGACCATCACCAAGACATCCAACAACATCTACACCAAAGAAGGTAGACCTGCCACTAGATCTACTTCTACAATTAAAAACAATCGGTCACAGTAATGCGGATCGCAAGCTTGAACGTGCGAGGTCTACGTAAGCAGCACCTTCAAAACAACAATGCTACCGGTCCACCTCATTTCTTCACCTGGCTTCGACAAACGGATTTTGACATAATGGCCCTTCAGGAAATCAACCTACCAACATCGCCAACCACTGCTGATCAGATCAATTACAACCAATATCTCAACACTCACAGCTCTGTTTGGTCCCCCCACTGTGCACTCCTTCTTCGCAATCCTGACCTCTCCTTCTCTAACACCTCTTACGCAGAACAAGGAAGGATTATTATTACCACCGTCACCTCTTCATCTTCTTCTTTTATGGCCACATTCTGTGTTATGTATGCCCCAGCCAACAGGACAGCACGAAGGCTATTCATGCTGAACTGTCTCTCCCTCCC
>JAHRHY010000005.1:1800000-2275000 GCA_019671135.1 Linnemannia hyalina
GAGCGGACTCAACAAGGTCGACCAGCTCGCTGTTTTCGAGGATCATATCAAGCAACTCGAGAAGGAATATGATCAAAACCGAATTAAGGAACGTGTCTTGAGGAAGCGAACTGAGCGGAAGCGGCGAGAGGGATTCAAGGAACTCTTGTCAGAACTCAGGACCAGTGGACAGCTCAATGCCAAGAGCTGCTGGATGCAGATCCACCCCTTGATCAAGGATGATGCACGGTACACTAGCATATTGGGACAACCCGGATCAACACCCATGGAGCTGTTTTGGGATCTCATCGAGGATCTGGACGAGAGGTTATACCAGGATCGTAAAATGGTCCAGAACCTGCTGAGTGTATGTCTCCTTAATTGCTGTGCTGCTGTGAAATTGCTTGATACACCATGGACTTCTTAACCTGACTGATGATCATTTAATCTATTGACAACCGTAGAACATGGATTACCAAGTTCAGCCAGAGACTACCTTTGACGAGTTCCAGGCAGCGGTTTCAAAACAGGAGAAGGCCGCAGACATTCTGGCTGAGGATCTCAGGTTGATCTTTGAGCAGCTCTTGGGCAAGGCGATCCACCACAATAAGGAGGAGAAGCGGCGACAGGAGAAACTTGCGCGCAAGAAGGCCGAGTCGTTCAGGTTCATGCTCAAGAGCTTGGATCCTGCAGTCACTGTTGATTCTACCTGGGATGATGTGAAGGTCAAAGCCGAGTCGACATCTGAGTACACTGCACTTGAGACGGATGAGAAGAGGAAAGAGATCTTCGACCGGTACATCGAGCGCCTAAAGGTAAACAGCGGCGCCCTGGCTTAGAGGACATTGTATATATTTTTTGGATTGTTGGGCACTTTGTTTGAAAACATGAGCTCACCAAACGTCACTTCTAATAGGAGCGAGTTTCAAAGACGCACGACAGCGATGACGAAGACGGCTCGATTCTTGAAGATGATGCAGACTTGCAAAGTAGGCGATCTGGAGCCAGTGGAGCAAGTTCTGCAAGAGGAGGAACCTCAACCAGCAATAGCAACAAACTTCACCAAAGCGGCATCAGCAGTAGCAGTCGGAACTCCCATAACAACCATCACAACAACAACAGCAGCAGCAGTAGCAATCACCACGGCGATGGCTCGCGGAGGTCGAACCAGAGTTCACGCGATGTTGCATCGTCAGGATCTAAGCGGCCGCACCAAGGCGAAAAAGGATCTCGGAGTGGAGAACGAGGTGCAGTGGGATCAGGATCAGAGGATGAGTCTGAGAACCATGATCACCCATCCAAGGTACGAGTAGCCACATATATTCTTTTCTCACTTCTTCGAAAACGCATTTGCAACTTGCTCCGATTCAAATTACTGACATTCCATTTGTATCTTATGCGTGTTCTCCTTGTGGTCTAAAAAAAAAAAAAAAAATTACAGAAATCAAAACCTGGTGTCGAGGATAGTACGGAGGCTACTGAAAATGAGTCGACCAAAGATGTACCAATGAAGGACGCCAATGGTGAAGGCGAGGAAGCAAAAGAGACCACTTCTGCCAACTAATATGGAAGCTACTTCGCTCCTGACAAGAGAAAATAAAAAATAAAAAATAAAAAATCGAAAAGGGCATCACGCTCTCTTTCCCACCAAACAAAACTTCCTGTCCAAGCAAAACGAGGCGACATGTAAACGGTGGGAATTCAATTTTTTGAGATTTTTAATCGTTAATGTATGGTTAACTGGACAAAAAGAATGGGGAGGGTTTGTTCGGTTTCGGCGGACGAATGATTTTGAGATGAAAAGGGGGCGAAGTGGGGAGATGTAGTAAGAGAAAAACAAAAATGACAAAAAAAAACACAATAAGAAAAGAAACTGCAATGTTTTTCTGTCAGATTTAGGCCTTGTTGGAGGCAATCTTCTCGACCTGGCTGATGGACTCTTCGAGAATCTTGGCCTGGAGCTTGGGGTCCAAGAGATCGGCCTTGATCTTCTCGATCATGTAGGCGGCCAACTTGGACTGCTCGCGCTCACGGACGGAGGTCTCGTAGCGGACCCAGGAGTCGAGGACAGACTTGACCTCGGCGGTCATGGAGGTCTTCTGCTTGAGCTCAAAGGCCTCAGCCTCGAGCTTGGCGGTCTCCTTGGAAAGAGCGTAGAGAGCCTTAGTGACCTCGACAACATCCTTCATCTGACCGACCTGGTCAATGCGGTCCTCAACGGCGGCCTTGTGGTCGACGCGAGCCTTCTCGAGGACGGTGCGGATCTTGTTGATGTGGACATCAGCCCACTCGTTGAAGGGCTCGCGGGCAGCCTTGACGATACCGCCGAAGGTGGCAGCGAAGGCCATGAGGACCAAGGACTCCTCGTTGAAGACGTAGATCTCCTTGGAGATCAAGTAAGTGGCGGCACCAGCAATGGCGGTGACGTATCCAGTCTTGGAGATCAAAGAGTTGCCGGGGAGGGAGTCGATGATGCTCTGGGCCTTGGACTCGGGGGAGACCTGCTTCTCTGTTTTTGTTTTTGTTTGTTTGTTGGACGGAGATTGGTGGTTGGGAAGATGTGCATAGAAAGGGGAGAAGATATCGAAAACGACTCTTGTCAATATCCAAATTGATCAATTGAAAATTATTCAATGGTAACTATCCAGGTTGGTGGCGATATATCATCTCCAGTTCTCCAGATTTCAGGTACGGCACTCGTCCTCATACCAACCCGTTTTGTCGATATATGTTTGTTGGTCGATAAAGGGAGTATTGTCGATATTGGTACATGCATGGTTTCCTGAAGTCGCGATCCATAACTCCTGATATCTCCAAATCCAGGCTGTAACAGGTGAAAGGACGACGAAAGGGTGAAGCTGCTTGCTAACCTTCAGAGGAGGTGGCCATGTGGCGGATGCTGTTGATATGGATATGAACGAGAAACGAGGACTCGGTTAGCAAATTGACGTCACCATCAAAATACATACAGCGAACTGATCACGCTACTACAAGTTGACTGGAAAGCGATGAAAGAGGCTACATACGCAACGGAGGCAGTGGAGCGCTGGGCAGCGAGCATGGGGCGCACGGCGGCGACTATTGCAGGAAGAATGGGATCGAAAAGTCATCCGGTTAGCGCGAAGTTGATTGAAAAGTACGGGAATGTGTCTGAGCGCGATGGAAGGTTGATCGTGAAGGGGCGATGTAGGTGAATCGTGATCGTGATCGAGGTTCGATTGAACAGGAGGAGTGAACGTGGTTGTATGTATGCAGGAGTATGTAGTGCTGTGAGGGTTTGGAGGGTGTTGAAGCTAGGTTAAAGGTATAATGGCTTGCTGGAGGGAGGATGAGTGTGCGATGGTGATTGGATGGAGGTGGAGTGAATTGAAGCCGAATCGACCCGTTGTGTTGGCTTTGAGAAGAGAGTGAGAGGCGGTGGATCGTGCGAGTTGTTGAGTTGTGAGTGTGTTGAGTGCAGAGAGAGTGTCGATCGAAGGGGTGAAAGTAAGGTGGTGACAGTGTTTTACCCGAGGAGCTCTTGGTCAAAAGTCTAAGGGCCATGGCGAAAGGGGGAGGATGTGTGATGGGGGGAGTGAGTGGAGAGAAGGAGAGGGAGAGAAGAGTGTCAAGGACTATTCAGGGCGGGAAGGGAAGGGTCGCTTTGCTTGGTGGGAGTGGCTGGCAGAGTACAGAAAACTGGCACATGGGAATAGCACGCCTCTTCGGAACAGATCCATCAACACAAACAAAAATTAAATCGTCATCACCGATTTATTTCGTTTCGCAATTGCTGCAATGACATCCGAGCCCACTGTTCCCTGAATCAGCAGTCACCATGCCACCAAGGAAATCGTAAACACATAATAGTTCCCTCGGACTAGAGCTGCACTCACCTTTCCCTGTCAGGAACCTCCGCTTTGCCTCACTCTCCAGCAACAGGTCGCATTCACCCTCACTTTCTCTCTCTCTTTCTCGGGATACCCTCCATCGGATTCACCTGCAGGACACTTTCACGACCCGCGCCACTCCCTACTCCCTCGCTTCTCCTCACATACAAACACACATACACCTCATTCACAGGATGGCACACAGATTCCTTGCATCAACACCCCTCCTCTCCAGGACCTCGCTCTCCTTGACGGCACGTGCCAGGGCTGCTGTCCCAGCTCAGTATGCCAACTATGTCACCGCCTCCGCCGTTGTCATGGCTGGTGGCAAGGCCAAAAAAGGTAGCCTATCGGTCTCATAACTGCGTAGGATAAGGGGCATTGGATCACAGCTTCTCGACTGACCTCAGTACTGACCCAATTGGATCCGATCTGTAATTTGTATCAATTAGCCACACCCAAGATCAAGGCACAATCCAACTCGTTCCGCAAAAAGAAGGCCTCCGATGATGACAAAGGCGAGGTATAGTTCTTAATCCGAAAGCAGGACGCGACAGTCATTTTGAGCAGGGAGGCAGTCAATCACCCGATCCAGGAACATAGCGACGCGCCGAAAATCTAACTTTCACGATACATTCGGTCCTATATCTCGTATCTTTTTTGAACCACTACTAGTCTGGATCAGGAGGCGCTACTCGTTTGAACGAGAAGTACTACAAGCCCTCGGTTCCCGTCAAGGTCGAGGAGTTCCTTCCCGTAAGTCAATCTTCAGACGTTCTTGTGGTTGAGGCTTGTCGTTGATCATGATGACAGGAACATATACTAATATGTGTCTCATCTCCCTATAGTCGACCGCTACCAAGGAGCACGTTGGACAGGTCCTCGGATTCCCCTCCACTGTCATCCCCGCATTGGCACAGACCGCTTACCCTACTCTCTTGAACGAGCAGGTATAACACACTGGAAACAACGATTGAACTGGACACGGATCTGATCAGGTGTCACCTCGACCTCGACACAGAGATCGTCAACTCACTCGTTCCATACATTACATTTCATTGTCAAACTAGTTCGAGTTGATCAAGCCCGCTGCTTTGGTCGTTCGTGAGTCGACTGTCAGCTTCTTGGAGAAGGTCGACAAGGCCATGAAGACCCCATCATCACAGAGCAGGATCGTCCTTACTGGAGAGGCTGGGTCTGGAAAGAGTGCTCTGCTTTTGCAGACTGTCAGCCACTGCCTTTCTGCTGGATGGATCGTTATCTACGTTCCCAAGGGTATGTTCTGGAGGCATCTGGATCAATTGCAGGAACGAGATACATAAAGGGTGGGAAGGAAACTGCATTGTCACTAACGTCGTACATATCATCTAACAACCCTTGTCACCCGTAGCTACCACATGGATGAACAGCTCTTTCGCATACAACAAGGTCGCCAACACAACCTCCTTTGTCCAGCCTTTGCTCGCCTCCAACCTTGTCGGACAAATTCAGAACGTCAACAAGTCCGTTTTGGATAAGATCACCACCTCAGAGACCGCCATGGTTGGTCGTCACGAGGTTGAGAAGGGCACCAAGTTGAGCGCACTTCTCGAGGTTGGAGTCAAGGATCAGTTCGCTGCTCAGGATGTCATGGAGGTTTTCATGAAGGAGATTGGCGCCCAGAACGGGTACGTCTATCGCGCTTAATCTCATGTTTTCAGCTTCTGGATGAGCTTGCGTCGTGATACGTCGATCTGAGGTTTATTAATCGTACCTTTTATTTATGTAATAGTATCCCTACTTTGGTCGCAGTAGACGAAGTCAACAGCTTCTTCCGCCCCACACAATACTTGAGCCAGGACGGCAAGGAGCTCGACCCTGAGCACTTGAAGTTGTCCAAGCTCTTCTTGAACTATATCTCTGGCAAGAGCACCTTCAAGCACGGAGCCGTTGTCGCCGCCACGAGCAACACCCTTTTGGCCAACAAGAGCGAGGTCCTGGATGTCACTCTTGGCGTCAAGGAGGTTTCCCCTTACAAGCGTCTGTCCCAGACCATCCTGCCCTGGACCCAGGGTCTGACCTCTGTCGAGGTACCGAACTACACGCGGGAGGAGGCCAAGGGTGTCTTTGATTACTACAAGAAGGCCAACATCTTCTTCGATGGTACGTCCTCTTTTCTTGTTTCCTGCATCATATTGTTTTGTTGATGTTGCTAAAATTTCTAATGGGTGATGTTCTTTGACTAACCAATGGTGCTTGTTTTTCGTTGATGTTCCTATTTTACAGCTGCATCAGAACCCTTTTTCCTCAACAAGTTCATCACCTCGAACGGCAACCCCCGTAAATTCTTCACTTCCTGCGCAAAGGGCATCTAAGTAATGGCATTTCACGAGATAGAGTAGAGAGGGAGAGATGGATGAAGCAGATATATGTACACATAGAGTCGAATCATTAGCATTGGTTAATAACACATAAAAATATTAGTTCCAACATACAACTCCAGGAGCTTTTGTTCGCGCATGGGCATCATCAAAATGAACATCGGAGACATTTTTGTTGGTTTCTGGGAGACTATTTTTTTTTTTTTTTTTTAATTCACATGCCGCACAAAAAGAGGGGAAAGGGGAAAGAATTCTCCAGGCCGTCCAACCCGACCGGTCCGTACTGTTACTACAAGTCGAAAGCAAGATCCGGCCGCATCTTCTTGATAAACCCATGAATGTTTTGTGTCTGGTTCCGACGATCGTTCGTTTGGCGGATAGTTAGTCTTTCCAGGCGAGGCCATCGAACTGGATTGTTGACGGGCTCCATTCGGCCGCTGTAGCTGCGTGATCGACTGTGGTGGTGGTAGCTGCTCCTGTTGCTTGATCTTGAGCCGTTTGAAAGGGTTCTTTGGTGATGTTGGTGTTGACTCTGGTTCTGGTTCTGGGTCGGGTTGGCTGCAGGTCGGGAAGCGGCGGGGGTGTTCAAAGATGTAGTAGAGGGAGATGATAGAGTGGATGGAGAAGGGATCAGGCCCAGGAGCTCTAGGCGCTGCTGATCGACATGCCTGCAATCCCTGCAACCGAGCCATTCATAGCGAGACCGGAAACTCCTCTGGACACGCGAGTCGTTCAAAGACAACTTGTCGACGAGGCGTTGCAAGACTGTCGGTTCGTTGTCCATCCATCCAAAGTCCCAGAGGTTCAGGATGGTCAAGGTCGTGGTCTTGATTTCCAGTGTCCTGAGATCGTCTAGCTCACTAAGGAGACAGAGCCCGCCATCCAACGAACAGTCAATGGCATCTCGACAGATCTTGAGGTGCTGAAGTCGTGGGCAGACTTGGGAAAGATATCCGAAAATGATCCTTGAGGACTCGGCAAGGTTGCGGGCCGCATTGTTCTGGGTGTCGAAGGAGATGTTCAGCGAGATGAGGTCACGGCAGGCCCAAATTTTGTCGGGGGTAAACGTTGTCGTCGGGAGGGGGGGATTGATAGCCGTAAGGGGAGTGACGGGCATCGGGGGAATGGTGACTTTGAGGTTCAAGAGCCGATCGTCCAGGTTGACATAGGGTGCGTCCAATTGCTTCAGGTTCTGTGCTGCAGCGCTGCAGAGATACCGATGGAGACTCTCGGAAAGCCCCGCGTTGTTATCGGAAACTCCCTCGATTGTCAACGATGTCAGCATACTGGTGTAGCCCTGGATGATGGTGACGAGCTCGGGGCAGATGGTTTGTGCTGGGAGGCCCAAGGATCGTAGGTTGGTGAAGAGTGACATTGGCGAGACCATGGCTCGGTGTCCTTGATTGGCCGAGCAGTGAAAGTGTCTGAGGTTCGGGCATGACTCGCCAATGGTTGTTATCAGTCGCTCCTTGTCAGACCTTGCTACTGCTGTTAACGTCGTTGTCGTTGTCAGTTCTGTTGATGATGCTGTTGTCGTATTAGATCCAGGGATGGGCAGCGGCGGATCAATGAGGTCGATGAGCGATAGGGACTTAAGTGCAGGACAGTTGGCGACGGTGGTTTCGATTGAATTCTGAGCAATGCACACCATGTAGATTGACAGCGTGTTGAGCTTGTATGGACCTTGCAGCTCGCCAGCTTCCAGTACTTGAACTCGTCGAGGACGCAGTGACGACCCTGAATGGATATCGAGGGTCCGTAATTGAGGGCAGTTATCGAGAAGGAGGGTAATAGTGTAACTTGAAGGACCGACAGACTGCAGGTGGAGGGCGGTCAAGGATGCCATGTAAGGGAGCAATGGTGCAATCCGCATCTGTATGTTGACAGGTCCGCTGATCGTCAAAGATTGAAGACACGCCGTCTGTCCGGTCTCGACACGGTCTTTGAGCCGACTCCACGCAACCTGAACGTTGGGCGTATTATCATAGTCCCTCTGCCTCAACGAATAGGTCAACGAATCGATCCCACCAAGACCTCGAAGGACATGGTACTGATTAGCTGGGACAGGGTTCTCCTGCCAGACCGTCTGAACTCTAAGGAGTCGCCTGCTAGCCGCATACCACTGTTTGCAGACAAGTCGCGTTGAGAGCTTGTCCTGTAGGTTTAGGAATGTTAGAACCCGTTCCAGGACCTCGGGGACATCGAGCATCGAAGTATGTCGGGAAGATAGTCCGCCGGGGGAAAGGAGAGCCATTTGTGGGGGTTTTTGAGGGAGTTGGTTTTGGAAGGGAGGGTAACAGTGGTTCTGGAAGCCGTTGTAGAGCCTGGGGGCCGAGTATGGGTGGTCGAGAGCTGTTGTCCAGGAACGGGAATGGGTTGTGTCGCCGTGGGACTTTGAGAGGGCGTGAATGAGCCAAGGCATGGTGGTCGAAAAACTTGAAGACGAGAAATGGAGGGGGGGGGTGTGAATGGAGGACGAATGTTAATGAGCCTCCAGACGTGGGAAAGGAGGAGGAGGACGGGAGTGAAGAAAAGGAAGGGAGAGGGGCAGAGACAGTGAATAAACAAACAAAGACAAAGAAGAAAAAGGGCGCATCGATCGATGACATATAACAACTGCAGCAGGCAAAAAAAGGTACGAGGGGAGGAGGGCGTTGACTCTTCATTTTTTCTCAATTCTGCACGGTGCCCTTGCCCACGGATGCAAAGTACGAAAAAGGGCGAAAGGGGTGGTCACTTGCAGTCACTCTTTTTTGTTTTGTCGCCTTTCGCTTCTGTTCCATGTAAGAATGGAGTGGACCGGGCACTGCACTGTAATTGTGGAACGGCCCATAGTTTTGCCCCACGACGCCCGTTTTTGATGGACAAGGTTCAATGTGCGCCGTTTCGTTCTCTTTTGCTTGTCTCTTTCAGAAGGGAAGGACCCAGATGAAGAGAAAATATGACGACATTCGACCAAGTGGGGTTGATATATAGCTTAGTAGCACCATTTCTATGTGACCGGGGGTCCCAGCCTGGTGTCGGACCCCAAGCAACTACCAACTTAGCACAGCTCAGTACAGTATCTCTATTCTTCGCGGTTTTTCTTTTCTAACCTTCCTAGACGTTCTTTATCTTAGGTCGATACTCATTCCCCTTCAAGGTCACAAGTAATCTCTACAAATATTCATCAGTGATGATTCTGAGACCAAGAAGCTTTGATCTTTGGGCTGCATAAAACAAGAGCCGTCCCAATCGGTTGTTCATTATCCTTTGTTCTTTTTTTCATCAATCGTCAAGAAACGGCAGGTATACCTAATTCACTGTGTCAACTAACCACCTCCGTAGATTTTCAGGGGTAAAATCGTTTTGTCCCCTCTCGCACAGACCCAACCACATTACATCCATTCCAATTGTACACAATTCTATTTCTCTGACAAACAGCACATACAAAGCATTTGGAAGTAAAAATTGACTACACACCAAACTCTTCAATTCCCCTCCACCAGTTACAGTTCGGTCCGGAACCTGGCTCTGCACAACAATTGTCGCTGCTCTTCACAGCTTAAACGGAAGAAACTAAAACTAGATACGAATGAAGGTGATTCTTCCCATCCTCTCCATCATTGACAACCTCCTCCTTCCTAACAAACTCTCCAACAACCGCTCGTCAGCAGCGCGTGGGTCCTTGATAGCTCCAGGGCACCTTCCTTCGTCATGTGTGGCTAGCGAAGCGCCACAGGGCAGAAACCATCACGGGTGATGTAACCGTATCCTCGACTCCAGTCACCTCAGGGGCCTGTGTACTTGGATGTCTCGCCCTTGGCAAAGATGCCCTGAGTCTGTTCCCACACGGCTCCAACTATCGGCTTTTCGTTTCATTGGAAAGGGATGAGTCGCGAGCTCGTTACAAGTCATTATCCCTTGTTTATGCATCAGTCAAAAATCGATATAACATTAACGCAAAACACCCAAGCCCAGCCGCCTTCACTAGGTTTTGTGCTTCACAAGTGAGGGGAAAAACGAAGGTTGGTTGTTGCGTTTGTAAACAAAACAGTTGGTCCCACGGAAAAGCTCGACACAAGCAAGCAACGACTGGCAACAAGGATAAAATATGACTCGGGGTTGTGTCTTGCATGGTGAGCTGTCCAGTCAGTCACAATAATAGTCTGTTTTGTGTGACGCAAAAGGAGGTTAGAGTAGAATGGCGCCCTCTAGAGGAAGGTTCAAAGAAAGAAAGAACGATGCGTTAGGAGACGCTCTCATGTGCATCTGTCAGCCCCATTGACACTTTTTCCTTTTGATAGTGACGGAGAGAAGGAATAAAAAAAAACAAGCACATAAAGGGGACACAAACAAATAAAATCATAAAACAAACACACGACAACAACAAAAGGCAAGGAAAAAATGCAGCGAGGTGTGCGCCGCCCATTGGCGAATTATCGTTTGTCTTAAGTTTATGAAGTGTTTAGGCATGAACATGCTTCTCCAGAGTGGTACTTTATCCAAGATAAAAAACGACGTAGTGAGCGAGATGCATGAAAATAAAGGCATGAGCCGAGCATGAATGGGGTGTTGATGTACCATAACATCCATTGCCACGAGCCAACCAGGCTGGATGTCTTTCGGCCTTTGTATCTTCATTCCTTCATCCCTTCCTTTCCTCCTTCTTCCATAACTGTGTTGCTGTCTTTTGATAGCTTGTGTTTGTTAGGAGAAAGAGTGCCCGCCTGCTAGCCAGTCAATGAGCCGTGGATGAACTTGGAGAGAGGGTATGTAGACTAGAATAAGGTTGGACAATAATACCAGTTCCAAGACCAGTGCTCTCAGTGCTCCTCCCTGTAGAGCAGAGCGGGCCATTCAAACTCATCGAAAGAAGAGTAAGAAGAAAAGAAGGAAAGCAAAAAAAGAACAAGGCATATTTATGTTCTGTAGTGTTGGGTCGCCAGGTTTGAGCAGTAACGATAATAACAATTAGGAGCAGAGACAGACACGGCAACCAGGAGGAGTGAGCAATCAGCCAGCCAGCCAGTCAGGAGAAATAGATTGTCATCTCAACTTTCCCTCCCTTCTTCCTCTTCCTCTCCCCTTGGCTGGCCGCTCATATTATTATTTTCTCACCCCACTCCACTCCTTTTCTTTTCTTTCTTCTTTCCCCCCTCCTTTTGGTTCCTGTTGCCCTTTTGCCCCTTCCATCCCGCTCTCGACTTTCACCCACACCCGATCTCCCATCAACCTTCCTTCCGACCCTTCTCATTCCACTCATTCCATCACTACAGCCTACACCTTCCCTTCCTTCTCCATCACCCGCCACTCCATCTCTCCCCTCTCCGCTCCCCTCCCGTTGAAAGTACCCTCAAACTGGAAATAGACCCTTACTTAGTCGCACCACACACCGAATGACACCGGCACCTTCTTCGTCAAGGAACAGGAGGTCTGTTACTCTGGCCAACATTCCCACTCCCGCAGGGCCTCCTCCGCCACCTCCTGGTGGACATCCAGGAGCCTACACTCATGAAACCCTCGGCCGTAGTCAGACTGTCAGCAACCACTCGCCCCATTCCTCATTCTCATCTCACTCTGGTCCCATCAACAACAACTACTCGACGGCACCTTCGTCCTACGCCCCACCCCGGGCATCCTTTTCTTCTTCGTCCCGTGCGAGCCCTGTGGGTGTCCCTCCCGGACGTTCGGGTCGGGAAAGAGAACAGGAGGCATGGAACGATAGCGCATGGAGGAGTATCTTCGATGCGGCGCTTGTCAAGGCCCAGCAGGCGGTTCAGCTGGACGAGCTTCAAGAGACGACGTTGGCGGCAAACCTTTATGCACAGGCAGCTAATGATCTCGGTCGGGTCATCCCCATGTGTTCGAGTGAGAAGAAGAAGCAATCCATGCTTGCTATCGTAAGTTTATTTTTCTTCCATATTCTTATTTTTTTTTTATTCTTATTTTTTTTTTTTTTTGCCGGATCAATTCCTTACAACAAATTCAAGGCGCGTGTACGACTGAAACAACACCACTCATTACCAAAGATCGAAATTCGCCCGACTCTTAAACAATCACTGTTGGTGCCTGAATCATTCTCACAATCACATACTTTTACATATCACTCAACACGTTTTCATTGCTCTACCATTGGATTTTCTAGCAAGCCATCTATCTCGACAGAGTCAATCAGCTGAGAGAGTCTGCCCTGGCGAAAAACGGTGGATCTCATCCAGGAGCATCTCCAGCCCATTCTGCAGCTACCAGCGAAAGCAACGACGGCTCCAGCAACTACCGCTATTCCGTCAGCAACCGCAACATGGGCTATGCCGACGATCAATACCAACCCCAGCAGTATCAGTCCCAGCAGTATCAACCTCATGTCCAGCAACAGCAGCAATATCAACAACAGCAACACCCCTACCAATCGCCAGTCCTGTCGCCTGTTCAGCACTACCAAGCACCACAGCTCCAACAAATGCAGCACCAGGAACCACCGCCACAATTGCAACAGAAAAGCTCAGGGCTTCGACTCTTTGTCAAGAGGCGGTCCAAAACGCAATCCTCTGTATCACAATCTCCTCCAGAATTCGCCCAACAATTTCAGAATCAGGGCCAGGACTTCAACAACTTCAATAACCACAACAATAATTTCAACAACCATAATTTCAACAACAACAATAACCACCCCAATGGCCACGGATACGGAGACTATTCTCAACCTGTCGACAACTACACAGTTCCACTTGTAGTTCCTCCAAGAACTCCCAGCCCACCACCTGTCGCAGTGCCCTCAATTTTCATGGCCCAACCGCCTACATCATCAAGCAAGAACCAACAAAATGAAGCCGCTGCTGCCGCCCCAGTGACGCCGCAGGAACAACCCACCAAATCTTCCAAGTGGAGGCCTTTCGGCAAAAAGAAATCCAAATCGCTTTCCCATCCCGAAACCTCGACAGCCTTTACTCCTCCTCCAGAAATGGCACCAGCAGTCCATGTATTCACGCCGCACATTGACCCAGAACCAGTACCAGCGCAGTACTTGCAGCAACAACATATTTTTCATGAACAACAACAGGTCCAGCAGCAGCAGTACAACGAGCAGCAACTGCTCCTTGAACGGAAGCATCAGCAACAAGAAGTGGGGCAGCAACAGCAGCAGAATGAGGAGGCTGTCGAGACACAAGAAGAGTTCAAGAACCCAGCACAGGGCGATTGGTACGTCGGAACTGCCACCCCGGAGAAGGACTCTTACGAGTACGATGAGTTCGAAAACCCTGCCCATTACTTTGACGAAGAGGACGAGGATGTCGATCCTTATTACATTGCCGATACCAAAGGTCGTGCTAAAGCCTTTGAAGGCCAGGTAAGGCTACATTTTCATTCCATATCGCGTCAATACCAGGAAGATGTTTACAAAGTGTAATGCTAAATCGCTCGTTGTTGAATGCAATAGAACACCGGAGCTGCGAATAAAGGCAAGGGGAATGCATCCAAAGACGCCGTGGTCGACACCGAGCCCAAAACTCGCAAGCCCTTGATCCACAACTCTTCATCGTACTCCCAGGAACAGAGCTTCTCGCCCAAGTTCGACTTTTCTCAGGAACAACCAACCACTGAAATGCAGGCGCAACTTGCCAGCCAGGAGCCTCTTACTGAGGACCGCGAAGACAACAGCCACTTGGCTAACGGCTCTCATCAACATATCCAAGGACAACACTACCAGGAAACGAGCGAATCTATTGCTACCAGTCACCTCGAGGATGATGAGATGGCCAAGTCGACACTGGAGTCCGTCGGAATGGACGCCGAAGTCGAACCCGCAGCTGCCGGCGATACTGTCGGCGATGCTGCCGTTGAAAAACAAAAGACCAAACGCACCTGGTACGGCAAGAAGAAGAAGGAGAAGGACCCCGAGAAGGAGAAGGAAAAGAAGCGACAGAGGGAACAGGACCGTCTGGATACGGTCGCCCGACTTATGGACGATGCTCTCTTTGGCGCCCCAACCAAGTCAAAGCTCGAGAAGGACACGTTGAAGGAGAAGTCAAGTGTTGTTTCGCTGGAAAAAACCGTCTCCCATCATTCCAATGACCACCATGCCGATCGCTCCCAGCAGAACGTCGAGTCTGCCGCGCCCATCCTTCCAGAGGTCGACTTTCCTATGACTCATATCTCCTCGCAGCAAGGCAATGACAAAGCTGACACGGTGGAGAAGGATGAGTCCAACATCGAGGAGCCTTATATTCTCCCCGAAGTTACCGAGCCCTCCGAGCCTTATATTCTTCCCGAGATTTCCGACCCTGCCAACAGCGAGTCCAGCATTACCACCACAACAACAGGTCAGGACGCGCCCTCCATTGTTTCTAACACCCCCAAGCGCTCAAAGTCGAGGCACCTCAGCATCTTCAAGTCCAAGAAGAACAAAGATCTGGAGACCCAACCACAGATCTTGGAGAGCTCGCCCTTGTCCCCGACCGTCACCAACGACGACTCAAAGTCGATTCATAGTCAACATACCCGCAAGAGCTCCTTCAGCACAGACCGTAACGTTGAGCCACCAACTCCAGTAGTCGTGCGCCCCAAGGAGAAACATGTCAAGAAGAGGGACAGCGACGAGTACGTCCCTTATGAGTACCAGGAAGAAGTCGAGGGGCCACTTATGGAGCGTGTCGAAGTGCCCGAAAACCGTGAAATCATCGGCTTTGTTTTGGTAAGTTTTATTATTCACAAAGCAATTGTAAACAAGTCTTGAGGTTCAACCGCCGATAGTTGCCGTTAGTTAACAAACACTTCCTTACTTTCTTTCAATCCTTCTAGCCTGTTGAGGAGATCGTCGACTACACCTTGGAGGGCAACGAGGAGGCAGCTCTTGAGAACTGGGACTCTTGGGTGAGCCAGCTGGAGTCATTCGAGAAGGTCCTGTCCAGCAAGGGTCTTAAGAAGGAGAAGGCCAAGAAGGCGAAGAAGGTCAAGGAGGTTCCTCCACCAAACGAGGATCTATCTCTTGGACCGATGAGCTCGACCAAGGCCAACCGCTCCAGCATCTTTGGCTCGCTCGGACGATCCGACACCCTGAGGTCCCGCAACAACACCGCCTTGGATTTGAACGCACACGCCCTGGATAACCGTCCTCTAAGCATGAGCACCACGCTCTTGGACGACTTCTCGACTCGCCCCTCATTTCAGTCTTCCCGATCTGGTGAATCTGAGGCCCCCTCTCAGTTCTTGGTCGCCCCTCAGATCAAGAAGCGTTGGTGGAAGCGTAAGGAGACCAATTCTTTTTACCGCGCCTCTCACGCTCTTTCGACTGCTGATCTTGAACAGGATCAGCATTTGTCGGCTCTTTTGCGATCCCAGTCTGAGGTCCGGTCAAGCGACAACTTGCCTATGGACCATGGCATGATGTCGATGCCCATTTCCTTTGCGGAGCCAGTGTCTCCCGTCCAAGAAGTTAGCAAGGAAGCGCCTGCCGCTATGGAGTCTGTTCCCGCACCCGCACCCCCACCAGAAGTCAAGGAGCAGGTACAGGAGCAGGTACAGGAACAGGAGCAAGAGCAAGAGAAGGTGGGGAAGAAGGTCGAAGAAACTCCCGTTGAGACCAAAAAGGACGAGGAGGAAGAGGAGGCCGAAATTGAGGTTGCTATTTCTCCGATGCCCAAGCCCAAGCCTAAGAGCAACAAGCCCAAGCTCCTGCCCATTTCGACTCCCTTGGCACAACTTCTCAAGATCCGGAACCCCGAGGAGCTTTGGCAGTATGTCCAGCAGGCCAAGACCTATGCTACCAGTCGTATGAACAAGGGCGACAAGCGATCAGCCGCAATCGCCCTGAAGCGTGGCCAGGCTCTTGAGGCTCGTTGGCAGGAAATCTTGTTGGAGATGGCTTCCAGTGGCGAGGACACTGATGAGATTCTGGAGGAGGATGACGAGGAGAGTTCTGAGAGTGGCGAGGAGGCTCCTGCTCCTGTGGTTGTGGCCCCACAACCCAAGAAGAAGAAAGCTAAGAAGGTCGTTGTTCAAGCACCTATTGAAAACGACGAGGGAGAGGTTACTGCCCCCGTCCACGCCCCAGTGGCGGCTCCAACTCCTGCTCCCGCTCCCGTGGCAGCTACCAAACCAATCTCGACCGTTGTTGCCCCAGTCGAGGAGGAAAATGATGACGATGAGGAGATTGAGAACTACGCCGCCCACCGCCGGAGGAACACCATCAGCCGGAGCAGCAGCACCCCAGACAAATACTCGAAGTACAAGAACGCCAACAAGACAGCAGCGACAGGGGCGTCTCCCAACATCACTAACGTCGCTTCGTCGCAGGCGACCCCCGCGACCGAAGATAACGCAGACGCCAAGAGTGTGTCGTCCGTCAAGACTACCGCCACCACGACCTCCGAAAGTGGCGCCGACACTACTGGCCGTCTTGGACCCGAAGCGACTCTGGAACAGATGCTCGAGTCCAAGAACGTGGATCATGTCAAGTACTATATCCAGCGGATGAAGACCGACACTGTCACCAAGGCGCGTAATGGTAGCAAGTTTGCTGCGTTGGAGGGTATGAAGAATGTCAAGGTTCTTCAACAGCATCTTGCTGACCTTTTGAATCCCAAGAGCGAGGACGAGGCGGAGGAGGAAGAGAAGGATGTCGAAACAATGCCCTCGGCGCCATCACCGAGTGAGGAGAGGATGATTACTATCCAGCCTACTATCCAGGAAGAGGACGAGGAAGAGGATGAGGAGGATCAGAAGGAGACTCAAGCACCAACAACAACGGAGACCAAGGAGGAAACCAAAGCACCCATTGAGAAGGAAGAGTAGGCCAATACCCCCACCCTAACCTACATCATCTTTCCTAACGAAAACCAACATGCCACACACACACACCCTTACCAAATAATACCGGCTCGCTCATAATGCAATTACCCCCCACCCTAGAGATAAAGCCCTCACGTTTTTTCATGACCTTACACTTCTGTGCAGCACATGTGTTTCTGTATGTTGATTTTTGTCATCGTTGTTCATGCTTCTAAGCTGGGTGTGGCTGCTCCTGAAGGCAGTGGCGAGTCCGAGGGCGTATCAAGAGAAAGGGACGTGTCTACAGGGCCGTCGACCCCATCCTCTGCTGATTCATCAGTTCTGACAGTTGTCTCTGACGGAACTCCTGGCGCCTGTCCCGCCAGCGGTTTTCTGAATTTGCCCTGCAACCAAACACGATACATTTTGACCTTTCGCAGTCTGTTAACAATCAACCGCCGATCAACTGCATTCTGCTCAATCGTAAACCGCGACCCAAACAATTTTACAATTTCGTCCGACTCGAAAAAGTAGACCCTCGTTCCATCTCCGCGGACATAAAAGTTATCCGACAAGAGTCGGTTTTTCTTAAACCGCAGCTGGGCCATATCGTACCGTCCATAGTCCCGGAACACGATCAATCCACCCGGTTTGAGGAGCTTGTACAAGTTATTCATGGCGTGTTCCCAGCGGTCGGGGTGGAGCGCGGAGAGAACAAAGATCAGGACTAGGACGTCCATGGATTCGGGTTCGACTTCGGGAGGGATATCATCGCCCCCCAGGTCCCAAACAAAAGCCTTTCCGCGTTTGGGGTCATATTCGGAGTTGTTCTTGACGACGTCGACGGCGGTGGATGAAAAGTCGCAGGCGTAGACAAAGAGCTTTGGGTTCTTGGACTCGATTATAAGTGGGAACATTGTGTTTCCTGCGCCGCATCCAATCTCCATCACGTTCTTCTCTCCTGCCTATTCCATCATGTACAATCAACAACAGCTTTCCGTTAGTTGCCGGTGAAAGACTCTTTTCCTTTTGAATATACTTGACGTATGTGCAAAGTCGTCTCAAGTTTACCTCGGCTTCGATCATGTCAAAGAGTTCTGGGAACTCAATCCGGAGCCAATGGCGATCCTTGAAGAACTTGTTCTCGTTCTTTGTATAAAACTTGTTCCAGTTCTCGGCCGCCTCTGCGTGATAGGTCTCAACGAGTTCCTGGGGGACGGGGTTGAGGTTCTGACGCGCGATTTCGTTCCTTGCGTGTTGTTCCTGTTCCTCGCCCCATGGCGCGTGATCCCTATTGTGTTTCGTCGAATGTGTATTAATGCGACGTGTTAATCAATTGGTTGTTTGGTGCGGGGCACTAGCTGTACTTTTTTTTAGGAGGCGTATCTCGTATTGAATCGTTGCAGCTAGACGTTCGTACCAGGCGTTTTGTTCAAAGACTGTAGACTCGTCAACTAGGAGTCGTCCGCCAAAGGGTGCACTGGAGGGCGAGTTGACGTCCCGTGAACTCGACTCCCGCTTCTTGATGTCTTCTGTTGTCCTTGGTGTTGCTGCTGGCTCCATTGTGAGTCTTGATGACTTTTCGTGTTGATGAAAGAAGAAAAATAAATGAGTGCGGTTCGTCGTTGAAGACGACTTCGCCATTTTTTTCTTTTTCTTTCAAGTAACCAGTCACTATTGATTTTTGCAAGGAGGCAAAAGTATTTCTTTACCCTTTTTTCTTTTCCTTGCTACCATCCCTCTTCCTCCATCCCTTCACACTCTTCACACCCTACCGCCCCCTCCTTCTTCCATATACCTCCATCCAACATGGCCGCCCCTACTCAAGACTGGACCACCGAGCAGCTCCTCTCGGACGCTGTCAGCAAGAAGGACATTGTCACTTTTCTCCACCTCAGCGCCTCGCATGACTTTTTGGTCGAGTTCAAGTTGACCGGAAAGCTCCCCACCGTCGTCAAGAACGGTACGTTTCTTTCTCTTTTGTTTTTTGCGAAACCGTTCTTCCAATGTCACTCTTCCTACTCGGTTGTTTTCGTCACTTGATGGAAGCGTCATGGAGAATACCTCCATTCATTACACGCAGTATCCTTCCACGCCAAGACCACAGGTTGCATCTTGTACAGATACTAACGTACCTACTCGTTCACCAATTGACACACAAAACCCAATAGCCAAGAAGGATTCGCTGTTGGAGGCATACAACTCGCTCTTCACCCGCAAGGCTTTCCGCGGTGCTGACGAGCCCTCGGAAGAGGAAATCTTGGCTGCCAAGAGCACCACCCCCACCGAGACCAAGGTCGAGGCCGCTGTTGAGTCTGGCCCCCCAAAGTTCACCAAGACCGTCCTCAAGAAGGGTGACAAGATCGGTTTCCCCAGAAAGGGCAGCAATGGTAACCTATCGGCCCTTTTTGTTTTCTTTTTTCTTTGACTTGGATGCAACAGGAATGCTTGACTATAATGGATTGAGTAATATCATTAACCCGTTGTTCACGCATTCTAATTATCACAACAAATAATAGTCGCAGTGTTCTACACAGGATACTTTGACGACGGAACCATGTTCGACACGAACGACAACACAAAGAAGAAGAGCAACCCCCTCCGCTTCAGGGTCGGTGCTGGACGTGTGATCCCTGGATGGGACGATGCCATGTTGAGCATGTCCCGTGGTGAGAAGGCCAAGATTATCGTCGAGGCCGAGCACGCCTACGGCAAGAAGGGTCTCTCAGATGTCAAAGTCCCTATTCCCCCCAACACCCGTCTTACCTTTGAGGTCGAGTTGGTTTCCTTCGACTAAATCCATCTATCTGCATTTCTTCACTTTTCCTTTGTTACATTAAATAAAAAAATCGTGTATTCTTATGAAATACTCTGCTTCTTCTTGTTCCTTCATGGTGTTGGTGCCAGGGATGTGATGAAGATCATGCAATTGATACATGCACAAATAGGTCTGCAAAGGCGACCTCATGTTGGCACGCATTGAAAAATGAAAACTCACCTTGGATGTTTGGCCCTGAAATTTGACAAGTCCAACACGTGACACTTCTCGAAAACCAATAAAAAGGCGACTGGTTTACTTCATGATTTCGCCACTTTCTCAATTTTCATCTTTCCAAGGAACAAGGATGGCCGCCTCCGCTTCCACCACCAACGCCGTGGCTGCAAGGACCTGGACCAGGACAGCTGACAACAGTACCAACACCAACAACAACAATACCAACCCATTCACTCTCCCGGAACTAATCCACCGCCTCTCCCGCTTCACGACCCTCGCCGACTCCCTCTCCTGCGTCCTCGTCTCCCGCGCCTTCTCAGAAATATTCATCCCCGTCATCTGGTTCTCTATCGATTTCGACTCCCAACCCAGCTTCGCCAGCCTGCCTCCCTCAACCATTACAAGATATGGGCACCACATCCGAATCGCCGAGAATATCCAATCCTGTGCCGAGATCAGGGTCCTGGCGAACCCGCAGGTGCAGAGGTTGAGGGAGATCAGGTATATGAATCCCACGGGGTCGAATCTGCAGCATATCTTAGGGTTTGAGATCGTTGCCAGGAACTGTAGTAGTTTGGTCAGGTTGGATTTGCTACCGGATGATCCGGTGCCTCTGGGGGAGGAGAATCGATTGGCGAACTATATCCCTGTTACGGCGTTGATCCCCCCGTTCGGGGCGATGCAGGAGTCGAGGTTGTATCGGTTATGTATCATGGATATGTATTTGACGTTTGAGGGGCTGATGACGATCTTTCGGGGTTGTTCGCAGTTGACGAAACTGGGGCTCGTCAACGTAACTATCCTGGGCAAACCAACAAATCCAGGGCACCTCTACCAACATCCGAATATCAGCTTCTTATCCTGCCACCACCAAGCACTCTTCAGGACCGACCCCCTCGACGGCCACCACCCCGCCCCGTCCCTCCTCCTCCATTTGCCGCACCTAAAAATCATCGAACTCTGCGACCACGAGGTCGAAAACAATCCCTCCCCTTCCAACACCCTCAACACCATTCCTCCCCGAATCATCCTCACAGAGCTCTCCCGCTACTGCAAAAACCTCACCGGCATACGAGTTCAAGGCCTCCGGGACTGCACCGATCTCGTCTCCGCCTTTTGCTCAACACCGGCAACCCGCAAAGTCTCAGAACTCGCTTTTGATTATGACCAAATCTCCCTCGGCATCATCACCTCCCTCCTGCTCCACCCACAAACCCTCACCAGCGTGAAAATCTATCGCAGCGTAGATTTTATCCTCGACCGAGACTCGGTACCAGCGGTGGAGGACCATTTCTGGGCGCATGGACAGTTCTTGCAGCTTATACCTCGAACTTGTAAGGGGCTCAGGATCTTGGATATTCATTTGCACGAGATGGATATGGATGTGGTCGAGATGTGGGAGTGGGTTTGTAAGGATTTGAGGAAGTTGAGGGTTAGAGTCAAGGGTCTGGATACGAGGGATAGGATTCTGGAGACGATTGGGCTTTGGAGGAGGGAGTGGAGGGCTCGACGAAATAATCTGCCATCTTCCCTCGATGTTTCTGACAGCAACAGTAGTAACCATGTCAACAGCGGACAACAAAACAGCCTGTCGATCGAGGAACGCGTCGTCCGTCACCTCCTCAAACTGGAGAAACTCGAGACTGTTTGGCTAGGTTGCCAGGACTGGTCTCCCTTCTAATTTACTTTTTCGCATGCGGGCCAAATTACCTCTGCAACACGGCCGCATCCCATTAAACCGGCTCTTTGCCACCAACAAAAATACTTCTGTAAAAACATTTTATTGTATTGGCATTTTCTTACTTCATCCAAGTTCACGTTCCTCCATTCTTGCTCCGCTCAATTTACGGGATGTTCTTTTCATTTTGTAAAACGTCAAACTACACTCGAACTCCAACTATAAATAAATATGCATGTTATTATTATTATATGTTCTACTTTCTGGTCTTCAGCTCCTCACGATCTTTCATTTGCTCTGTACACAGCTCCGTGGCAAGGCTGCAGGAGTAGTTCCCATCTCTGGATCTGAGCTTGACCAAACCATCACTCCCTTTGAATACTGTCAAGAGTGCCTCGTCCTTGGAAAGGGCATCATCATGCATGAGACGTTCCTGGATAAGATCCACCTCGTTTGCTATTATCCTGATGTTGCTGATATGCCTCTCCGTATCGTCCGCTTGCCGTTGTGGTAACTTGACTCTGCTCTTGGACTCGCCGTCTGTAGGTCCCAACGTCGCCTCTAACTCGCTCTCATACCGACGAAACTCCTCGTATATACTCTTGGTCGATTTATGATGTTTGTCCAATGTTTTTTGTTTGTAAGAAATTTATACTCCTCACTTACAGTAGTCACCACCGTTCAAAAGATATAAAAATAAATACTTTCGAAAAAAAGTACAAAGGTTACATCAATTGACAGGATCGGAGGAGGGCTGTGACGGAATAGTTATAGTGTCTTATCCAAATGAACCAGTCATCCCGTAGTGGGTCACGCAAACGCTCTCGACTTGTCGATTGTCCTACTGCAGGCTCCGGTGGATGTGTTTCTGACGGTCGAGAGTCCTTAGGTTGATTTCTCAGTAGGAGCTCCAACTCGGAAGGATGATGTTGAATCGACGGTGGTACTGCAGTTGAAGATCCTGAATATCAGAGCCTGGATGACCCTTGGAAGCGCTGCTGCCGCGCCATAGAGTTCATTGCTCGTTGCATGGACTGGATACATGCCGGTTGGACTCGAAGCTGCCCTTGTTGTTTTAGAAAATCTCCCCCGACATACGAGCATATTATTCGCCCACACGCTTTGGCTGGACTGCTGGGCAATGTTATCATGAGCTGCACTCAAGCGCTTCGTTAACACCTGCATGGCGTTCGCCTGGCTCTGACTCGATGCCTCCAAGGCGCGCAACATATTGTCGGGGATGTTTCGTGGCACCTCAACTCTTTGTACCATCACCGCTGCGATACCATCCTTCTGGAGCGACAGAAACTCGGAGCTGCTGAACACACTGCCTGTTATTTCCAACAGTGGGGATCGAAACCTTGTTTTTTTCCAAGATACAATAACACCGCGGCATCCTGAAGCAAGACTCGGCGAAAGCGTACATCAAGCGCAAGACATACGTGACATTGGAATGTCCTCGATATACGGTCGGGCGACGGGCTGCCTCGGACTTGGGGAGAGATATCAGCGGCTCTGGAAATACGGTCTCGAGCTCCTTGGTGTTGTTGGGGTTGAATTGGTCCATCTCCATGATGCACTCCTTTCGCCAATCTCTATTCTTCTTGGATCCGGGGCCTCCGATTAGTATCTCGATAAACGGGAAAATCATACCCTGAAGCGCGTGTGTAGGGTTGGCTTCATTCCGTGCAAGATGAAACGGCTTGTCCCAAAATCCTGCAATCGCGGGTGCCCACTGTGTCAGTTTCTTCTGCAATTAAAACAGCTGCATCTTGCCCATGTTCTGGATTCGCCGCCCACCCGTCCTGATATCCTCCTCCAGAATATTGAGTCGCCACGCCTTCTCTTGCTCCGCTATGCCGTCCTGAATGTGTGATGTTGGATTAGGTAATATTGTTGAATATATCTATAGTCGGGAGCCCGGTTTGCTGAATAGGATATCTCGCCGTATTTGTCTGACCCGGCACCGCTGGTCAAAAGTTTGACGCCAGTCCATGCTGCGTCATTCATACTTGGCCAAGTCTCCCTCCTCTCTTACAAGCCGCCGTAATAGCATTTTCGCTCCAGTTCATTGTTCCATCAGTCCGCATAAATTTTCCTTCCTTTTCATTTTTATCTTTTCTTCTTTCTTCGCCAACTTCCTTCTCTCACTCCACCTCTCCTAGACATCCTTTCCTTACTGTAACGCACCTCCATCATACACAAGGAAGAGGATGGCAACCATCAGCCCTGGCGCATCAGAGGTGCACCAAAACTTCAACGACGTTGTTCAGAACGCGTTGGTTGTTTTCCATCAGCAGAAAGTCGATCCCAGACTCACAATCAAGTCTCTCCTACCATTACTCCATATGAATCATTGCTTTGCTAGGATGCAATCGACAAGGAGACAGAGATGAGGTCAAGAAACGAATCAAAGCTGAAAGGCGCAGAGGAACTCTTTGAGGTATTGGAGGGTTTCAAACCTTGACATGCTCACATCCAAATCGAAGAGTAGTTTGAAATTCATCAACCTTGAGGAAACGTATTTCCACTGCAGATTTCCTTGATGGCGCATTTGGTTACATGCCGTCAAATGTCAAGGTTTGAAACCCCCTATTAAATATTTTATGCTTTCTTCTCTTTCGTAGCACCTGTTGGGCGTTGTACTCCTTCCTTTTTCCATTTTGATTTTTTTTGGTGGCGCTGAATAGGCTCCACAATCTGCCAGGACAAATCAAGTATCGTATTCTTAGAACTTGGGACCCGTTTTCAAGCTTGCTTTCCTGCAGCCCAAAACTCGCGGCTACTTCCGGCACTCAAGATCATCGCCCATCTTCCCGATATCGACACGTCCTACAACGAGAATATCAAGCAGGCCGGGAGAGCATTGCGTGCCAAGGGGCTACTAGTCGACAACGACGGCTACGGTGTCATGGGATCGAAAACTGGCACATCGCCCTGGATGTAAGTGACCCATCATATCAAGGATACGTATTTGGAACCGGAGAAGCGACAGGAGTCAATTCCTCTCAGGCTAGTTCTGGATCAACCCGAAGACGCCAGTGCCGACGATCACCTCCAATTGGATCCTTTGCCTCGAACCTCGCTGTCATCTTGAGCGTACAATTATGGTATTCTCCCCGAGAGCAAGACCATGCATTTAAATTTAGGTCATTATCAAATTTAATGAGATATGGTACAGGTTGGAAGGCCATGAAGAAGAAAAGGACAGAAAACTATGTGCACAAACAAAGAGAACTTTGGAAGGGATCGCGTGTGAGATAGGGAAGCAGATTCCACTAAGTAAACTGCGTCCCGCCGTGTTCGCGACAAGATGTATAGATTAAAACTATTTCGGTTTTTCTCGGGCTTGAGGACAAAAAAGACGACACGTCTTATGCTTTCCGAGCTTTCTTTGTGGCTGGGCCGGCATCGCCACCATCGTTGCCGTCGCTGGAGGAAGATCTGGACCGAGCAGTGTTAGCGTCCGGAGATCCATCTCCTGATCCAGTGTTGTTGGTCGAAGGTGAGGAAGACGAAGCCGGGGTCAAGATAGGTGTCGATGTAATGCGCAAGTTCGATCCCTTAGTTGTTGCAGTTCCTGAACCCGTTGTCGAAGAACCTTCTCCCGATGTCGAAGTCGGACCCGAAGCCACGGTCACGTTGTTACCCTTGGCCAATGGACTGGGTTGGTGAACACGGGAAAGCTCACGCTCCCTAGGCACTGGCCAGTTGAATGCTGAACTGGCTTGCGCACTCGTAGGAGTTTGTCCAAACACAATAGGGCTCAGCTCTGCTTGAGAAGCATAGAACTCTGGATAAAATGTCGAGGGAGATGGCAAGTTTTTAGCGAACTGCGAAGGGAGTGTTGAGGACATGGGCGCAGACTCAAGGGGTCGCTTTTGGATCTACAAATAAAACAAATGAAAAAGTTGTATGAGCACATTTATGAGCAAGGAAAATCAGATGCATCCAATCTCGTTAGCATTTTGTATCTCGGAAGAGAAAGTTCCGATGCTAGTAACTTACAGGTGGCAGCTCGCTCGACTCTTCTTCCTTGATCATCGCTCCAGCAAGAGTGCTGTTCTCTTTGGCCTCTGTTGGAATTTGAACTCGCAATCCCAGCTTGGGCTTTTTGATGACTCCGTTGGTAGGACTGAGCACAGGCGAGGTTGCTCCTGTTGAGGCGCCTGGTGGTGTCGAAGTCATAATGGACGAACCGTCACTCATGAGCGATTCTCCGTTCATGGGCGATTGACCAGTCTTCATGGCGCTATGATGGCTCAAGACAGGGGAAGCGGATTGCGAGAGAGGCTGTTGCTGCATAGGGATCGACATGGGCGTCGACATGGGCGTGCTGGTCATAGGGAGCTGAAGTTCCTGTCCATTTGGAGGCTGCGACATGGGGCGGTTCAAAAATGGTGCGACAGGGGTCTGAAATTGAGGCTGGAATGGGCGCGACTGGGATGCCATCTGGTCGTGCTGTTGCATTGTTTGCATTGGCTGAGGCTGCTGTTGATACGGTAATTGTTGGCGAGGGGGCTGAGGAGATGAATGTTGCTGTTGTGAAGGCAGCGTTTGGAGGTGTTGCTGCTGCTGCTGCTGCTGTTGTTGTTGTTGTTGCTGTTGTTGCTGCTGTTGTTGCTGCTGTTGTTGTTGCTGTTGATACTGCTGTTGTTGCTGGTACTGCTGCTGTTGCTGCTGCTGCTGCAAAAAGAGCTGCTGCTGCTGCTGTTGATGCTGCTGCTGCTGCTGTTGTTGTTGTTGTTGTTGTTGATGTTGTTGCTGTTGTTGATATTGCTGGTGGGCTAGGTGTTGAGGGTGTTGTGCGTACTGCTGTTGAGGGCGGTATTGTGGGTCCAGATGCTGTTGCTGCTGTGGATGTTGCTGGTACTGCATTGAATCATACTGCTGAGGGTGCACGACAACTGTAGGCGGGATCTGGAAGGGGCTGCGAGGCATGTGCGAAGGGACCGAAGGAGGTGTCTGTTGCATGGCTTGCTGGTGTGGAGGAGGGGGTGTTTGCATATGTCCTTGAGCAGGGGTATTGTGGGACTGAGGTGTCACTGACTGGGGCTGCGGTGTAACTGAGAGTTTACTCCTGTCGTCGCCTACTACGGACAATGCATCGTCTTCGTCGTCCTCGTCCTTGTTGCCGCTGTCTGCTGGGTTGAGGAATTCTTTGTTGGTGTAGGTCTCGCAAGAATCGTTGTACTATCGAGCAAAGAAAAAAGACCAAATATGTGCGCATTAGCAATCGTCTTTTTTGGTCATATCGTCATCCGTCCGTTCTTCCTTCAATTCTTCCAAATAACAGCCCAGACTTGTTCTTCTCCTGTTCAAGGGAGTGAGAGAGGGAGAAAAAGGGCAGGGCAGGAGAGGAAAAGAAGGGTGTCATGCGCCGTGACAGGTAGATAGAATAGCTCTTTCTCTCTCTCTTTTTGATCCCCTATTGGACATTCGCACATGCTGTATATGTAACGCTGTTGCTGGTCGTGATGGTCGAGGGTGGTGGTGGTTATGTCTTATGCCGGCCAGTCTAAGGGTTGCTGCTTTTGTGCTTCCGTACTGTCCGTTATTTACCTCGGTGTATCGGAGAAGGATTTGGTCGATATCATGCGACGAGTACTGGACAAGCTTGTTGTTGGAGTTGAAGATAATAAGGCCTATCTGACAGTCGCAAAGGACACTCAACTCCATCGCCTTCTTCATCAGTCCGAATCGTCGCTTCTGAAAGGTGACCTATGAACCAGAGAATACATCAAAAAACTGTCAGTCTTATGCGATAAAAAAATGCTCCGATTCCGCGAACGTGCCACCCCCTCAGCGCAACCTTGACTGAGTGAGGCTATTGCACAACCGTCCTGGCTTCGTCCACTCTGGGAATCTAATCTCTATTTATAACCGCACCCAACAAGTTGAAACCGAACGGGTAGATGTTGTTTACTTGAAAGAGGAAAACAGAATGGGCAAAGCAACAAGAAACGAGACTGTCTGTGTGTGTTTGTTGGATCCATGAGAAGTGTCAGGAGAGAACGACTGGTCTGCAGACGACTTGTCGTGAAGGTGGTGGTAGGCGGCATCAGATAGGGTGCAAGGAGACACGCCAGTTGAATGAAGGCGAGATGTTGTTCAAGGAACACACCCCCAGGGACCAGGGGAGATATCCTGCGAGAGTGCTGGTGAGTAAGTATGGTGTTATTAAATTACCTGTCGGTTGCGCTCGTCGGTGATGGTTTTGATTTGGATCTTCTTTCGTCCCATGGTTGTGTAAAGTGTGATGTGTGTAAGATGTGTGTGTAGTGTTTAGTTGTTGAATGTGTCCTGGTGTGTGTTAGAGAGTGTGTGTGAGTGGTGCGAGAGTGACGGTTTTTGTCTGAGAGGGTTGGTTGTCAAAGGTGCGAGGGAGAGAGGAAGGGCAAAGGGCAATAGGGAATACAAAAGAGGACGCAAAGTTGTGAGAAGAGGAAGAAGAAGAAGAAGAGACGGGAATTGAGATCATCGCTTCCCTAAAGCAAAGCAAAGGACACACATACCCACACACAGACACACATACACCACTGCCGTGTCTCTCCTTTGTGTTCTTCTTGCTGGTCTGTTTGCCGTCTCTTTATCCGCTCCTTTCTCCACACACGCAAACAAGGCACTTTTTTTTTTTCGCAGAACAAGGCCGACCCTCGCGACGTCACGTGTATCTAAAAATAACTTTTGTTCAAGTTCTTTTTCGCCACCAATTTTTGTTCCTTCCCGTCATCTGCTGCAAGGAGGACCTTCTCGCCTTTGTTGTCTCAGATTAGATTCGCTTGTTGGTCAAGGCGCTATCGCCTCAAAGTCCATTGGACCGCAGCAAAGATGAGGAAACAGAAAAACATAGAACAAAGAGTACAAAAGGCTTGAATCGATTGACATGGTTGCCTTTCATTCGTGTGGTATTTGGCATCTATAAAAACAAAGGCAATGGGCAGCACTATTGTCGTTCTGGGTGGGTGTACACTTCTCCAGGAGGTTGCATCGGCTGCTCTTGGTATGGCTGCTCTTGGTATGGCTGCTCTTCGACTATCTGGGTCCTGCCCTGATCGTCCCCTTGTTGGTTGTTGTAGGTGGTTTGGTTGCTTGCCGGTTGTGCTGAATTAGTGTAGTAGACCTGGCTATTTGATGGTTGTCCTGTCTCGGTGCAGACTGGCTGCATCTGAACCTCCCCTGTCTGATACGCTGACGCAGGATGGTGTCCTGCCATTGCCGCCTTTTCCGCATCCGTAGGCACCCGGAGTTGTCGTTTTTGCTCGCGTTCTTGGGCATGAGGTCTTGGGTCAGGCCCATTTCCCCAGGGGTGTGTAAGGTCCATAAGTCGTCCCTTCTCCTCGATGTAGCGGTCAAAGATGTAGGTCCAGATGTAAAAGTTGCCTCCAGCGACATAGAACGCTACCAGGACATCGACTGTGTAGTGGGCGCGATTGGCAATCACAATAATAGCTGATCCAAAGGTCAATGCCCACACAAAGATAATGCAGATCCAAGCCAGCCATTTGTATCTTTTGGGGAAACGGTGGTAGCCATGACTTGTCCAGACGAGTGCCGAGATCACAAAGATGACGGTGTGTCCACTGAACATGCAGTCACCACACCGGTGCAGCAGGAAAGTGGTGAAGAATTCGCCAACAGAGTGCATGCAACCATCGCGTGGATCGGGGAAGGATGTGATGGCGACAGTCGTGATACGCATTAGGTTGCAGAGGGCCCAGGTCAACAAGACCTTACATAAGAGGTAGAGAGGTCGATAGTGGGTGAGGACAAGAATGACGGTAGGTACAAACAGGAGGGCGTCTGCGAGGTCGGTGAGCCAGAGGAGTTGGATTGAAGGAATGACTTCGAAGAGTCGATCGGACAGCTTGGGTACCTTGGTGTTGTCGGGCGATAGATACGACGCGACATTGGCCATGACATTCTATGTTATTGTTATTGGAGAAGGGAGAAGGATGAGGCTCAATTGAAAGAACAGTTGACAGGTGGACATACTCGCACGAAGCACAAGCAACGTTTTCGATTGGATTGGACATGGCTGGTCTGTGCCACAAATACTATTAACGAAGCGGGGGTTTTTTTACCATAAAGTAAAGTGTCAGGGCAAAGACGACGATGCAGAAGAGGGTCCAAAAGATGCTCTGTCGGGTAAACTTGTACCTCTGAAAGAACCAGCGCTTAAAGCGCTCCCATAGTCGTCCCATATGGTTGCCGGGTGGTGTATCTGCTGAGTGGTGTGTCGAAAGAAGAAGAGGCTCGACAAAAAAGTATGTTTACTGAACGAAAACGCGAGACAAAAACAAATGGGCAATTGGGTGAAAGCTGAAAGTGGTGAGAAGGAGAGACAAGAAGGTGAGTTGTTGGGTGTCAAGAAGTGTGAATGATAATGAATGAGAGTGAATGAGTGTGAATGAGTGTGAGCGAGTAAGTGGAATGAGTGAGTGACAAAGAGCTTGAAAGGAAAAAGTGTTATGTATATGAGGAATTAAGAGAGAAGAAAGAGGAATATGAGTGGATGGGATGAGAGAGGAAGAAGAGAAGGATCTGATCCACGCTGACAAGGAAAGGCACTATCCATGGGGACGAGGGTCCATTGGGGGAAGTGTGGATAGAAAAGAAGATCGCGCGATATAAGAGACATTGTTACATCTCGGTCAGATATGGAATCACTGTCATCATCCTACTCCACTGCAGGCATGCTACTATGGGCATGTTATGCCAATATGAAAAAAGGGTTCCAGGATTGTACAAGATATTGGCCCCCTTCCTTTTCATTTTTGTAGATGGCGAACCAGGTTGCCGTCTCTTGTTTACCTAGTGCCATTTCATTGCGCACTGGATATGCGCCATTTCTTATCCCTTTGAGTAAACAGTCGAACTTCCATTCCAATGCACCTTTTCACTTTCTTTTCGCTCTCACCCACTTGTTTGTCTCCCTCCCCTGAAAGGGTCGCCCGTCGCCACGTGGGGCTGGTGTGGACACAGCGTGGACTCAGCGTGGACTCAGGGCCACCGCCACGACGCGAACTGATTGGCTCGCGGCAGAATAAGCACCACTGAGCTGGTTCCTGGCATTGTTTGTTTTGAGCAATCGACAAAACGAAAAAAAAAAAAAAAAAAAAAAAAAAGAGAACCGTTGTGAGAAAAACAAGCGAAAACAAATAAAAAGAGGAGAGTGCGTCTTTTCTATCTTTCTTCTTTCTTTTCCTACTGTACATCCTCTCCTCCACTCTATCCCACGTCCTTATATCGGAGGATTGATTTCCCACTGTTTGTTTTTTCCTTGTTCTGGCCCTGAGTCCCGATTCCTGACCCTGCCCCCCTGTCTTCTAGTGCATACACTAAGTAACTCTCCTTGTCAAGTGGAACCCAAGTGCAGTGCGCATGCAGTGGGTTGAATCAATCCTGTCACCCGACATCCATCCCATCCATCCCCCTTTCGTCCCGAGAATACAATACCAAAAAGTGCTCGATATAAAGCGGTGAGCATTTACAAGTAGTAGAAATTTGCATTGCAAGGCAGCCAGATGGTCCTTTGTCCAACTACAACCCGTCGACTTGCTTGGTGTTCCAACCCCTATTCTTTCTCCTTCTCTCCCTCTCCAGCCAACACCCCTTTTTTCTTGGCCATAAATGGTTGCTCACACGACAAAAACTTTTGGCACTCCACTGTTCCGATATCCTATGCCATCATAGCTGTCATCATTCCAACTGCACTCACGCGAGCAGCAACTCGTATTTTTTATTTTATTTACTTTGTTTTTCGATTTGGCCATCAAAGCAAACAAAGTATTTATCTTATTATTTTTTTGTCTCTCGTTTTTAAAACTCATTTTATCTTTCTTTCTCCACTTCCCTCCTCTTCCTCTTCCTCCCTCCTTCTTCATTCCCTCCTCTCCCCCTCTCTCACTTGCATCGATATTCCCCCCCCACCTTTACATCCATAAACACACACAGCATAGACAATCATGAAATTTGCGAAATATCTTCAGGAAGAGGTCGTGCCTGAATGGAGAAAGGCCTACATTAACTACAAGCAGGGCAAGAAACACCTCAAGGCCATCGAGCGTGTCCTCGACGAACTCGACCTCGAAGCTGCTCAGGCACTCGAGGCACATGAAGCACACGAGGCCCTCCAAGACACCCTCTCCCCTCTCCCCACATTCACCCACCTTCCTCATCCTGGTTCTCTCCCTCCAACGACAACATCAGCAACAACAACAACAGAACCAGATTCAACAGCATCAACGCCCATCATGTCGAGGAGGCGCGGGAATGGTCGAAATTACTCCTCGATCAATTTTCTCCCTCCACTCGGCACCTCGACCACCAACACAAACACAACCAGCTCTCGTGGACCCTTGGCGGAAGAGGATGAGGATCGTTCAGCGTTGGGAGGCCGGACCTTGAGTGGAGAGGGAGATGATGGTGACGAGGAATCGGCAAGGACGGTTCGTCCAAAGAAGGAGTTTGATGGTCTGCGACAGTCGTTGGGGTCGACGGCCTTCCAGTTTGGCCAAACGGCCCGATCTCAGAGCTCACAGCTACTGAAGAATCTATCCAGGCGGTTTACCATTATCGGCACCTCCGAGATTCCAGTTCGTGTCCGATCCATTCAGAGTACGTACTGTACAGCTTTTCTTCTTCTACGTTCGTCCTTTTCTTGATCGTTTACTACTGCAATCTTTTTTTCTGTTGGTGCTCGCCCTGTTTTATTGTTGTTCCTGTTTGGAGATGGTTTGTTTGTTTATTTGTGTGTATGGATGCACAAGCCCATGCATAGTCCTCTTTCGTTTTTACTCGTGTGATCAAAAACAGCGCACCATTTTTTTCTGAGTTGGGCGGAGTGTAGTATGGTGTAATCATCTTCTGTTTCCTAACCTTATGGCGATGTACTAAAACCCAATGCATGCACATCTCTTTTTCTCTCTCCCTCGGTTTTATGCTCTTCTTCCTGAAGTTGATGACAACTCAATAGATAGCATCCTTGACCAGCTCCTTCCTGAAGAACAGATCTTCTTCAAGTTCCTCGACTCGCAGCTCGAACTCGTCAACTGCTTCTATCAAGGTATTGAATAGGCACGATCAATGCGGTTACGGTTTTTTTGTCGATCATTCAACCTCCCCCCTCCAAACTCCACTACAAAATGCAACAGAATAGAGATCATGCCCTATCCAGAGATGCAGCGACAATATTTTTTCATCCCTCCTCTACCGTCACTTTCCTTTTTTTTCCCTCCCTCACACTCCCACTCCTTGCTGATTCCAAATTGCTGATTCCTCAACCCTTCTTCTTCTTCTTCTTCTTCTTCTTCTTCTGAATAACTGTAGAAAAGGAGCTCGAGGCAGTAACAAAGCTCAAGGTCATCCAACAACAGCTCTTTGTCGCCAGTCAATGGAAGCGCCGCTATGACGACCACATGGTAAAGGGATTATCCGTCTCGGCCAAGGAATACTCCTCTCTTGTCCGCTCTGTCCTTTGCTAGCTGTCTCATCATTGCCCCTCCAATTTCTCTTATATTTCACTTTTACTAGGCAAGAGCAAAGGCGGAACATGGATGGTACGCGGCCGAATGGTCGCGTGTCAGGAAGGGGTTCGACAACCTCATCAGGGTCGACACTGCTGTCACAGAGGACGTGACCCTGGGCTCTAAAAGGTCGGGCCTAACACCCGTCGGTACCTTCAACGGAGGACAAGGTGGAAAATTGGATTCTGAGCGTATTCTCCATCATCGCGGTCTGGGAAGTACTGTCGACAACCGATTCGGGATTAATCGCAAGGCCGGCCTGGATGCCCATGCATTGGCGTATCAGGAAGAACTCGAGCTCCAGGAAGAGGAGGACCGGCGGCAATACTTGAATCACAAGGTGGCACGGACCAGGATCAAGGCTGCGCTGTATGAGTTCTACCGGAGTCTGGAGATGATCAAGAACTACAAGGTCCTCAACCACACTGGATTCGCCAAGATCTTGAAAAAGTTTGACAAGACTGCTGGCTGGAAGGGGTCCAAGCCCTACATCAACTCGCGACTGAAGCCGGCCTACTTCATGACCTCGGGCGTGATCGAGGATCTCATCAAGGAGACAGAGGATTTGTTTATTGAGACCTTTGAGAAGGGCCATCGACGACGGGGTATGGCCAAACTTAGGATACCCGACTCCAAGAATCAAGTAAGGGCTCATGCCTCGTATATTTGTTTTTTTCCAGAACACAGTGATAATGGCTCAACATGAGAAACTCATGATGTCTTTTGTGTTTTTCCTTGTCGGTAAAACTCATAGACGCATCATTTTACAACAACAAGAATCGGGATGTACATGGGACTGGCGGCACCATTGATGTTTCAGGCACTCCAGGCTGCGTTCTCGAGCGAGACTCCCACCGAAGTTCCCTACTGGGATGGTTTACTGCTTGTGTATGGAGGACTCTTTCTCACGTTCCTCTTTGCATGCCTGTTTGGCATCAACATGTATGTTTGGGCCAAGGCGAGGATCAACTACAAGTTCATCTTTGAGTTTGACCCAAGAGACAACCTCGACTATCATGAATACTTTGAGGTGAGTGAATACAAAAAAAACAGGCAGCTTTCAGATGCGGATCAAACTCAGGAAGCTGTACTCATTCCTGTATCACTCTCTGCCTTTCACTTTTGCTGCGTAGCTACCGATCCTACTGATTCTGTTGTTGACGCTGGCGGTTTACCTCGACTTTGAATCCAAGCTCACGCAGCATGTGGCGACAGCATACTGGCCTCTTATCCTTATGTCGATCACAACGGCAATCATTTTCTGTCCTCTCCCGATCGCCCATTTCACGGCACGTCGCTGGTTCATCTCGAGTATCGGACGTATTCTTGCGAGTGGCTACTATCGAGTCGAGTTTAGAGATTTCTTCTTGGCGGATGAAATGAACTCGCTCTCGTACTCGATTGAGCAGTTCGAGTTTGCTATGTGCGCCTATTCTGAGGAATGGGAGGACCTTGGTACGTCCCCATAACATCTTTCATTTCCTCTTTCTTATGAATAATTGTTTTGCGCATGATGTACTCGTGCTAACCTTTTGACTTGTGTACTTTTGCCAAACAACTCAATATAGCCAACCAATGCTCGACAAGCCACATGTGGATAACACCATTTCTGACAGCCCTACCAGCCTGGTTCCGCTTCCTCCAATGCCTCCGCCGATACCGCGACACGCTCGAATGGTTCCCCCACCTGGTCAACGCCGGGAAATACTCTGCCAGTCTCATCAACCTTTTTGTCTACTTTTCCTTCCGACACTATGGCGGCGCTCAACTGAAAACCGCCTGGATCTTTGTCTCGACCGTCACCAGCTTCTATACCTTTGCTTGGGATATTTATATGGATTGGGGGTTGTTCCGGTTTGGCAAGAATGGCGGGGGTGCGAATGGACATCCGTTCCTGAGACAGGAGTTGGTTTATTCGAGGACCTGGGTTTATTATATGGCGATTATTTTGGACTTTGTGGGGCGGTTTTCGTGGACAGTGAGGCTGATCCCAATGAATGTCAATGTCATGGTTCTTTCATTTGCTTTGGCATTTCTGGAGGTTCTCAGGTACGTTGTCTTCATCGGGGGTTTTTTTGTTCGTTGTTGACATTTGTAAATACGCCTCAGTGCTAACAGCAGTTTTTTTCCTTATCGTGTGTTGATGAATGTAATAGGCGGTGGCAGTGGAACTTTTTCCGTCTAGAGAACGAGCACCTGAACAATTGTGGTCAATTCCGCGCAATCAAGGATATCCCCCTCCCATTCCACATCCGCGTCCAGGGCGAATCCGACGAGGAGGAGGAGGAGGAGGACGAAGACGATAACAGCGATCATAACAGAAGTAGCAACCAACAATACCCACATGAGGACCCGGATTTTGTTGTCCACCAGGAGGGAGTCTTCCACCTCCACGACGACGATCAAGAGCTGGAAGATCTCGATCAGGATGGTCATTTTGCGGATCGGGACTCGATCATCCCACAGATGTCTATGGCTTCTTCCCCGCGCCGGTCAGGGTTTGGGGCTGGTGGCGGTGGAGGAGGAGGTCTGGTCCGATCGTCGAGCTCGCAGAGCAGTTTCTTTGGCGCGTTCAGTAACGGCAGCCATGCCCATGGGTTGTCGAACCTGGGATCCAGTGTTGGTGCTGGAATTGGTACCGGCGGCAGTGGTGGTGGTGGTGCTGGTGCAGGAGAAGGTGGAGTAGCAGGACAAAACCGTGAGGCCAGCAAGAGTCGAACCTCGATCCATTCAGCAACCTCGCTTCCTCAACCCCGACAACCCTACGGCGGCATGGCCCAACGATCCTTCAGTCACAGCAGTACGACCCAAGGCATCGCCGGCGGAGGAGGTGGAGATATGACATCCTTGAAAACGAAACAGAGTATGTCTTCCTTGAGGACGAAACGGAGCAGGGCCAGCCTCCGCGACTCTGTGAAGGCGGGAACGGCAGCCAGCAACACGAGTCTCCATCATCCGTTCAGTACTTCGCGCAGCAACTCGTTCGTCGACACTGCAGTCGCCGAAGCCGGATTCACGGGTTCCCAACGAGAGATCTTGGAGTCAGAGACGGCCAGCAGCAAAAAGTTTTATGACCGCCGCGATTTCGATTCCAAGATCATCGAGGTTGAAAGGAGTAGTGACCTTTGGAGGCGACAACCACGCGCTCCAAAAGAGAGGGCTATGACTGGTGGGGCGACTTCTTTGCATGGATTGCAGGCTCTAAGCGCTGATAGTGTCTTAGGTGGAGGTGGAGGAGGAGGGTTGGATGAGAGGATTATGGACTCGGAGAGACGGGCGAGGTCGCAGGTGGTGGTTCCGAGACGCAAGATGAGTATGGGAACGAGGATGCGGAATAGTATCTTTGGGCGGGGGCTGAGTAGTGATTCTGACGATGATGAGGAAGCTGATACCGAGTAGGGGTTTTTAGATGACCTTTGATGATAATGATATTCAATTTTTTTTATTTTCAGAACTTAATGATATTAAACGATTCACCAACCTTACTCCGTCCTTCAAAAATGATGACCACTAAGTAACAAGCCTTGTCCATTGAACAGATACAGTCGTCCTCAAAGACGGTGTTACGCGAATAATGACCCAGCGGCGACCCATTGAGCAGAAGACCGAGCGAGCGGCAGGACCAACCCAAAGAACAGACAGACCAACGACAGCACCAAGATCTGACCCCGGGTGTACTGCCACAGTAGCATGATCTTCGATTGTGTCTGCAGGGCTTGCGCTTCTGACAGCCCCAGCTTCTCCAGAACATTCCTCCCAACCATCGCCGCTGTTTCTGTAGACGATGATGACGATGATGGCGGTGTGGACATAGGCGGTAATGTTGTTCCGGGCGACGACAACGATGACGACGACAACGGCGACTTGTTTTCGTTGGAGTAGTAGGTGGATGATTCCATACTGACGGGCTCTTCAACAATAGTCGTCGTGATGAGATTAGGGCTACTCTGAAAATTCGAAGAGCTCAACGAGATCGAGTTCCGTTTCGACGATCGACCACTGCTACTCCCATGCCCACTCTCCGAGGCTGTAGGACTGGCTGGGAAGTAATAATCCATCGAACCCCTTGGCGTACTAATGGGTGTAAACAGCGTCGGATAAATCCCCGGAGACGTGGACGCAGCCGAAGACGTGCTAGTCGTAGAACTATTTGATAGCCGACGTCCAACACCACCGATCGACACGACGGTCGGGCGCATGGATTCAGAGTATTGCCAGCGTTCAAAGACCTGTTGACGGGACCGTTGTGGTGGCATACGGGAGAGGTCGATGGCTTGAAGAGGTGGGGAGATGGTGGTGGTGGTCGAGGAGGATGTGGCAGAGGAAGAGGAGAGAGATCCAGCGTCGTCTTCGGGATCTCGTATTGAGAGTGGCGAGACGGAGACGCAGGGGATGTAGCATTCTATGAACCTTTTTGGATCCAGCGACTTCCACTATATGATGGATCAGAGTGCGAGATGTTGTTACGATGAGAGATACGCAGGAGAAACGACGGTTAGGATGAGGACTGTGCGTAGAGAGGGAAGACAAACTTACGCTGCGAGAATTTATCAACTGGGCTTCCTCATTGTCTTTCAGGACAATGGTCTGAAGCAAGAATCTGTCTTGTGGGCTGATCCAATTGTCACAGCGAACTATTTGTCCGAGCGAACAACAGCATTAAGAAACAAGAAGGATTTGCAACATGTGAGAGAGATGGACGAGATCGATCTGCACGCAACACGTTTTTTCCTTCCTGTCAATCATGCCTCGCCTGGCATATATGCCTGCAAGTATGTGTAAAAAAGCCGTTTCTTTACCAAAGATTTTGACGGATTCATCTGGGGCCAATACACCTAGCACGGGCTTGACAGAGTACTTCATGGGCGCATTCGTCTTGAACTTGTATCCCACTGGCGATGACGACAGGTTCTTGAGTTTGACCTTTGAGACCTGACCTGGCGAGACCCTCGACGCTATTTCGGTGGGTGGCAAATGAGTCGAAAGTTAGAAAAGAGTAAAAAAGTTAGTAGTGAATGAAATGGACGCGTCCATGACATATAAGGACATTTTGTGGCCAATCAGAGTCCTCGATTGTGCCCTGCTGCATCGTTCTTGGTTATGCTCAATTCCGAGTTGACCCTACCAATGGCCTCCTAGAGCCAACGGCTCAAATACCCTCTTTTTCATGCTATTTCAAGTCGTACACCCAACTCAGTCAGCCAGCCAAGATGGAGCTTTCCACCTTGTGCATTGCTAGCTTCTGTGTGTTTATTCATCCCCTTATCAAACAATGAGCAGAGGGCCATATTACTCACTGATTGTCAACCCTCCTCGTCTTTGTCTGTCATCGAATTCGACACCTGCTGTTCAGCAAGCGATAAGAGCGGCCATGTCCACCATCCATACTGTACTCACTCACAAAAGAAAAAAATATGCTTGGACCAATCTGTGTTCCGTATCCAATGCGCGTGCAAAAAAGACCAATACCACAATCCACTTTCAGTTGGCGCAACCTTTTTTTCCCCTTTGTTGGAGCCAACCAACCGTGCACGATGTTATTATTTTTGTGTTCTTCCACTGAAATTGTTGGTTGGTTGGGTGCACAAGTTCACTGCCCACTGTAGGGTCATCCACTCATCTTTCCTTTTTCTCTTCTCAACCACAACCACTCCCTTCCTCCGTTTGAAAATCCAGCATGACCAGCAAAAGACGTGGTGCTTAGAATATGACGAGAGTGAATAAGGGTACTGCGGTATTGACGAGAGGAAAAGAGAAAAGGGGGAAAGAGAAAAGGGGGAAAGAGAAAGTCGAGGTGATTCGGGAGAAGTAGCGGGTGCTGGAATAAATGTTCGAGCCCTGTTTTATGTTTTGTGAAGAACCAAGCTAGAAGTTGCCGTTGTTTTCTGCTTCGATTAAGTCAAGAGCAAGCTCTTGGTGACGAAAGAGTGCTCCTTGTTTTGCCGACAAAAATAAGGATGTACCTGTGAAGTGGAACTGTTGAGGCGATATCCGGAGGACTTCGTTGGAAGGGGAAGAGACGCCTCCTTGTTGTGAGTCTGGTTGTTGTTGCAGTGAGGCTGTTGACATTGTGATATAAAGTAAAGTTGAGGGTTGAGTTGGGGAGAGAGTGAAGAGTGGAGAGTGGAGAGTGGAGAAGGTAACGAAGGGGAGTAGTAACGGCGGTAGAAGGGAAGGTTGAGAAAGTACAGTTGAACAGTCGAAGTAAGAAACCGTGAGAAGAGAAAAAAAAGTTCAGATTGGCCGCCCTTTTTATTTCTGCTGTCTTTTTGTGATCACTTGTTCCGAACAGGCAGAAGCGCATTTGAGAGAAGCTTGCTTCCAACTGGTAGCCAGCTTTCCTAGCCAGTCCTTGTTGCGCATGCATGAATGTGGTCCATCCACCTTTTGCTTTGAAGTTTGAACCTTTCTTCAATAAGAATCGGACCTCGAATTGGCTCCAGGAAACCTACTCCGGGTGCGCCACCAAAGTGACCGACCAAGCGCCTCGCAGAACATGCGACCCGATTATTTCTAACAGTAATCGTCCCTGCCGCCACAACAAACAATAAAACTATGCGACAAATTTTTTTCATCTCTTTTTTCTTTAACCCTCTCCTTCATAATCACCTCCGTCTTGCTCATCCATCAGAGTCGCGAGTTAAACGATCGGAGAAAGACACAATCAGCCTGCAATCCATCCTTCCACAAAAACGCACCTCCTTCTTTTCACTCTTTCCTTCCACATATACCCTCTTCTCACAAAGGTCATCTTCTTATTACTTGTTTACTCACGTTTACTCGAAACGGAAGAAAGACTTTTGCCGAGAAGGAGGTATGGAAGGATAGAGAAGGATTGTTGGAGCGTGTTATTATTGTGGTCTGGAAAGGATCCAGGTATGCCATCGCTGCAGATCACCCTGGAACCCCTTGTTGGGTCGGGACTCTGGGGACTTTTAACCATGGCCCCGGATCAGCCCATTACCTTTGGCGATTTGAGTGAGCGGCACATCTCATTTTTTATTTTTATTTTTTATATTAATTCAAGAACAATAATCGAATATCAGTGCATGCAAGTCGAGGATGTCATGAAGAGGTGTGGATTGGATGAGCAACGATCATCACGAAGCAAGAAGAGGATGGATGAGAAGAGGGATATAGAGCTGCGAGAGGAGATTCATATCATAGATGAGTTGTCAAGATCAAAGAGAAAAACGATGGATGGAAGATCGATTGAACTGTACGAGGAGATACATATCATGAAAAAAGAAGGCGGTCGAAGGGTATCGTCAACAGCAAAACGATCAGAAAAGGACCAGTTGGTCGTTGGTGGAGTAAAGAAGAGGTTTATGGTACTAATAGTCGGCCGCTTCGGGTGCCCAGAGCTTGAATGTTCTATCAAACCCACTGGAGCCAATGTAGCGACCATCGTTGGAGATATCGACGCCAGTGACCTTGCCCGTATGTCCCACCAAACTCTTCTGAAGCTTCCAGTCATCGGCACTCCAGATCTTGATCGTGCCGTCGAAACTGCCACTTCCGAGGTATAGTCCGCTCTTACTCGGCCGTGGCTCCTCTCCCTCAACATGCATCCTTGCGTCAGGGTCATTTTCATACGGCGATCCAGCAAAGAACTTGATATCCGAGACGAGGTTGGTATGGGCAGGGATGGAGTGGATCGACCGGAGTGCCCTCAAGTCCCAGATCCGGATAGTATTGTCTGCACTTCCAGTGGCGATCTGGTATCCGTTAGGTGAAAAGTCAATGCCCAGAATATCAGACACATGTCCCTCCATCGTCAACGCTGACCGTCCTGTCCTCAGATCCCATACTCTTCCGATAGCATCCAGACCTCCCGTTGCAACCAACGATCCATCGCATTGGAATCCAATCGCGTACACCTCTCGAGAATGTCCACGTTGTGTCAATACCTCTGTTCCAGCCTCAATATCCCACAGTCTCCATGTTCCGTCGAATCCTGCGCTGCCCAAAAAGCGACCCATTGGGTGGAATCCAATACGAGCAACTCTGGCCTCATGGCCCTTCAACGACTGGATCGGCGTGTCACTGTGAAGTTGAAAAAAAATGCAGATAATTACAGAGTCAATACGACATGCCAATGTGGGTTGAAACATCACAAACTATACCTCGGAGCGACATATATCGCAGGCATACCTTTCGAGTGACCACAGGTTCACGATGCCGTCTCCTCCTCCTGAGGCGAGGTTCACTGCTCCGCGGTCCTGACTGATATGTGCCTTTGGGTGCCACTTGAGCCCTCCAATTTTGTCCGTATGACCTATCAGCAACATGAAATTTGCGATCAATATACGCTTGTAACCATAGAGATCTCATGTTGCCTAATTGTCACGTCTGGTTGCAACAGTTACCTCTTAATGTATGTGAGAGTTTTGAGTTGGCAACACTCCAGATCTTGCAGAGCCCTCCAAACGAGCCTGTTGCCAAATATTGACTGTCGGGTGAAAATGCACATTGAGAAAGCGGCCTGTCATCACCGATCTGCGAAGAGTGGTTCGCGTATGTCTATGGGAAAAAGAATAGAATGTATCATGGGGTTAGTATCCGTTTTCACCAAAGTTATCTGTTTCAATGTCGTTCGCAACAGAAATGGCAAAGACCATTACCATCAGTTTTCCAAACTCCTCTGAGCGCATTGCTTTAAACACTCCAATCGGGATATCAGTTTCTGCGTTCTGCCTCTTGACTCTCTCAGCCGCCCTAATAGCCAAAAGAAATAGAAGTAGTTACACCACCGTTAGTCGTTGAATCTCCTTGCCGATCCACGCTAGCATAAATGGGTGTCGAATTAATTGGTAATCCTTACTTGGGCAGAGAGTAGTGGGCAATGTCCCGTCTTGCTTTCAATAGACTGTCTGTTCCTGGAGTGTATACTTCCTAATGTGGAAAATAAGATGTATGTCAATACTTTTCCATGGAAGGTCCGGTTGATTGCAATGCACTTATGTCGACTAAAAGTACAGGACAATACCTCCTCATCATCTGAGCCACTTTCATCTTCTTCGTCTCCTGAAGCCATCTTTTCATCGCCTCCTTCAATAACGGCATCCTTTGCCAACAAGTGCCTGAGACGTGCTCGTCGATCCATATTCTATAGCGAGTTTGAATATAAGTTGATCAATTAATGTTTCGTTGTTGTAAAATGACCCCCGCTTGACAAGAACCTCATCACGAATGGTGGAAGGCAGCAAGCAGGATCCTGATACATACATCTTCAGCGAAGAGACAGACGGGTTCATCGAGTTCCCGAAGCTTCTCTCTGACTTTCTTGTCGTCTGTTGGAACGACGACTGTCCTTGCACGCTTCTTTCGCTCGAACATCTCCATGACTTCCATGTGTTGGTCTCTTGCGCGCTTGGACGAGTCTGCAAGGTCATACTTGTCATCCACCTCTATTATACGTCAATTAAAATCGTAGCGTAAAGGTGAATTACTTTCCTCTCGTATTGCTTTCGTTATCTCCTGAACAAAAAGAATCCTCGAGAATGCTTACTGAGGTTGTCGAGGGTGGTTCCTTTGGGTTGTGATGAGGCAGGGACGGGATCAGCAGCAGCAGCTGCGGCGGCTGCGGCCTGACGGTTCCTTGCCTCGACGTCCTCGAGCGAGCCAAAGTAAATGCGGCCTGCAGGTGGTTTTCCGTTTGAGCCGTCCATTATGCTTGGTTGTGAGTGTGGGTGGCGATGTAGAAAAGGCAAAGATGTGTGAATGAGTTGCAGACAGGTTGAGTCGCGTAGGGGCAATAAAAAAAAGATTCGTAGTGGCTTAGCAACCTTGGAGACAATGCTTGATCCCCTTTCTTCAAGTATCTTGGATGCTGTTGGAAGAAAATACCCCGCAGCTGGTTGTCTGGATATACACACTGTCATCATTTGTTGTTGGCGTGGTGGAAGGAAGGTTGAGGGGGTTGGAAAGAACATCCAGTTACGAACGTTTGTTGTAGTGGCAAACTTAAGTGAGTGTATGCACATTAAAACAATGTGTGATGGCGACAAAGAACGCGAGGAAGGTGGCGGAGGTCAGTGGGTTCGGTCGGGTGATGAAGACAAAGTTTTTCTATAGAAGTATATACAAGCGAATAAAAGAAAGCGAAGTGATTGTGCAACCAAGAGAAGAACCATTGGTCCGGAGCTGATTGCTCACCGGCCTTGGGTCTTGTAAAGGAGGAGGAGTGAACCGAAGCCGATGGGTCGGAACCGAGGACTTTTCTGTGAAGCGAATTTGTGTCAGCCAAGGCTCGGCAATTAGAGGGTTAGAGTCGTGGCTGAGATAAATCCTATTTGCTTCTCCTCCACATCAATCCAGGTACGGCTCAGGGCCATTTGACGGGTGTAATAGAAAAAAAACAGTGCAGCCGTCGGACTGGGCGGGACTAGACCAGACTGGACTTTCCTTCACAAAAAAAAAAAGAGTACAAAAAAGGAACCAAGCTCTACTTTCTTATTCCCCTTTTACTTTTATTTTATTCGTTGTCTCCATTCTCCATCTTTTATTTCATTCATTCACTCATTCTCACGCACCTTTGCCCATCATCACCGTTATCCCAACGTCAGTGTTACACTCGGACCCCTCACCTCACCTTCCTTCGGTAGAACCAACTACCGGACTTCTTTTCCTCCATAAAAACTAGGGGGAAACCTTCCTCTTTCTTTCTCTTCTTCTTCTTCTTCCCAGACCTACTCCTTCTCCTTAAGTACCATGCCTGCACCCAAACCCAGATTGACAGACGACCAAATCAAGGTCGCCTACGCTATTATCGACACCTTCATCCCTGAACTCACCGGTCAGGAACTCGAGGACTTTGTTCGCCAACACTCCAATGGCACCAACGACGACATCCTCCGTGCCTTTGGAAAGTCTGGCATCATAAACGAGGACCTCGGACGCCTCGTCATCGACAAGTTGCACTCTCTTCCCGCGGAAAAGATTGACGAACTCGGCACAGTCTTCAAAGTCCTTAACACCAAGTAAGAAATCGAGATCTCCTTTTCCCTCTCCTTCGATTTTTCCTTTCATGCATTATGCATTATGCTTTCTACCTTCCTTCCGTTCTCTCTTTACTCACTAACCAATTGTACGTGAAGGGTGGGAACATTGGCTCTTGGAGGAACCTACGGCGAGTTTGCCTCGCTCTCTCGCGAGCAGCGCACCCAGATCGTTATTGGATGGTCCAACAGCATGATTAGCAAGCTCCGTATCTTTTCCCGTGCCATGTTGACCTTGGCCGCTATCAGCTACTTTTCTCACCCTGTTGAGTCTGCCCAACGCGCCATGGAGTACCCTGGAGCTGACCCCGAGATGCACTCTGACCGCTTCACTGCAAAGTCTTTCCCCGTATACGACTTTATTCAGGTCCCTCCTCAGGGCCTTGAGCAGTCGTATGATGTGGTGATTGTTGGATCGGGTGCTGGAGGCGGAGTGATGGCAGCCGAGCTTTCCAAGGCTGGGAAGCGTGTTCTTGTGATTGAGAAGGGCCACCATTACCAGCAGAGCGAGTTGACTCTAGTCCAGTCTGATGGCTTCACCAACCTCTATGAGAACGGTAAGGGCAGAACCAGAACAGGATTCTTTTTAAGCATTACGATGAAGTGTGGGTTGTGGTTGACAACGGACATTGTTCACTTTGGATGGAGAAGCAAACCTAAATTTTGAGTTTTGTCACGCAAATGGATGAGCAGCCGATTTTTTGACCTCTTGCTCGCTCACTTTACATGAGAGTAACTTGCTCACCCCTTGCTCGCTGCACTGCCGCCACTCTGCAGCCCCCTCTCTCGGAGAGGGGAGAGGAGAAATGTAGATGTCTCACAATCTTCCACCACAGACTGTAAACAAGAGAACGAGCGAGAGAGCGAAAGAGAAAACGAAGACATCAAACATTGACAACGCCAACGGGATGCACTGACAAATTGACAACAAAAAGGAGCACTAGCATGTGCGTGTGCTAAAATAATGTACTAAACACTCCTTGCCGTGTGCTCCCATTATTGGTTGTGCCGTTCGTTAGGCGGATCATTAACCAACACGGACGGAACTGTGACTATTCTTGCTGGTGGCACCTGGGGCGGTGGAACCACCGTCAACTGGTGCGCGTCCCTCCAGGTAACTATCCAGCCTTTGCTTTGCAATGGTCGTTGGGACCCACGGTCACCTTCCTGACCTTTGACTCAACAAACCAATTCTCCTACGCCTTTTGTGCTCACTGCAACAAGTTGGCTCACAACCTTTTCCTTCGATTCATTTTTTTAGCTCCCCCACTATGTTCGTGAGGAGTGGGCCAAGCAGGGACTTCCTTACTTCAACACCCCCGCCTACCAAGAGTCTATTGACGCCATTACCACCCGCCTCAACATCTCGGACAAGTACATCAAGCATAATAACGCCAACTTGCTCTTGTTGGAGGGCTGCCGCAAGCTCGGATACCCCACCAAGAACATCCCCCAGAATACGGGCGGTCAGGAGCACTCTTGCGGCTGGTGCGGATTCGGCTGCCGATTCGGAGAAAAGCAAGGAACAATGATGACCTTCTTGGCAGACGCAAAGGACCATGGAGCCAAGTTCATGCAGGATTCCTTTGTCGATCGCGTCTTGATCGAGAAGGGCAAGGCTGTCGGAGTTATTGGTACTCAGAATGGACGCAAGTTCACCATCCGGGCTTCCAAGGTTGTTGTCTCTTCGGGGTCGATCCACACGCCTTCGCTCTTGAGACGCAGTGGACTGAAGAACAAGAACATTGGAAAGAACTTGCACCTTCACCCTGTCTCGTATGTCTTTGGCGAGTTTGACCAGCGCATCGACTGTTATCAGGGCTCTATCATGACCGCTGTAAGTTTCAGATTTGTTGTCGAATTTGACAAGAAGTCCGTCCATGTTCACTTTGAAGTCTTTTTTTTGTTCACTTTGCTAACTTTCTTTTTTCTGGGGGACGAACTTTTGTTGACATATGATACACCTATTAGGTGACGACGGTTGCAGAAAACACTGATGGACACGGCTACGGATCTAAGATCGAGGTCCCTTCGCACCACCCGGGAATCAACTCCATCTTTCCCAAGTGGGAGAACGCGGCCGGGTATAAGGGAGCCATGTTGAGCCTCAACCACATCGTCCCCCTCATTGTTCTCAGTCGCGACCGTGATGGCGGATCGATCGTGAACGGAGCCGATGGCCTGCCTCGTATCAACTACACGGTCTCTAAACACGATACCCTGTCACTGGAAGAGGGCATTGAGCGGTCCTTGAGCATCTTGGTCGCTGCTGGTGCCAAGAAGGTCTGGACCTGCCAACGTTTCATTCCTGAATTCGCGGTCAAATCGGATCTCGGAGTTGAAGATCCCGAGTTTAAGAAGTACCTCAAGGCCGTAGTACGCGAATCCATCAAGCCCGGCTCGGCTACCATCGGAAGTGCCCACCAAATGGGATCCTGGTACGTTCTTCTTTTGTTGCCTTGCCTCTTTTCTTTTGCCTTAACGTGACAACAACAACTAAAACTGACGTCGTTTTCTTTTCCTTTTTTTTTTTTCTTTAGCCGCATGGGTAACAACCCCAAGACGTCTGCTGTCAAGCCTACGGGAGAGACCTGGGAGGTCAAGGGTCTGTACGTTGCCGATGCCTCAGTCTTCCCTACTGCCAGCGGTGTCAACCCCATGTTAACCACCTACTCTATTGCCCACTCCATTGCCCAATTCATCAAGAAGGCCGATAACTCCTCCAAGCTTTAAGTAGCTGAAGAAACACAAAACAAAAAGTAACCACAACGTCCAAAAGACTTTGATGATTGTCATGATACCAAAACAAAAGAAGTAATAAAATACAAAAGTGCTTTTCCATCGCCATCTGCGCGATTGTACATACTCAAACATGTCAACACGTTTTCGTTCTTGTTTTATATGTTTTTAATTGTCGTTTTTACATGTTTTTGTTCTTATCATACAGTTGTCGATCAAATGGATCCAACGATTTCCTCGCCGCCATCGTCTTCGACGATTTCTTCCTGTGGCACCATTTCCTCATCTGCAAAATCATCGCCATATTCGTCCTCAAAGGCTGGGTCAAACAGTGGTTCCTCCCCGTCCTCTTCTGGCTTCTTGACAAGTCCGAGCTCGTCCACTTCTGGGAACTCTGTGTTTGTCATCTGAGAATAAGACTCCAGATCTATAACATATATCAATTACAGACAAAAAAAGGAGGGAGATGTTAGTATCTGAAGTCTGGTTCCCTTCCTCTTGTTAAGTACTCCAAGAACTTTCGTGATGTTTACCAATAGGGGTTTTCTTGTTTAATGCCTGCTCGACTCGTGCATGGTTGATACGGTCCTCGCGCTTGAACTTGTTCCTGATAGCAATACGCGACTTCTTGGGGAATATCTTGCAAATGATTCCAAAGTCTGTTCCCCACTGTGACAATGCCTATTAATGAGATCGATAAAACGCACAAGTCTGTCAGAACCACTATCCTTCATATCATCCCATTGAGAAGTAACATGGCGCGGATGAAAATAAAAACAAGAGGCAGCTTACCTCGAAGAAGAGTTCTGTATCTTCCTCGGACCATTTCTCAGACCTGTTCTTTTTCGAATAACTGGCACTGTTGGTGAAGCGTGTCGCTGCGGATTCATCGACATACTCCAAGGGTTCCAAGTGATCCGCAGCATCCACAACGGCGTGGTCGACTGTCAAAGAATCCATGTCTAGCTCAATGCGTCCATCAACAACTCGTACCTGCGGAGCGAATCTAATATTGTATAAATAAATTGTTAATTCTCCATCACTATGCGAACCTATGAGCAATGTCAACAATGATTTCTTTGCAACTTACGTTTTCACGGGCGCAGTCTTTGGTGTTATGGTCTCTGATTTGGCGCGCTGCTTGTCCTTCTCGTCCTTCTTGACAGAAGTGTAATCATCCTCACCCTCAGGATAGTCTTCCTCCTCCTCGCCTTCGGGAGCCGGTGTCTCTGAAGCCTCCCGTCCCTCCGCAATCCGCACCTCACGGTTAATCTTCTCCAGCCGCTTGACTCGTCTCTTCTCGTCCATAATCTTTTGGTGCTCCAAGAAAATCTTTGATCTCCGTCCTGTGCCCATATCCTTGACAAACTCGTACATGGGCGTATCCGAGTAGTCGGGCACAATCTCCTCGCCATCCTCCGTCAGCTGAGACTCCTCTGCTGCTCCAACTCCAAAGCGGTTGTTCTTGGGCCGGATATATTTGGCCTTTGTCTTTTTCTTGGGTGGAGTAAAGCCGTCGTTGTCGTCCTCATCGTCTTCTCCAGAGATATCTTCAGATTCGGCGCGGCCCCTTGTTGATGGGAGTGAGATGACAGAAGCTCCTCCCTTGACGGCGGGTGGCTTTGCAACTAACGAAGAAGATCCTGGGATAATGGCGACTGCTGCTGGTTTGGGCGTATGCGAAGAGGAGGAGGCGGAGGCGGAGGCGGAGGAGGAAAGAGTTTGGATCTCCTGAGCAGGTTTTGACACCACTTTTGTGGGCGAGAAGACGGGTGATTTTGGTGTGCCCATGACACGGATATTAGAGGGAGGTGGGGACATGGGTGTGGCGGTCGAAAGTCTCCTTGAGGTTGTTTCAACTGCCGATTTCTCTGGTACTGTAGACAACGTGGGGTTGCTGGTATTGTTGTTGCTAGTGCTTCCTGCGTCGGACTCTGTCAAGGATGCGCCAAAGGATCCGGTGTCACTGCCGTCGATTGAGGGTGTTGTTGCGGGGGTTCCATCTTCCGAGGCGGTTGCGGCCTTGCTGCGGTTGGGCCGTGCTTTGAGCTTTGGAGCGAACCTGGTTGTGCCCTTGTCTATCCATTGGGATTGTTTTTTATTTTGGAAGCGCGTTAGTGATGACTTTGTGCGGTAGGAGGTGTAGTTGTTGTTGGAGAAGAACAGTGAAGTGTTGCTTGTGTTGATGGATGTGCTTTACCGATGCGAGTGCTGATGCCCGACATTGCAAGTTTGTTGGTAGGGTTTTAGTGCTAGGGGTAAGTCGAGAGGTTGAGATAGCCAGCAGCTTCTATTCTTTAGTCTAGGCCAAAAAAACAAATTTGACGGTGGCTTGTCTCATATTTTTTGCCACCAACTTGGCGCTGAAAATGAATTGCTGGCAAGGAGAGTGACAACTGCGGTTGGTGTTTACGAAGGGGCTGCTGTTGTCGCAGCTGTGAATAAAGATGGCACTGAGATAGACTCATCGTTATCAAACAGAAGAGAGAGGTAGACTGCAAGTAATGACAGGAGCTGTAGCTGCAAGCGGTTCAACAAGTTACCTTCTGCATCACAAAGCGGTCACTCTGCCACCAATTTTTTTTTTAACTCAAGTTGATCACTTGGTTTAAGAAGAGATCATTTACCTTTTGTCTTTGCACAATCATTTTTCACATTCCACCATGCTGCCCACTCCTGACCTCTCACATCTCAAACGCAAGGACTATGAGTTCGTCTACGAGCCAGCCGGTAATCAGAACTTTTGCATACCTGCGCTTTGAATGGCCGGAACACTGCTCTTCATGCAAACCCATTGACACCTTCCTTCAAACAACACACTATACTTTCTTAGAGGATACATTTCTGTTCTTGGACGCGTTTGAGGACGAGGTTTACTTTTTGAAGGAGCTCCAACCGGCCATCTCACTGGAGATCGGGTAAAGGCTTGATACGCTTGTTAAACTGTGTCCATGAGTGGCGATACATTGAACCCTCAATTGACCAATGTATTTTTTCATCCCCTAGATCTGGATCTGGCTGTGTCACTGCTTTTGTGGGCAAAATCCTCGGAGAATCGAGCTGCTGTAAGATCCTGTCGATGCTTTTTGTACTACTTGCAGTTGACTCAAGAATTAAGTTGACTGACATACCATCTCTCCGTTTGCAACATGTAGTGAAGTACTGCACTGATATCAATCCCAAGGCAGCAAGAGCAACACAAGGCACCGCAAAGCAAAATAAGGTACATACTCGCCGCTAAAGTCCTACAAAGTCTGCCTGAACATGAGTCTCCAGGGCCGTCTTATTCAACACTTTTGCTTGTGGCCTTCTTTTATCATAGGTCTCAGTTGATATCATCGAGACTCATCTTGTGAGCGGGCTGCTTCCTCGTCTCGAGGGACAGATCGACCTGATGTACTTCAACCCACCCTATGTACTGACCCCTTCCGAGGAAGTTGGATCACACTCTGTCGAGGCAGCCTGGGCAGGCGGAATTGATGGTCGCGAAGTGATTGACGAGTTCTTGCCATACATCAAGGTAAGCTTAGTTCGATTGTCTTTTTATCGAATGATTGTTGGATGATATTAGTCGCTGACACAATCAATTGGGGTTTAAAATCCTTCTAGCGGTTGCTCTCGGTAAAGGGAGCGTTCTATATGGTTGTGGTGAACGAGAACAAGCCTGACGAGATCCGCGAGATCATGAAGAACGACGGTTTCGATTCAAGCGTAAGTTTTTATAGTTATCGGTCGATTGTTTGTGTTAAAAGTGAGTGGTGAACAACGTTTCATACTTTGCTAACTTCTCTTTCTTTAACACACACTAGGTTGTAAAGACTCGCCTTGCAGGAAGAGAAAAGTTGTTCATTTTGAAGTTTGTTAGGACGGCAGCCTGAAAAATAAAATAATTCGTTTTTGATATCACTGTGGACGCGTCTCCATTTGTGCAGAGACCCTTTGACTAAAAGAGCAAAGCCACCGAATATTCTTTTTTTCCTAACAGTTGATGTGTGCTGGAACGATTGGCAGCCTCCATCCTTTTTCCTTTTCTTTGTTCCTCCAGCGCTCAATCACACCTTCAACCAATGGGTAAATCTCGTCGCCCCCACGGGGGCACAGTCTCAACACTCGATCTCATTCCTTCCAACTATCTACTCTGCAACTGTCAACCAGCCTCAACATGCGTAACAACAACAGACAGCAAATATTCAACAAACAGCAACGAAACACCATTCAACAACCACCCTCATGGTGGACGCCGACGATAGTCTCGAGTTTAACTACTGACATACAGCTTGCTTCTTCACCTCTCACTATTTAGAACACCCAAATAACTCCCAGGGCGAACCACTCTCAGGAAGAGCTTCCGAGTTGGCCAACTCGTTCCTGACCGAGCTCACTACTGAACTGTCGACACCACCTATGGGTTCCTCTGCCAAACGTAAGCTTAATCAGGAGTATGTATTAAACACAACGGTCCTATGTTCAAGTACAGGATGTCGCTAACAAATAATACGGATCTTTTGATCTTTTGTTTTTTTATTTACTAAATAGGCGAGTTCAGCGGACAAGAGGAACCGGATCGCAGAAGCACTCGCCATAGAGGAGAACGGGGCGAATCCAGGGACGGGGACAGGGACAGAGAAAGGGAGCGAGACAGAGACAGACATCGTTCTTCCAGCTCACGACACGAACGCGGCGACCGTGAGCGCAGCGAGAGGGGCGAAAGACATCGCAGCGAAAGAGGCGAGAGGGGCGAGCGTGCCTTTGATGAACGCGAGCGGGGTGATCGTGAGAGGCGCGGAGGCGAGCGGGAGCACAAGGACCGTAGCGAGCGCGGTGAACGCGACCGGGGCGACAGGGACCGTGGCGACCGTGATCGCCGAGACAGAGATCGCGACTATGAGAGATATGAGAGAGACCGTCGTGACCGTGACCGTAGCCGTGAGAGACGCTCTGGACGGGACGATCGCCACCGTGACAGCAGATATGGCGGCAGGAGATCGAGCAGGAGCCGCAGCCCTCCCCGCGACATGTCGCCCATGCTGGACGAGCACAACATTCTGCCTATCAACAAGCGTGTCCGAAAGCTCAAGAACTGGGATCTTCCTCCTCCTGGATATGAAGACAAGACTGTGCAGGAAGTCAAGGCGTTGGGTAAGGGGTGATTTTTATTACAAAAACACAGGAGGCGCTCTACCGTTGGGAGCATTTTTATATTCGCAAATGACTAATAGCCTGATCATTCCTTGAACAATAATAGGAATTTTCCCTCCCCCTGGACAGCCCGCTGTTCTTCGATCAGAGATTCTTCAAGGAATGGACCCTGAGCGTGCAGCCCAGTTGGTGCACGAGTTGCCGCCTCGCCCTCTACGTATGAACTACCCTCCTATGGGCGGACCAGGTGGCATGGGCGGGCATTTCAACAACATGGGCTTTGGAGGATTCCGCAACAATCACCACAATAACAACGGCGGCCCCCCAGGTCCTAATGGCGTAGATCACACAGTCGGAAGGCAGCAGCGGAGACTTTACTGTGGAAACCTTCCTGCTGGTATCAACGAGGTAACACACCCGCAGGATTTTTTCCTGGCTTGTACTTCGTCTGTGTCAACACTCGGGATTGCTACTAACTAATTTGCTATGGATGTTATTGGCATTCATCCTTGTATTCGCTTTCTTTAGGAATCGTTGGCGGACTTTTTCAACCAGACTATGATGAGCATGAACCTTACAACAGCGTCGGGAGCACCCGTCGTGTCTGTCCATATCAATTTCGACAAGAACTATGCCTTCGTCGAGGTACGTAAGGTTGCTTCCTAAGCAACAAGTGTGCACGCAGGACATATTACATACTTTGTGATACTAATTGACGGTTGTTATTCACAAACGTATTTAGTTCCGCACGCCTGAGGAGGCCACCGCTGCGATGGCATTTGACGGTATTGTTTTCCAAGCCCAGACGCTCAAGATCCGTCGCCCCAAAGATTACCAGCCCCCAGAGGGAACAATCCAGGAGGTTCCTCAGATCCATGTTCCAGGAGTTATCTCGACAAATGTTCCGGACAGCGAAAACAAGATTTTCATTGGAGGTCTCCCTCTCTACCTGAACGACGAGCAGGTTATCGAGTTGCTCACTGCATTCGGAGAATTGAAGGCGTTCAACCTGGTCAAGGAAAACAATATTGGACCTTCCAAGGTATATATATCATTGCTCGATTTATTTTGTTTCAGAGATGGCGTTTGAAATTAGAAATTAACGCCCTGTGCCTTTATATATTGTTCCTTAGGGATTTGCCTTCTGCGAGTATCTTGATCCTAACTTGACGGATATCGCATGCCAGGGTCTCAACAACATGATGCTGGGAGAGAAGAAGCTGGTGGTGCAGCGTGCCAGCGTTGGATCGTCCAGGAACAACCAGAACCCCGCGGGAGGCGCCAATGCGATCGCATTACATCCCAACTTGATGCTCCCTGGTGCAGGACCTACTGAAGTTGTTCCCACCGACGTCTTGCAGCTGTTGAACATGGTCAGCCCCGAGGAGCTTGAAGACGATCAAGAATACGAAGGTACATTCCAGAATGTTGGTTGATTTTTATGTGTGCTCCCTTATTTATGTTGGCAACTGTTATTGATACCACTACCGCCATTACTGCCTTTTGTAGATATTATTGAGGATATTCGGGACGAGTGCTCCAAGTTTGGGCGGGTTCTTGAGGTCAAGATTCCTCGGCCGGTTGCGGGACATGCGGTGCCTGGAGTGGGCAAGATCTTTGTGAAGTTTGCCAGTGCCGAGGAGACGACGGTAGCGTTGAGCGCGTTGTCGGGACGTAAATTCGCGGACCGCACTGTGTTGACATCATTCTACGACCCTGAGAGGTTTGCTGCGAACGAGTTTTAAAATGCCGATGTAGCCATATTGAAAGGAAACACAACAAGAAACACAAACAAACAATGACAGATATCATAAACCTACAAGCGACATACAGCATGCGTTTTGCCCCGGAGAGAATGACGATGAAGGCCTCTTTTTCTATCTGCTAAACATGTATGTGTCGTTGAAATGTACATATATGCACCATGGTACGGTATTCGGTTAGGCTGCTTTCTCTGAAAGAAAAGAAAGAAAAGAAAGGAAATTGATAGAGCTGGAAAAAAGAACGCATGCAGAGGGGAAATATCCCGTTGATGCAATGGACGGCGGAATGGAAAATAAGAACAAAAGAGAACAGACAGAGAGACGCGTCCTTGGTTTAGGCAACAGGGAGGCGAGAGGGAGTGAGAGAAGGAGAGATAAAGCTAAATTTTACTGTACTATTGTTGGAGGATGAAAAAACGAGGGAGTAGAGCATGGATGGGTGACCATTGGTCGATAGTTTATTGTTCTGATGGCCGTTTTTTGATGCTCCCGAGCAAAAGGGAGAGGGTCAAGAAAAATAAAAAAAGGAGCTGATATCTCTACAAGGTTTCTTTCGCCACAAGATGAAGGACCCATCACTTTCCAGAAAAATTACAAAGTGATACTCCTCCACATAGCACCCACAGCGAGCCCTGTCCATTTTGTATATTATTTACCTCATTGCCCATGGCATGGCTCATTATTTTTTATTTATGTGGTTTCCCCATGCTTTCCCTTTGCTCTCATTTGTTTTTGTTCCTTCCTCTCCTTTCTCTTTTTCTCCTTTCTCTTTTTTGTTTTGTTCTTTGGTCTCGTCCACCCTCCTTCCTTTACCACGTCTTTAACCCATACTCTCAGTCCCTGTACCCTTTCTCACGTCCAATTCTCCTCTTCTCACGTCCCTCGCTCCCTTTCTTCGCATTCACTCTCAAACTCATCACCGCCGAAACAATCTGCCATCCTACATTGCCCTTCCTATTCTTTGACGCCCATTTACGCCCTTCCTCGGACCCACCCTTGCTCGCTCTTGTCCGCCACAACAACTCGCCACCCGACAAAAACGACACGGACGTCGGACCCCGACACACACAGACACGACCTTTTGCACCTTCTCTCTATTGTTTTCTATTTCTTCGCTTCGAGCTCACTTTATTCTCTTCTGGGCTAGACCAACGACGACCCTCTGTTTTTTTTTGTTTTTTTTTCAAAGTGAGTTTATTACTGTTTGCCAAACGCAGTTATTATTAGTGATAGTACAATGGCTAGCTTCATTTATTATTATTTTTCGTGCTTTTTTGGTAAATCCATGCACTAACTTGGCACCTTATGGCGATCACTTTGTTGTTGCCATGGATGATTTCGCGATGGGTAAAAGGAAGTGTTTTGTTGAGCGAAATAAGTGTAAAAAGTGAGAGAGAGAGAGAGGAGAGGGAGAGAGAGGGGAGATATTGTCATTCGCGTGCCAGCATATTCCCGTCCGCTCCTCCTCCAACACAGAAGATGACGAAGAGTCCTTCTTTCTTCCCTTCCACTTCCCTCACCCACAAAAAGATCAGTCAGGGACCATCACCACTTGGTTATTAGTTTGTTTTTTGATCAGTGTCCAATGAGCGGACTTGACTCTCAACAACTATGTGTTTCTCATTTTTTTCAGGCACAGGTTTTTAAATGTTTGATTTACTGATTGATGAGATTCTTTTTATTTCTGAATTGTTCCTGAAAACCACCTTCGGACTCGCTGATCAGTTCGAGACGATCACTTCTACCTCTCCCTCTTTCCCTTGCTCGCTCGTTAGCCTTTTTACTCCTTGGTTCTCTTTTCTTCTGGTGATTGACCCTCGTTTGGAAGCAATGTGTGCATGTCTATACGAGAGTGTGTTTGTTGTTGTTCTTGTCGACTGGAAGGAAAGAAATGAAGAAAAACAACCCTTTCGTAACAAAAGAATATTGGCCTGGGGACTGGGCTACTGCAACAACTGCAACAACAATTGCAACAACAACAACCACAACAATATTGTTTAAACAAAAACAACAGCTCAACGTGTCTCTCTTTCTTCTTTTCGTCGTCTTCGTCTTTGCCTGTGGCTCTTCGTCGCCTCTAATTCTCGTTACATCTATTTGTATTCTATTACTTGTTGTTGGCACCACCCTTTTTGTCTTTCACAACAATAGCTGGTTCTTGTATTCTTGTCCCCGCTACTTCTCTTTTGTTCTCTGCCTCTTCTCTCACTCTCTCTCTCTCTTTCTCTTTCTCTTTCTTTTCTATCTCTCCATCTCTCTCTCTCTCTCTCTCTCTCTCTCTCTCTGCCTCTTCTCTCTCTCTCTCTCTCTCTCTCTCTCTCTCTCTCTCTCTCTCTCTCTCTCTCTCTCTCTCTCTCTCTTTCTCTTTCTCTTTCTTTTCTATCTCTCCCTCTCTCTCTCTATTACACTTTTTTTCTATTATATTTCCTCTCCGCTCCCACGTTTTTTTTATTTCTCCTTTTCCTCTTTCTTCACTTCAATCGTCTGTTACATTCATCCGTTACTAACTAAATTAACCTCTCTTCTTCCACTCTCTCTCTCTCTCTTCCTCCTTCACTTCTTCCTTCTCACTCAACTTCTCTCACTCTTTTCATCACTTTGCATCTCTCAACATTCATCCCATTCCTCATCCTTCCCTTCACCGATCACTCTCACTCACATTCAATCGCTCCTTCCATCCAACAATAACTCACTGGACCTGATATTCATTCATTCATTCATTCAATCATTCATTCGACAACAACAACAAAGAGTAACGACCCACCCTTTATCTCATCTCTCACCGTCTTTTCTTCCTTCTCGCCCCTTTTCACGCTCCCTCACGCCGACACATTTTTTTTTGCCGCCCTTTTTTTTTCCTTTCACTCTTCGCTCGCACACTTTCTTCTTCCCTCTCTCTCTTTCGCTAGTCCCTAGTCCCTCGCTCGCCTCCACCAACATACTGGACGCACCCATACCCCTTCCTTCTCCTTCTCTTCCTCCACCTCAGCAACTGTCGCCACTCCCTCTCTCCCGGGCCCTCCACCCTCTCAAACTGGCTCTGATATGAGTGAACAACGCCACTCTGTCATGCCTCATCAACTTCCACAGGAGCCTGCCACTCACCATCAGCAACAATACCATCGACAGCAACACCATCAGCAACATCATCAGCAACAACAAAGTAGATCCTCTAGAGACATGGCCGCCCAAAACTTCCCTCAACAAACAAACCAAACGCGCCTTCAGAGTCAACCCGTACAAACCACCCCTGCCCCGGAGCTGGCTCCTGCTGTGCAAAAGTGTGGAAAGTGCGAGCTGCAGATGAAGGGTTCATTCGTGCGTGCCCTCGGCAGCACCTATCATCTCGACTGCTTCAAGTGCTTGGTAAGGCTCCACCTCCTTTACCTCCTCAGTTCATGAGAAACATCTCACCTTCTCTCCGACACAGAAATCCAACAACCACAACTAAGACACAGGACAAATAATGAATGCCATCGTCAAAACACACAATTCAACTACTTTTTCATCCAACTCTCGACTCATCTCACTCACTCATTCATACCTTCCTCCCTTTCTCATCACTTTTTCTCAGGACTGTGGCGACATTGTGGCCTCCAAGTTTTTCCCCTTCACAGAGCCCAATGGGACGCAGTATCCACTCTGTGAGCGCGACTATTTCCGGCGCCTCAACCTTGTGTGCCAATCCTGTGGAGGAGCTCTTCGAGGCTCCTACATCACGGCACTCGACTACAAATATCATATTGAGCACTTCACATGCTCTGTCTGCCCAACGGTTTTTGGTCCCCAGGACTCGTACTACGAGCACGATGGTATGGTTTACTGCCACTACCACTACTCGCTCTGCTACGCTGCAAAGTGCGCTGGATGTCGTACCGCGATCCTGAAGCAATTCGTCGAGATCAACCGCAACAGTCAGGACGAGCACTGGCATCCAGAGTGCTACATGATCCACAAGGTAAGAAAAAGAACATGCATCGATTGAGCTCCTGGCAGCACGCTCCTTTTCCTCCCGGCTAAATGATTGCAGGTAGCCATCATTATTTTATTTACCAGGCGAAAACAACAACGAAGTTGATAATGGAAGAGAAAAAGAGAAAAACGCTGTGCATTGAATGGTCTCCCTTGAACGGGCGGCGAGCAAAATAAAATGAAAGTGGACAGTGGATAATGAACCATATCGTGAGCATCTCGACATTTCGACACCAATCCATGTGGAGACACCAATAACTCAATTATTATTCTCTTCTCTCACTCTAAACATTTATAGTTCTGGAACGTCAAATTGTCCTTCTCACAACAGAGCGATGACCCAGTCGACAACAATAACAGGAATAACGCTGCCCCCACCGACCCAGTCTCACCAACAGGAGGAGATGGCAGCGGAGAATTGCAGATGTTGACTATCGTGGATGGACCGACAAATGGCGGGAGTTCTGCCCCACTCTCGCCAGTGGATGCGTCACGCTCAAACACTGCACTGGAAATCAAATCGCCCGCCGATTTGAAGTTGGTCCAACAGCAGATGGAGGAAAAGGTGTATCAAATCTGGACGGTTCTCTCGGCCTTTGAGGAGTCCTCGGCTGGTTGTATCTCTGAGATGTTGCTTCACGTCTCAAACGGGGCTTATTACGACGGCGTGCAGATGGCAGGCAGGTTTATCCTCCATGTCGACATTCTTTTTAGTGCCATTGATGACCTCGAGGCCCAAATGAAGGAGGTCGGCGATCAAAGCGGTACGCAAGTGTTTGCAAACAAACAAGCAACGACAACAACAACAAACGAGACAAGGGGACTGATTCTGTCTACGCGTGATGTAATGTGATGTGGAGGGGGGTGGTTGGAGATGCAGCATCGACTGACCGACAATTGTTTCCCCCTTTCTTTCTTCCTTTCCTTTGCCCCTCTTTTTTTCTGATCCTTGACGCTTTGACCAGATATGGCGCATGGACGGGAAGCAAAGATGCTTTGCAAAAAGATTGTCAACTTCTTTTCGCTCCTGTCTCATACGCAAGAGAGCGGGGTGCGCCGGTTAGGAATGACACAGGAGCTGCTTTCGCTTGTCACTGGACTGGCTCATTACCTCAAGATCCTGATTCGCATCGCCCTCACTTGTGCGCTTAAGCTGGTAAGCGCCTTTGCGCCGACTCTTGTTTTTTGAGTTGTGAATGTATGGATAAACATATTACTAATACTATTCCCTCTTTTCTTATTTACCGACACTAAAAATACGACTGGTCACTCTCTCTCTGGATATATAAAATGACGGCATAACTTGGATAACGTTGCACTCAACCGCATGCATCGACCAACCGACCCACTAAAATTCACGCCGTGCAATGTTAAACTATCCAGGAACGGCAGTACAACTCGACTTCGGTTATTGCTCGATTCCTCAACAAATTAGTCGAGCTCGCTAACAGGGACAAGTTCCAGAGCGAGGTTCAAGAAAAGCCGACGGTCGATGCCGAGGTGACCTCTGACTTATGTTCTGCGTGCAGAGTGACGATTGAGGACGAGTGCTTTACATCCAACAACCACCATCGCTGGCACCCCAAGTGTCTGATCTGTGCCAAGTGTGCCAAACCGCAAGCGGCAGTCTACTACGATGCACTTTTTGACGCTGACCGCGGGACGGTTCTGTGTCAACAGTGCAAGACACCCGAATCGCAAACGGGATTCTCGCATGTCACTAAGCTGGAGCAATATACCTTTTTACTACGCGTCGCTCTTATCCGCCTGGAGAACCTTCTTCACCTCAAAGGTATGCCTGCTTATATCCCAACTATCACTGCGCCTCCCACCTTGTTCGCGCCTAGGACGAAATTATTGATCAAACCATGTTATATTTGAAACATGCTATTTTAGGTGATGATCAGGGAGCTGTTGATCAGCGGTCGCGTTCAATGGCCACTTCTCCAACGTTGAACCCGCTTTCGCCGCCAGGATTGAGGAACGATTCTCGGTCGAAATCTTACTCATCGGACGACAACCGGCAGTACGAACCTATTCATCTGGGCGATATCAAGCGCGTCAAGTCGACTCACTTGGACCGCAAGTTGTCAAACTCGGCTCGAATTCCCAGGCGGCAGACTGTGATTGAGCGCCATCGGAGGCAGCCTCGGGCGATCGACGCAACACTGAGCGACCACCTTTCCAGCGAGAATACGAATTCCAAAATCGGACCTACAGGATCTTTGGCAGAGGGTGCTGAGCCAGCAACATTGGAAATTGAGATTGTTGATGAGAGACCAGAGCCAGGACTCTTGTCCGAAGATGATGAGGATATCGATGGACCCAGTCCGGATGCACCTGCGACCCTTTCGGATTTGACAGAGCGCCTTCGTATCAACACCGCGATCAATGTGTCATCCTCATCGTCGCCGCGCAGTGCTCGTCCAGGACATGTCTCCCTGCATGGATCTACTGGTTCAGGCCATCCTTCACGCCATCCCAAGAGACAATACTTGAACGAGCTGTCGGCACTGGAGTTGTTCATCGTTAAACATTTGGCCGTTCTGACATTGGCGCCGATTGTTTCGGAGTACTTTACTCTGGAAGAGCTCTTGGACTTGATTGGACATCGGAAGCAGACTCTCTGGGGTAGACTTGTCAAAGGACTTAAGACTGACAAGAAAAAGCCCAAAGGTACAACTTATTATCCCGCTATTTTTAATGTCATATTGGAAGGAGCAATTTGTAAGAAATATGCTAACCATTCTTTCGCTTGCTTTTCAAATAGTTGAAGGCACCTTCAATGTCCCCTTGGAGGTTTTGGTAGAAAGAAATGGCGTGGACTCGGCACTGGGAGCAGGACCAGGCAGAATCAGAATTCCAAGTTTTGTGGACGACAGTATCTCGGCGATGCGCAACATGGGTACGTCCCTCATACCAAAGCGACGCTGCTCTTGTTTTGCAATTTGTAATATATTAGTTCTAACCTCGCTCGTGTTATTGTTTGCCTCTGAAATAGATATGTCTGTTGAGGGCGTTTTCAGGAAGAACGGCAACATTAGGCGCCTAAAGGAGCTCAGTGAGTCGATTGACAAGGATCCGTCCGCGGTCAACCTGAGCGAAGACAACCCCGTCCAGGTCGCTGCCCTTCTGAAAAAATTCCTCCGCGATCTTCCCGATCCACTGTTGACGTTCAAACTCCACCGTCTCTTTGTCGTTTCTCAGAGTAAGTGTCTCCCGTGCGTTGCTCTTCTTTGATACCTTTTTTCGCGTATCCGTGTGGTTGTACAATACGGGATGCTCATGCTGACCGTACGCTCTCATCATCCCATGGTTTGGTTGATAATAGAAGTGGAAGAGGAGTCGGCCAGAAAGACGATTTTGCACTTGAGTTGCTGTCTGTTGCCAAAGGCCAACCGCGACAGTATGGAGGCGATCTGCCTGTTCTTGCGGTGGGTTGCATCATTCTCGCATGTGGATGAAGAGACAGGAAGCAAGATGGATCTTCACAACTTGGCGACTGTGATCACCCCCAACATCCTCTACTCGAAATCCAAGGATCCCACTAAGGATGAGAGTTTCCTTGCCATAGAAGCTGTCATGGGTCTCTTGGAATACCAAGACGACTTTTGCGTGGTAAGTCATCCCTTTTTGTGCAATATGCAATATGTTCCCTGCCACAATTTTCTACTTTCATCTTCATTGAGACTGATCCTTTGACATATGTTGAATATGATAGGTACCAATGGATTTGTCGTCAATCTTGAGTGACCAGGATCTTGTCGAGTCTTCAACGGATCTCTCATCGAAGGATATTCTCAAACGGTGTGAGAATCTTGTCCGATCCAAGGTCAAGAAGTCTCATTCCTTGGGCGACCTCTACGCGGATACCAACAATAGCAACGGACACCACTCCAACCATAACAACAACAACCACCACCACAACCAGCACCATCACCAAGGTGGCCAAGGGCAAAGTGTCACAGGAGCCGGTGATATAGTTGGCAGTGGCACTGTCAATGGCAGTCATGGCGAGAATGGTCACCATCAATATCACCATACCAACAACAACGGCCATCAGCATGGCCATCATCAGCAACACCAACAGGCACAGGCGCAGGCCTCGAACGGACATGCCTCGACAGGTGCGATCCGGATCCCTGAGCGGCCACGACCATACCACCACTCGCACTCCTCGCATGCTGTTACAGTTGGAGGCGGTGCCTCCAGAGAGCGAGGAGCGACGCCCATGTCTCTCTAACGAATGTCAAGAAGAAGAAGAAAAAAGAGCAAAACTGTAAACTGTTACAAGTAAACAACAAAAAACATTTACCATTCTTCTTCATATTTCTCCTTGACCCCATGTGGCGAAGTTTGCCTAGACTTTTTAACACATCTGCCGAGCATATGTCACGTGCAAAGAACCAAACACAGCGAAAACTAAGTTGACTCTCGTTGTCTCTTTTTAAACTTTTTGACCCTTTTCCTCTTTTTCCTTTTCTCTTTTCTCCCCTCTTCTTTACTCTTCACCTTCCCTCCTTCTTGGCCGTCTGAGCGACCTCTTTCCTTCCTCCTCATTTACATCTACCAAAGCACCCCTTCATATACCCACGCCATCATGTTTGAACGGATGGGAGACTGGCTTCTGAATGTCGCCGCTGAGATGCCCTTCGAGACCGACTGGGACACATCCCTCAACGGATCCTGGTAACCCTCTTCTCCTCTTCCTGTCCACTCATCAGCGTACACAAAAAAACAGCAACAACCACAACAGCAACGACAACCAGCCCTCTCCCAAAATGCTGGAATACTTGTTATCTCTCCGAAAGACAAAAACTGACACTTCCTTCCTCTGATCAATTCGTGTATCCTTGTTCCTTCTCGCCCTAACTTGATTCATCTTTCCAACTTGTTGTATGTTTTCTAGGTACCTCTCACCTCGTCGTCACACTGTCGAATTCGTTATCTATAATGCATTGTTCCTCTACACCGTCCGCTATTTTTATATGCGCGCTCTCTATCCTGGGTAAATATTGGCCACTTTTTTTTTCAGCGATCTGCGATTTTCGGAGATATCATACGACCCTCATGGAACAAGTGGTTCAGGGAAGGAAGTAGGAGAAGGAGAAGGAGAAAGGAAATGATTCAGAGCACGAGGGGCCGGAGCGAATTACAACAAAATAAGCATTGAGATCCAACAAATCAACAACAGCAAGCAACCGATATTAAATTGGGACATTTGGGATAATGGGAAGTAAATCTTATTATCAATCACCATCGTGCCAGGGCTACCCAGTCAAGGATCGGTGTCAGGGACCACACACAACACCTACTATGCGACGGCAATTTACTTCTTGGGAGAACAGGAACCAAGGAACTCCGCCTGGGTCTTGCTTGTCTGTCCAGACCGAGTCTCTTTGTACTTGCCAAACTATCGCGAATGTTATCGTGGATTAAGTACACACAACAAGAAGTAAAAATGCGACAGCATGCATACCGAGAAAGGGAGCCCAACTTTTCCGTACTGTATTCTATTTTTTCCCATCTCTTCCTTTCCTCCTTCCTCCCTTCCTTCGACAGGAGCATTTCTGGAGAATCATCGCCAACCTCTTTTCTCTTCGCCGGATCTTCTAGAGATGGAACACGGGAAGGGAACAGTAAAAGGATCAGGATAGCATGAACGGGAACAAGAGGAGAGAGAGAAAAGGATTGTTCCAACAGAGACAAAAGAATGCGAACAAAACAGCGAACGCGACAAAACGGAGATCATGACCACCACAGCTGCTAACCATTCCAATTACTCATATACCCGATTCTTTGCATGTTCTCATGGATAATAGATCACCTATCTCTAACCTCTTTGCGGCGTATGTTCCTCCAGCAAAAAAGTCCAAGATTGAGATCTCGGTGTTGGTGATCTTGACGGCTTCATTGTCGATCACAGTCTACCAGAAGTGGACCCGAGGTGGACTCTTGTACCTGCTGCAGCCCTGCCACATGTCGGCCATGCTCCTGATCTCGATCTTGGCTGGTCCCAAGGATAAGAAGTGGCCTCATCTCTTGCTCAACATTTACTTTCACATTATGTGGGGAACGTAAGTTGCATCGGAAGAGAAAGTAACAGCCGAAGAAAATGACCGAGGCAATATCGCAACCCACCTTCCCTTTTTCTATCTCATTCGCCCTCATTCATGCATCCCTTTTCCTTTCCAGTTACCCCTTGTCCACTTTTTTCTGCGTTTTCGATTGGATGTGCTAAGCTGCATGGAGATTCTGTCTTGACATTGGCATTGGTCCACCCTGAGTTTGGGTGTGTAACAATGCTTGTACTCATTGAGATTGCAGACATTTTGACTAACATGATATTTTTGTTCATCCTATGGATACCTTCACGTGGTAGCATGCTGGCCTTGTTGTCCCCCGACTTGCGCGACTATAATCGCTTCTTTGAGGTCGAGAACTTTTTCATCGGTAGGTTCAAGCTTTGAACAAGAAAAGAAAGTGAGGCGGACAAACATTTTGTGTTTGGTGAAAGAGGAAAAACTTAATTGAGTTTTACTAGATTATGATATGAGTTTGTTCTCTCGCTTACTGAACTCAAATTCTCCCAATCTTTTTTTATTCTTAGAACACTACCTATTGCTGTTGGCGCCTGTGTACATGATTTGGTCGAACCGTTATGTGATCTGGCCCCTCTCGATGGATGTCGCCCTCATGTCATTCTCGCTTTTTGCGCTCTACCATTCGTTCGTCCTCAGTGCCATGGCCTTGATCAAGGGACAGAACTTGAACTACCTCCTTATGCCTCCACCAGGTAATTGCTTGTAGTCATCTTTCGCGTTTTGTTTTCTTTATGAAGCTGTTTTATCAGACCATTGTTGATGTTCATATTTCGTCTTTGTTAGGATCAATTTCTGGGTATTGTGAATCCTAAATTAACATACGCATGTTCGACACGCACATCCTTCTTTCATTGATGTAACATTAGGTCCTTTGCAGGCATTCGGAAAGTGGTACCGCCCGGTGATGTACCTGTTCTGTGTGCTGTTGACGATGACGCGTTATATTCTGGTCGAGGTCGTCATCCAGCTCTTGCCTCGTCGCAAGATCGTCCCTTCCGTGCGCGAGGCTGAAACTGGAGATACCAAGCGCAAGATTCTCTAAATCTTTTTGCCTTTGATAGACAAAAAGTAAAGCGAGCTGCCCTCTTTTCTCGTACTTTTCCTCGTTGCTTGGGACGCTGGGCGTTCAAGGTTGCACCTTCAAAATTGGGGGGGAGGGGGAGGGTCAACAATGAAATATTCATTGGTGGTTTTTTTTTTTGCGTAGATCACGAATATACTTCAGCATTGAAAGAAAACAGTTGTGGTTATTGGATGGTTTTTATGGTTTTTTTTTGTAAGATATTAGGTTATTAGATGTCTACATGAAAAATGCAAGAAAGAGGAAAACGTCAAAGGAATTGAACTACAGAAACACCAACAAAAATGGCAAAAACAAGAAGATCTACTGACCCCATTGTTGCTGTTGTTGAGAATACGACCGCGAAGTGGAGGAAGGAAGAGAATCCACCACCTCACGTTCGCGATGCATCATGAGTGGAGAAGGAGAGTTGGAGGGGGAGTAAGGGGTAGGGGACATGGAAACTCGGATGACTCCATCGTCTTCACGGCGGCCTTGGATGTTTCCATTCCCGTTGCCAGTCAAGCGGATTACGCTCATCTTCTTCTTCATCACGCGTTTTGAGCGCATGGACCGGTCGCTGCCAGTTCCTGTGCCAGTGCCAGTTCCGCCGTCGTCTGAGGGGCCGAGGTCAAAGGCAACTGAACTCCGTTGAGGAGGCGCGAGTTGTTGTGACGACGAAGGAGGGAATTGACGGTTGGCTTTGGAGGCAGAGTTGGTGATCTTTAGGGGCTGGATCGGCGAGAATGTCGGTGACGAGGAAAATGGCTGAGAAGTCGAAGAAGATGAGGAGGAAGCAGGGAGAGGAGGAGGAGGAGGAGGAAGGGACTCAAATACGGGAGGGATGGTCGGTCGACCAGAGACCTTCTTCTGAAGCTTGAGATCATCCCACCCCTTCTGATGCTCCCTTTCTGCAGTCGTCAACAGGGCTTCAAAGTCCAAAGATTTCAGATCTGCAGGTGTGGTCGGTGGAAAGTCCTCGGAGGGGTCAAACTCCTCCACCTCCATGGTCGGGATCCCACGACGCAGTTGCTGGCCGTACCCTGAAAGTGTGCGTCCAGAGTATCCCGAACCCGTAGACATATTAGATCCGTTCTTGAGATGACTAGGGATCAGAGTGTCGGCAGAGGGATGGTTCGAGTGCTGACGGTAAGACGACGAGGATGACGAGAACTGTTGATGGTGGTGAATATCACGGTCCAAGGACTCGTAGGAGGGGGAGAGGGATCTTGGGGATTGAGACAACAAAGCCGCAGAGTGGGGCGTCCGCGAAGAAGGCACCAAAGTCGTCGAAGACGAGAGTCCGCTTCCCCGAGTAGGCTTCAATGGTTTGGTATCCAGAGCCGGGACAAACGGGCGAGCGTGCTGCTGTTGTTGATGAGGGTACATATTCCTAGGCTTCCAAGAGACAACATCCTCCATCGACATAGGAGCAATTCCACGTGGTGACTTCGCAGCAGGGGCGGGAGAATCCGAGGCCGAGGATCCACCTTCAGCAACGCTGTTGAGAGTCACCATGCCACGACTGGTCTTGCGCTGGAATGCAGGAGACATGGCACCACCTGCGCGTCTAGGTGACCGAGGACTGGGTGCATCAGCAGCATTGCCTTGCTGGTCATAGTCCATCTCGAACGAAGATCCCGATACCGGTCTGGGCTTGATCGAGTACCCACCACCACTGCTCCTATTCAGATCACGGGTCCGGATCATGAGCGAGGGCAGCTCCGAGACAGTATCCGAGTCACCGTCTACGCTCGAGATCTTCCTCCTTGGGAACATGTCTGTAGGCACAGCGTTGGATTCACGAGTACGCGTCTTGAAGAGACTAGGACTAGGTCTAGGTGTCGTGGGAGTCTTGGGCCGGACATGGATCTCCTCCATCGAGATATCAGCATCACCAGTGTACCCACTAATGGCATCCCCATCAGAGTCGAATCCCCGGAAGTCCTGGTCGGTATCGATGTCCATGCCAACATGAGAAGACACTGTGAGTCTGGACTGACGTCTCTTGAAGTTGAACAGTCCGGGGGTAGCCGAGTTGTTGACGATCTCATGGGCATACATGTCTGCAAGCTCCAGGGTGAAACTCGTGAACGTATGGGTGACATTAGTGGTCGAGTAGTTATCGAGGCTGAAAAAGTCGGATGACCTAGGCAAGAGTGGAGAGATGTCGGCGTCGCCGATGTTGGTCCGAGCGACACTGCTCTGGCGACGACGACGCATCGCCATCTCAAGCGTCTCGCGACGAAGACCTGGGGTTCGAGGCTTGGCAATTGTTGTTGCCAGGAGAGCCGGGTGGGTCGAGGTCGTCAGGGATCGAGACCGGATCGAGGCAACACTGTCAGATCTTGAATGTCGCGTGGGTTCGACGACAGCATCGGTCTCGACAGCAGTGCCTAAACCTTGGGTGCTTTCAGGGACGGTGTCAAGTGATGCATCAGCAGCTGCGATAGACTTGGACCCTTGCTGGTTCTTGCCGATGTGGAAAGACTTCATGATCGACCGTCTCCATTCCGAGGCCTGTTGTCCTGTCCTCTTGGCCATAGATCCCCTGGTCTCCGTCGAGGATGGAGGTCGCTTCTTGCTGTTGCCTGGAGTACCCAGATCGCGCTCAGTCACGACTTCCGTCGCGTCACCGCCCGCCGTCGTCGTCGTCGTTGAAGTGTCCTTCCGCTGCAGAGTCAAGAACCTCTTCATAGTATCAGCACCAACGCGGACCGAACTATCGCGCTTGCTTAGTTGCTCACCATTGGCGGCCGCCGCAGCAGCAGCAGCGAGGGACCGCTCTAGTTTTTTCCGCTTCTTGAGAGGCAGTTCGGCAAACTGGGTATAGTCTTCATAATCGCCAGGTAGGATAATGTCGAGGGAATGATCCGAGTCTAACTCTTCGACTTTCAGCTCCTCCAACTGCTCATGCAGCGATGTCGCTCCATCCTCTGCAGGCCCAGTCTCTGTCGAGCGCATGGTCACGTCCTCCATAACCAAGTCGCCTTGTACTAGGGTCGATGCTTTTGCTGCTGCTGCTGCTGTTGATGCTGCAGCGAGGGTATCGAACGAGTTTGGCTGGCGCTTGGACCCTTGACTCGATTCGAGACGAACACGTGGGAAGGTCCAAAAGGTCTTGGACTGACGATTCTTGCCCGAACCTGATGTCGTACTAGAACTAACATTAGAGCTGGTCCCTTGCTGTTGCTGTTGCTGGTGTTGAAGCCCCTCTGTGGATGGAGAAAAGGTGACAACGGCTGACTGGCGCCGCTCATCGGATTGGGACGCGGTGTTGTCGCTGGCCGAGGACTGTTGTTGTGCTTTAGCCTTGTCGCGAAGGTTGGAAGACGACTTCATGGAAGCTAAGGTGCTGCTCATCCGATTCTTGAGTTTGATACGCAAAGAAGATGTGCCTTCCAAGGTCAGTTCCTCAGAGATTGGAACACCCTCAACCTGGAGCTGAGGACCTTGAGCAGGCGCGTCTGGCGAAGTGGAGGAGGATTCGAGGATGTTCGATATCGGCTTGTCGTTCTCTTGCTCATTGAACTGGATTGGTGGGATGATATAGGATGCCCGTCGGTCAGAAAGAGATAGCGGTGTGTCGATGGCCACGATCACAGGAGGGGCACTCGATCTAAATGAATTTTTGTTTTTTTGTGCGACAGCAAAGAGAATGGCGTGGTGACACGAGAGAGAAAAGAAGGAAAGAAACGACGAGGTTTTAGCATTGGAATGAAATAATTAGTAGAGTAACCCACTCCATGCTCACGCAAACAAGAGTCGAGGACCCAATGGACCACGGCCGGGTCAGCTCTCACAATGATTCGGGTCCCCGTGGGTGAATGTTTTTGCTGTTTCGTTCCGACGACTGTGTTTACCTTTTCTGTTGGAGGTGCTTGTTCTTGAACTTCCCGAGGGCCTTCAAGAAACTAGACCTTGCCGAAGGCGCTACTAGCGCATTGGACACATCCTGAACTTTTGACCCTGATGGCGTAGTGGATGTTGTTGTTGTTGCTATTGTTTTTGTGCCGTTGGTCTTCTTTTGAGGACCTCCTGCAGACGGGGGGTTATTATTTTTGGGCGAGGATGTGGGTGGCGGTGTAATTACGGTAGGGGATGCAGATGATGAAGGAGAAGAAGGGGTATTATCGGTTGTGCTGCTGTTTGAAGATTGGTGTTGTCCCTTCAATACATGCGACGCCTGTTGAGGTGGTGATGATGTTACTGAGGAGGAGAAAGCGGAAGGGAGAGTGGAGAGGGGGTGCATGCCAGATGCTCCTGTATGGACACCTGGTCCTGGGCCAAGAATAATGGAAGCCCTCCCTCCTGCTCCACCTCCACGCCCACCTCCTCCACCACCAGCCGCCGCAGCAGCAGTAGCCGATGCTACCCGTCTTCCTCCTCCTTCTCCTGCAGCCTCCTCTGCTTTTTTGAGCCGAGCCAGGGTGCGACGGTCGACTTTGAGGTCAATGTCCCAGTCACCAAAGATGGCACTAGAGGTTGTGGCGACGAACTGCCTTGAGGGCCGGTCGTGGTGGTGGTGGTTCTGACGATGCTGAAACCGGGAGTGGCGAGATTGTTGTGTAGTTTTAAAAAGTTTTGAAAGTCTAGCGTTTGGGGAGGACCGTTGGTGTCGATGTGAATGATGGTGGCTATGGTGGTGTTGACTGTTGTTGTATTCTCCTGATATTGAAAGCCATGCGGCGTCGGAGAGGAGGAGGGTGGATGGGATAAGGTTGCTGTAGCCGTTTGAGGAGACTCCTGGTGCCTGACATACCGAGGGGGCCGGAGTCAACATGCAGGTTCAATTGGGGGAGGGGGTATCGAAACAGGAAAGCCGGGAGTTGTTTGTTGGTGTGTGTTGATGTTGTTGTTATTGTTTTAAGGGTCGATTGTCGAAGGCAAGGATGTCTTGTTTTTTGTTCTGCTTTTTGTTTTGATGTTGAGTGGTGTTGGTATGTGGTGCAAAAAAGGGGTGATGTGAATGCTATGAGAGTTCAGGAACAAGCGAAAAAGGAAGCAGGTGGTGTGAATAATAGGTCTTGTGTGATCGCGGTTTCGGGTGTGGAAGGGGAGGGGGGAGGTGATGGGTGAGTTGAACGCGTCTGGACTCACTCAAGGTGGGATCGGCAAGAGGAGAGTGGTGAGTTGAATGAGGGGAGAGACGAAGAGGGCGATGAGGGGTGAAAACGAGGAGGTGCAGGCAGTGATGAAGATGATGACTGGGGTAAGGATGATGAACGAGGAAGAGAGAGAGAGAGAGAGAGAAGAGACTGAGAGTGAAGCGAGAGGTGAGAGCAAAGAAAAAAAAAGAAAAAGAGATAATAATTGACATGCAGCGAGTACAAAGTGGCCATTAAAATAGGCAAAATGCTCTTGTGTCCAAATTAAAAGTTTAAAAAAAAAATCGGCTGCCACCCACTGCAAGCTCATTGGAACCAGTCAGGCACCCGTCAGCAGCCATCAGGCACCAGGCACAACAGATATATGTACTTCTTTGACACCGGTCACCTCTACTCCAGTGAGTGAAAAAAGAGGATCCTCGGGGGAGGAAGGAGAGTGGGCGGTGACCCCATGGACCATAATGGCAATAAATAGCCTGGGCCGATTGACCGAACAAGCGAACAAAGGAGAAAGGAGACAAGAGATATTATTGAAGGGGCGAGTGAGGAGAGTCCAATGGACAGCCATCGCATGGCAATCGAACCGTCCTCCTAACAGTCATATCACTAACTAACGAGTAAGCCATTCGCATTCCCCATCCTTCTTTCTATCTCCTTGAAATGAACACAGAGGTACAGCAGCATGTTTCCTTGTTTTCTTTGTTGTCTATAACATGGTTTGCAAATGACGGTTATGTGCGATTTATGGTTCATTGCCCGCCCCTCTTTTTCTACAAGGATATACCACCTTATACACATCGCATTGCGACAAAAAAAAAAGGGTGGCAGCCATTTTCGCAGGGAGAGAAATTTATGGCAGGTTGAAATGAATAGAAAAGGGCACTTCGAGAAGCACGGTTCACGAAAAAATATGCATTTTCGACTTCCTCTTCTCACTTCACCCCGAAGAGAGACAGACAACAAAAAAAAAAAGGGGGAAAGCAATGATCCGAAAAGGGCGCCGGCACCGTTTCTGCTCCCTTTTTCATTTTCTTAACAAAGCAATAGGGGCGGTTGCATGCATCTTATGTTAGAATGCGAGACACAGTGCCCAAACTAGCTGGTGCTGGTTGCCATAAAAAGGACGTAACAAGTCAGAGGCTATCTGCGTTGTCTTACCTCGGGGTATATGGAGTTGAAAAGTCGGGATAGGAGATAGGAAGGGAATTGTCGTGGAAGAGTTGTTGATGTGCTGTTGTTGTGTTGTTGTTGTCGTTGGCTAGCTACGAAAATAGCATACCGAGGCGGAGGTTGTGTTGAATTAGGATAGGGTGGCGAGGAGGTGGTTAAAGAGGATGAGATGAGGTGGTGAATGCCGGAAGAGATTGTCGTGCAGGAAATAAATGAAAAAGAAAGAACGAAAAAAAGAAAGTTGACGGTGGGTCGTTGTGTCGGGTCGTTAAAGAGTCGTAACAGTTTGGAACCAAAGTCAACTCCAGGGACAGGGGGGACAGGTGCAAGGAGGACGGGGGATAGGGGCAGGGGGAGAATGGAACGAAGAAAAAGGGAAAGAAAGAGAAGGAAAAAGAGAAGTGAGAAAGTAAGGGAAACAAAAGAAAAGCTGGGCCTTCATAAAGTTCAAACAGGGGTTGTTTATTTCTCGCTCGGTCGACCATTCCTCCATACCCGCCCAAACACTCTTCTCCACCTCCTTTTCCCTCCTTCCTTCTCTCACCCAGACCCCAAACAAACCACCTCGAAAAGAACAATAACTGATCTCCTACACTTTTTCCACTAACGGTTGCTCACCGCTCACTAAATTGCTATGAGATGGTAGGAGGATAACAATGGAAAAGAAAAAAAGAGCCAGTCATATCTAATTTGGCGGCAGCTTCTAGCCAGCTAGTCTCCGAGGACCACAGCAAGATACAGCTGTCTCCTTCCTCGCTGTTCTCCTTTCTGCCTTGATACCCTCCGTATGATCGATACCGGTGCCTGAAGAGCGAGAACTTGATAAATGACAATTTTATGATTCAGCTCATCAAAACTTATTGATCCAGAGCAAAATCGAGTCACCGAGTTGGACACCTTGGATTTCGATCTTATTGTTGGGCGCCTTCAATTGCTCTTTGTGACACTGACAACTATTCTTGTACAGAATAGCAGGGGTTTCCTATGAATATCGTCGAAGACAGAGCCACCTCTTTCTAATGCAGCCTGTCACTGGAGGCAAGCCACTATTCCGCGGATTGTCACCAAGGCACGAAGAAAGGATGGGCGGAACAGGAATAAGTTTCTATTGGCAAGTGACAAGGAGAACGAAGAGGGAGTGACCGACACGAGGTAAGAATAAACCTGAGAATGGGCTCGAAGGGGTGTCGGAATCGTCAACAAGAGCAATCAACAATAGCTTTGTCAGAAACATCCTCCTGTAGAAGCAAGGAAAAAGGGGAGGGGCTCACACGTTCAGGTCCTGTAACAAAACGAATGTTGACAGGATCTGAGGCACGTTTCGAGAGGTTTCCTCCTGGAAAAAAAAGAAAGTGATCAAACAGCGACGCGTCGATCAGCGATCGTCCCAGTCCCTTCCTCATTTACAATTTCAGGACAAGCAAAATTGAAGAATGTTTTGAGCATATCATTTACTTGGCTTTTCCATTGTTCGCCTTGGCTATGCACATAAATCAAACACCGACATCGCATTACATAAACATTATCATTGCCACCATCCTTGTTATTTGTCAAGGGAAACGCGTCAATGTCTCCATGTGCTGATTGAGGTAGATGGTATCTTTTCTCATATTGCTTCAGCATCATTTAAGAACAAAATATATCAATGGTGAAGCCTCACCGTGTAGACAGCAACAACTAACACATTCATCAAGATCCAAGACTCATATTATATTATATTTATTGCTATAGTTGGTATTTTACAAAGGAGGAAGGATGCATGCGCATGTGATCAGTGGACAGAGACCAGTTCAAAGTCATGGTCAATGGCGTCCGAGGGCCTTGCGAGATCCAATGCTGCGTCAATGATCAAGTCAAGAGCGTCAAATACGGGCGCCTCGTCCTCCTCGTTGTCACTCTCCTGCTCAGATTCTTCTCCGGACTCGTTCTCGTGCTCGAGTGCGGCAGACTCGGAAACCGGCGTCTCGGTGGATGAAGACTCGACGACTGTATCATTGGCCTCTACAGGAGTGGTCTCGTCAGCGGTGTCGTCGGTGTGGTCAGCCTCGGCATCGGGAAGGGACTCGACATCGGAAAAAGTATCGAGCAGCTCGGTTTCCTCGGTCTCCTCGTGTTCCTCATCGGTCTCCTCGTGTTCTTCATCGGTCTCCTCGTGTTCTTCATCGGTAGAATCAGTAGTGACAGTGGTCTCAACGGCAGGGACCTCGGTAGACTCAGTCTCTGGGGTTGCTTCAGGAGCAGACTCTGTCATCTCGGCATCGTTCTCGACAGCTGGGGTTGCTTCAGTCTCAGCGGTAGCGGTGACATTAGGCGTGGCATCAGATGTGGTACCGCGGGTCTTGAACTCATCGACAACATCGAGAAGGGTCTGGCTCTTCTTGATCAACTCCTTTCTGCGGTGGCGGACACTGACCTCACCATCGCTCTCAACAGAGTCAATGCGGAACATGGCCTTGGTCAAGTTCTCCTCGGTCTGAAGGATCTGCTTCTTGTTCTCCATACGACCGGCAACGATACCGTCCAACTCACGAGAGAGATCGTCAAGGGCGGCGTCGATCTGGTTCAGAGTCATGTGCTTCTCCTCGACCGAAATGTCGTGCTCGCGTTGGCGGTGCTGGCGTTGCTGGAGGATGTCGGCGGCGCGGAGCTCAGGAGATGAGTGGGTCGAGGATGGAGTTGATGCAGTCTTGGCCTCGACAGTTGGCTTGGACTCGGCGACCTTGGTAGGAGTGGGAGTAGAGGCGGTAGACTTGGTGGGGGTGGCGGGCTTCTTGGCGGAAACCTCGACCTTGGCACCGAGAGCAGCCTCAACCATGGACTTGATGTCAGGGAAGGTCAAAAAGTAGTTGCCAATGACATCCTCATCGTCCGACTCGGAAGCACGCTGCTGCTTCTTGGCCTCGGCGGCGGCCTTGGCCTGTTCAATTTGCTTCTGCTTCTTGGCTTGCTCCTCGGCAGCGGCCTGCTTCTGCTTCTCGAGCTCATGGTTGTGGCGCTTGAGTTGGTGCTGGGGGAAGAAGATGGCGTTCAAGAGTTGACTAAGGACATCATTCTCCTCATTCTCACTCTCCTCCTGCTCGTCTTCAGATGACTCGGATGACTCGGCGGCGGCAGTCTCGAGAGCGAGCTGGAGCCTTCTCTGCTGCTCCAACTGTTGCTGCTGTTGCTGCTTCTTGGCTTCAGCAACTGCCTTAGCCTTCGCGGCCTTGGCTGCTTCCTCCTGTCGCTTGATCTGCTCGATCTGCTTGATCTGCTGCTGCTCCTGGAGGTGATGGAAGAGAAGTTGTTCAAGAGTAACAACAGGCTGCTGCTGGCGACGACGCTGGCGTTCCTGTTGCTCATGGATCTGTTGCTGTTGCTGTTGCTTCAAGATCTGCTGTTGCTTCTTGTACTGGCGAATAGCCTCCTGCTCGGCTTCGTACTTGACCTGAGCGATAGCACGAGCCTTGGCCTCAGCCTTGACCTTAGCCTCAGCCTGAGCCTGTGCAAGAGCTTGGTGACGACGGTACTCCTGTTCGATCCACTGCTGCTCGAGAGCCTGTTGATGCTGCTGCTGTTGGATGTATTGATGGCGGGCGAGTTTCTGTTGGCGTTTGCGTTCGAGGGCGGCGAGGAGGAGTTGTTCCTCTTCATCGGTTTCGTCGTCGGCAGAGTTGTAGGAGTATGTGTGAGTGGGTGTGTAAGGGTTGTAGGAGTAGGATGCGGGGTAGGAGGTGCGTTGGCGACGAGAGGTTGTCGCGGGGTGAGAGAAGAGAGAGTACATGTTGTGTGGGAGTGTTCTAATGCTCGTTTGAATAGAGGAGTTGCTGGTGGTAATAGTGGGTACGGGTTTGAGTGAGAGAAAGAGTGAACGAAAAAGAAAAGAGAGAGAGAGAGAGAAGTGCTGGTAGTTGCTGTTGCTGGTGGTGAGCTGTGCCTGTGCCTGAGCTTTTTTGTTGGATGATGGTTGGAATGTGGTCCGAGAATGGCCCTTTTATCATATTCGAGATGGTATTCTAGAGGCGCGTGGAATGTTCGCTGACAAAAGGTGGAGGCGGAGGCTGCAATTACTTATCATCAACGAGAGCCTTCTGGGCGATTCTTTTCAAATGACGCAGTTCACGTGACCTTTTTCGGGTTGTTTTGCTCATCAGGCACCAACTTGCCCATGCTGGTTGTTCATCTCTCGCTTCCCTTTTTTTTTGTTTCGCGTACGCGTGCTACCGACAAACACGCAAACTCAGCCCTCCTAGCAATATTCAACTTGACTGCCAACAGCACCTAGGACACATCCCTCTTTCGACACTTCATACTCTTACATTCACTCATGGCCACCCTGCGTCTTCTGCCTGGATTCCAAACAGTCCGAGTGGGAAGACACTCACTCCTCTCCAGGACACCCCTCGTCTCGGTCTCGGGTGTTCAGGCACGCCCCCTCTTGGCCCGATCTCCCCCTCCTATCAATAAATCAATCACACAAAGATCCTACTCCACCTCATTACCACCAGGATCATCAACAGTAGCAACCACTACCACTACCACCACCAATACCACAGCAGTCTCCGAGATACCCAAGAAACTGAGCAAGTTCCGCCAGTACGCCGAGCAGTTCAAGAACAAACCCGCAAGTCATCTCATTTCCTTTGGCATCCTACACGAGATCACCGCAATTGTGCCCCTGCCAATCGTATACTTTGCACTGGTCGAGACAGGTATCAAGATACCATTCCCGGAACAAGCGATCGAGGAAGGGAACCGGTTCGTAGGCCGTGTTGTCAAGTATTATGGATGGGATTTGGAAGGTACTGATGGGGCTAGGACTATGCTCAACATGGCTACCAGTTATGCCGTTGTCAAGGTAACAGACATTCACATGTGTGCATGAGGAGAAGAATGTTCAATTGCTCATGGAGGGGTATCTAACGATGTATCTAATCTTGTCTGACACTAGGCGTTGATACCACTGAGATTGGCGCTGTGTGTGTGGATGACACCTTGGACAGCCACCAGGATCATCTCGCCCGCGATGAACTTTTGGCGACGATTCAAGAAATAAAAAAGGGAATTTCATGCGTTACTCACCTTTATGCCTCTTGCAGAGATATGTGTCAGTGTTTGTTCTTTCTGGTTCCATTCCAATTGACAATGTAACCGACGCCATGCCTTTTTTTTTCATGCAGTACCGGTACTCTCCCCTCCCACGTTTTTTTCCCACTCTTTGATATGTGCGCAGCATAGTATTGAGATTGACAGCATGGTAGAAGGGCGTGGAAAAGCAAAAAGAAAAAGGTTCGTTTCCGGTTCTGGTCACGATACGGATAAAAGATACAAGGATGTGGATTCAGGGACTTTTTTTTGCTCCATCCCTCCAAGTATGTGGGGGTGCAACAAATCAGAGGAGACCCAAAAAGGCCGTTTTGACTCATTCTCATTGGAGTCTTCCTTTGAGTAATCTCGAGATATTTCAAAAGGGGAACAAAAACATGGATAATAACAACAACGAAGGACGGTTTTGGTCCATCAGACTCTTCTCCCTTCCATCCAATCCTCCCCTCAAGACTCCCCTTTGTTAGCACTTTAAAAACTGTCGACCGGAGACTTTTTTTTTTCTTCTTCCTTTTTCTTCATCTTGTTATCCTCAATTGACCCGACCGTACTGTCGCACCAAGCCAAATTAGCCGATAATTCATACCCGCACTCCTTGTATTCAAGTTCAAGTTCAAGTTTCCCTTTATCCTATGACCGTCATGCCTGCTCCTATCTCAGCAACCACTCCCGCCACCATCTTGGTCAATGTCCCCTCGAGACCCTCGATCCGTTCAGGATCTCCACTCTCCTCGGTTAGCTCGGCAGATACCGTCTCCTCCACCACAACCACCCCTGCCAATGAAGTCGTCTTCCGCCACGGCAGGGTCGAGGATGCCACCTTGATGACTGAGATGCAGTTTTCCAACTACCAGCACCACTACCGCAAGATCCTCCCCAGCTCCTTCCTTGATAACCTGAACCACGAGGCTATGACTGACTTTCATGCCAAGAGAATGACCCGTATGTTGACTTTTGATTGACTATTTTGGCTGAGTGTGTGAAAAGGGCGGTGGCGGTGAAAAAGAACGCTTGGTCCCTCTCTTTTTGACAGAGATAACGCATGCTCACATGCACAAGTCGGAACGGCATCCCCAATCCTAACCAATCCTCTTTTTCTTTCTCCTTACGATATGCAGCTCCGGTCGACGAGCGAGAGATGGCCTACGTGATCGCCGAGAGACGAAACGCCGAGACAGGAGTTCTCGAACCCATCGGCATGTCGCAATCCATGGTCCCTTGGTGGGACCGCGCCTACAACCATCGCTGGAATGAGGGCTGGTCTCAGGAGAGCTTTGACTGCGAGATCGACACTCTTTATGTCAAGATAGGTATTCAAGGTGGCGGAATCGGTCGGAAGCTGGTCTTGGGCGCCTTACAGGAAGCCTATGATCGCTTCAACATGAGAAAAGGGGTTATTATCTGGACCCTTGTTGCAAACACTCAGGCGAGGGACTTCTATATGCGCATTGGGTGTGAGGAGGCTGGGTTCCGGACTCTGGATCTGATCGATTACCCTGCCGAGTGTGTTGGGTATGCCTTCCGATCTGTTGGTGAGGCCATTGGCAAGTGAAGACACATCGACTTGTGGACGTCTCACCTACGAGACACCTCCTCAACACCTGCAGCAAACCCGGCCCTGTCGATAACTGCTCTCCTCCAAAAAGGCCAACCCGTCGCCTCCCTTCCTCCGTCCTTCCCTTCTCCTTTGCTCTTGCGCCTCTGTCCCATAATCGCCCGAGTCAATCGTTCAACCGCTCTACACACATGTAGGACTTTATAACACGTAGTCGCCTACTCCTCCCATCCCCATCCTGGATACATGTCCGATCCATGTTGTTGTGCGTGAAGATGATAATAATAATACTCTTGTTTTATTTGTATATGTCGTGTTCCTGAACAAAATTGTCGCTTCGTCCAGTGGTTCTACCAAAATTATGTTACATGGGAAGACCGGCTCCAGACATCTGCTGAAGCTTGGTGCCGACAGACTTGTTGACCTCGAAGAACTTGGAGACGCAACGATCGATGCAGACAGCCTCGCCCTTGTTGAGTTCGCCCTCGATGTAGGTCTTGGGGATGCACTTCTGATGGCAAGAGCTGACAATGCTGTTTTTTTTTGTTGATTTGTCCCGTTTGGATAAGTTGGAGTGTCGATTGGTGGTATTGATATCATTGACATGGGTCCGAGGTGAATCCAGATAGGTTTGCGAGTTGCCAATGATCCAGTATAACGATTTGGTGTTTTTGACGTCCAGAAAGTTGTTATTTTTGTTGTTGTTGTAAGTGATGGTGACGATGAATTGAGCGGTTTGTCGTGGTCGGAAAAGACAAGGCGAGAGCAGAAGTCGATCCGTTATGAGAGTCAGCGGCGTAGAAAGTATGAAGGAGAAAAAGAGACAGAGTTATTAGTAGCTATAATTGATAGGTAAGTCCAGTTTCCGGTATCCAATTGATCCAGATATTCGGGAAAGCCTCTCCATGAAGGTCGGCATCAATATCTCCAGGCGTGTATGAAGCTGACGACAGTCCTCCCGCACGGCACGGAAGTAACGGCGAAAGCGGAACGTGAAGCAATGACAGCAATGTAAATAACGATCAGCGTACCGGTTAAACAAGTCGGAGACCATCTCGAGCTCCTGCTCGGCCATGGCCATGTTCTGCATGTTGACCGACTGGTTGGCGGCGTTGTTCATAAAGAAGGACATGGCGGAAGTGTGTTGATGTTCTTGAAGGAAGTGAAGAAGTGATTAAAGCAAAAGTTGCTCGCTTCGCTTTCTTTTTCTTGTGCGCCTGCTGCACTCGCTTGCTTGCCACAGGCGGTGTTACGAAGGTGGCTTGGGTCAATCGAAAGACTGCCTTTTTTTTTTTTATTTCCATTCTCCGGGATGGGAAGGAAATCAGGTCGTAGTTGTAACCATCGAAAGAGGCAAGAAGAGCGTGCCACCATCCGACCAACCAGCAGACGGCTTCACTGGCTCGATCTGATTGGTCAATTATTAAGTCTGCCTTCACCAATTCTCTTGTGCTCTCACACTCCTTTATTCTGTGGCCTTCATCTCAAAAGATCTTTATCCTTTCCCACTCCCCTCTTTCTTCTCTTCTCTTCACACCCACCCCTTCTCCCTCCACCCACCTCCCACACACACATACCATAATGGACAACGAATTCGCTCAGACCGCCGTCGAAGGCCCCAAGCAGTTTATCAAGGACGGTATCGCCTTCATCAACCGGTGCGCAAAGCCTGATCGCAAAGGTACACATCATCTCACTTTTTATTACTCACGTCGCACCTGATGGCGACCAGAGGAGTAAGCAAGGACAAAGCGAACCAAGGACAAGCTGGAATCGTACATTTTACAAGGAATAACGACCAGCCACTAAAGAACAGAGAGTCTGCCCGAGTTGACTGTCGGTCTGGCCAACTCTGCGCTGAGCACAGAAAAGGATGACGCGTGCCCGCCATCATCTTTTCAGGAGAAGGCGCCATCTGGTTCACCTGATGACTCTTCTGTCAGTCTGGACCATCTGGATCAGCCAACTAGCAGACACCAAACGCAACACTCGAGTTGATACCCGGCCTGCTGCATAGATCGGATAACTCCTACTGCTTGCACTCGATACTCTTTTGAGGACTCTATCATTACTCCTTGTCCACGATCTTTTTTTCACTTACAACGCTTTCGTCTCCTGGCATGATTTTCTAGAGTTCATGCAGATCACCCAAGCAGTGTCTATGGGCTTCTTCGTCATGGGAGTTATCGGCTTTGTCGTCAAGCTGATTCACATCCCCATCAACAACATCCTTGTGTAAGTCGACAGGTCCTTCTTTTGTTGCTCCTTCGAATCTGGATTGGTTGGTTGATCAGCTGCAAAGGCAGCACTTGTTACATGCTCCATATACTAATCATCTGCTTCTTTTTTCTCTCTTTCTTTACAGCGGTGGTGCTTAAACGCTTTGTACACTATCTTCGCACTCTGTTATTTTATCTACCCTTTTGTTTTTAATAAACCAACCCACAAAACAAACAAAAACAACCAAATCAACTTTTCCTTTGCGCGTGTCTTTAGGAAGAAACTGGCATGGATACCATGGATAGCAACCACCAGCTGTGGTAACTGGCTCAGCCCACAGCACACATAGGAGTTGGATCCAACTTAATGCGCCTTCATCTTCCTCCGAGAACCTAGATAACGATGGACACCACGTTTTGTGGCACCTGGTTAGAGGTACGGAATTACGAGCAGAATCCTGCTTGTTAGTCCTTCATCATCGTTTCCGAGCTTATGGATTGTCTTTCTTCCCTCCCTCTTTGTCTCCCCACCCCTCTTTTCTTCGATGGCGCTCGAGGTCCAGGTTGTGGTTGGTGAGCATGGTTTACAATTGGTTTGACAGGGGTGGGATTTCTTTCCTTGTCCTTGCTCGCTCCTGTCCTTCTTGCCAGCGAATTTGACATCGTGTCATTTCAGAGAGTGGTGGCTTGGGTGCAGTGTCAATTACGAGACCAACGACCGTTTGATCAGTTGTTGCCACTAATTTCGACGCGTTTTTGTGCTAGAGAACCTGAGGAAGGTATCTTGGTTACTGCCTTAAATACCAAACATGCCTTCCCCTGCCTATTCTTTTTCTTGTGCTCTTCACCTTCACTCTCCTTTCCTCCACTCTTCTACACACTCAACAAGACCATTCAACCTATATCCTTCCAACCTCATTCCTTACTCGGCTAATCTTCGTTTCTACAATGATCCGCTCCCGAAACCCACCCATCTTCACCAGCAACGGCTACCAACCCTCCATCCTCATGGGCACCTCTCAAAAGACCCGTGCATCGACCAGGCAGTGTCGTTTCATTCCTCAAGCTCAACCCGCTGCCTCTATCTCTACTACAGAAGCACCTGGCATGTCCCAGTCACCTCCTCCTCCACGTTCCAGCGCTGACTACATCCCGATCTGGCTGTACGCCGAAGTTCCTCCTCAAGCCTTTACTTTCACCCCGCCTCCCATGCAAATTCAAGTCCCAGACTTTATGAACGACTTGTCGATGATTACGGTCTCACCTCAAGAATGCTTTCAGCCAGCTACTACGCCAGCTCCGTCCGAGCTCTCGATGGATATTGATGCTATGGACTGGGTCACCTGCCCTTCCTCGCCAATGTCAGCGATGTCGCGTGTTGTTCCTGACCTGAACTGGAGGTCGGCGCCGCCTTCTCCTTCCCCCTCACCACCAGCAGTGCCGATGGTCGTGGCTCCAGCCTCAATGGCCTTTCAACAGCACTCCATGCTGCCAGAGCTTCCTTTCCAAGGCCGAAGCCGCAGCATCTTTTTGAGCGACCGATTGGCGGGCAGCAGTGGTGTTAACTCTCGGGTACGAGACCTTCTCCACAACACGGCGGTACAGCGGATCCGGACCTGGCTCCGCAAGACGATCGAGCCTAATGCTATGACGCAGTGGGCGAACCGGTCGCTCTTTGACCAAATGTCGCGTCAGGCCGGTGCAGTCCCTGTCGGATCCACCATCATGGACCACAACACTACCGTAACCAAGGAGTGTCCGATCTGCTACCAGGTTGAAGATGTAGTCAAGATCATATTTGGATGCAACCACGAGATTTGCTGGAAGTGCGAGGCCGACCTGGATCGATTTGGGAATATTTCTTGCCCGCTGTGCCGAGGCCTGCGACTGACGACCAGTTACAGTAGCCCAGAGGACCTCTTTGCGACGACGATTGGTATCCAACCAAGCGATTATACCCATCGTCTTTGTCCCCAGCCTTCAAGTACACCTGAGAGGCGGCCTCTTTTCAGCCTTTCGCAGTCCTGGTTCGGGGATGATAACCGAGAGGAGCGCGATGCAAGGATCGAGCACGAACTGTCCGATCGATACCTTTGGGAGCCGAGCAACTCGTTCCTGGAACACCTCGCGTCGAAGAAGGATCACTCTGCCAACCAGTATTTCCAGCTCCACGCCGCTCAGGATCTCTGCCTCAAGTCATCGAATGACGATCATTTCCGCGAGTACAACGACCGGATCCCTCTTAACCCACCCACCTCGGGCTTGGTTCTCCCTCCGCATCGACTCTACATTGCCCTGATCCACTTTTCCCTCGACATGTTGACACTCCCTAACCCGGCGCGGTTCCAGAACCAGCGCAAGTTCAAGGCCGAGCTAATGCTCCTGGAGTTGGTTACACTGTTCTTGGTCCCCACAGACGAATTTTCACCACGGCTCCCTGACCGGATCTACAATGCAGCCGCATGGATTGAGCAAGGGGAATTTATCTTGTCCAGAATCCGTCGATTCATGCGAGCGAAAATTGCGCAACACAAGGCCGAGACCGAGGATGGGGGGAATGAATTGGGAGTGCCGTCAACGCCGATCTCACGAGAGATTTTGTACCTGGGCGTGGCGCGGTGGAGTTGGATCGCGCAGTCACTTACTATCCTGCTGAAGTGGATCCAGCTGGCGGACTCGAATCCGTCGATGGTCCCTCCTGTCATGCATTCCCATCTGGGCAAGCATCATGAGCCGTACTCGGACATTGATCCTCGTGTCACAAAGCGACTGCGCCATCATCGACGCTGGATGACCAACTAATGTTTTGTCTGTAGTAGTATCTGTCTTTACCACTTGTCCTTGTTTCCATTAATAACAACCATGATTCTTCCAAAAAAAAATGCCAAACAAAAGTAAGAGTGAACAAAGGCAAAAAAAGTCTTGCTTTTATTGCGATGCTGCACTCTGTCCAGACTTTGAGCTCACTTCCTGGAGTATCTGGTTGTAGTCTGCCATGTCCTCTGGGAATGCGTCGCCCAAGTTCTGTGCCAACGCCGCTTCGAAGCTCTATTATTTGACATGTTTTAATCAAAGGTGACGACACTGTTAGCTTTATATGCTCCGTCCGCAAAAAATGGTTCCTGAACGCATGATGGACAAAAAATACAAGCGAAGAGAGACTTGCCTTCATGGATGTGACTTTTCCGTTGGTGAACTGGTTCTCTCCCGCGACGGCCTCCACAAACGTCTTTGAAAACAGATCCGGGTTCTTTCCATCCTCAATGTAGCTATCATGATTGACAAGTATAGTACCAAATGTTGTTAGAAAATCGACTGGGACGAAAAACTATTGAGGTATGGATCGCCGATAACAGGACAAATCCCATGTTTGCTGTTTGTTGTAGATTACCTCAAGACCTCCCAAGGCACCATTACATCCAGCTGATCCTTGAATGCCTCAATCTCGCCCAACTGCTTCGTAAGTTCCTGACTAATTATCCCGTAAAATAATATAAAAAAGAATCAGGGTTAGAGAACCATACTCGCTCTATTCATTGTGTCTGCCAATTGACCATGATTGCTCGTCAGACTTTGATTATGTTGCCTACATTTTCTGGTGAACAAGAGAGTTACTCTCAGCCTGGAAATCGTAGACGGTGATACTGAGCTCCAACAGACTCTGAATCAACTCCTGCAGCTTCTTCTCCAAAGCCTCCCGATGTCTTTCCGTCTCTGCAGCTGCCAACTCTGTAGGATCCGGTTGTGCACTTCCACCACCACCTACTGCTGCTGCTGCTGTTGACAGCGCAGACGTTGATGTTGATGATGATGGTGGCTCTTGTGTGGTTGTGGTTCCTGGCGCGATACCGGTGGCACCTACTAGCCCCCCTGCGCCCTGTGCTGATGGTATTGTGGATGGGCTAGTCTGTGATGATGTTGGCATGTTCTGGATGGAGGATTGGGAGTCGTTGTATACAGATGCCATTCGATCGATTATGTTTGTGTTTTGTGTTGTTGTTGTTGGTGTGGTTTTGTCTGTCTTTGTGTGCCCTTGTTTGTCCTTTGTAAATGTCGTTCCTGATTGCGCTTGTTTGCTTTGTTGTCTGTAAGTGAAGAACAAAGGAGGTGCAAAGACACAAGCTTGCTTTGTATTTTTCCGTCCCTTGGTTCCCTTGCGTGACGTGCAAAAATTGGAAGTAAGGGAGAGAAGTGGAAAGAGCACAAGATATTTGAAACACGCGTATGCACCATGTAGATAGCACTCGTTGGCGTCTACGAACTAGGATACTGGGTGAGGGCGTGTTCATGTTTACGATAGGTGGGCGTTACCTTAGAGTGTCCAGCCTGGAGGCGTATGCAAGGAACCAGATAGAAGAATTGGGGCTGACAAAGGGACGGTTGGTAGAAGGTTCAAGAAGTGATTGGTCACGGATGATTCGAGAAGAATCTCGATGGATCTGACAAATTTATAGTGACAAATGAACATTTACGTCATATGAAACGATGCGTGGGCGGAGCACAAAGGGAAAGAAAAAAGAAATAAAAAGGACCACTCTCAGACCACATTCCAACCATCATCCAACAAAAAAGCTCAGGCACAGGCACAGCTCACCACCAGCAACAGCAACTACCAGCACTTCTCTCTCTCTCTCTCTCTTTTCTTTTTCATTCACTCTTTCTCTCACTCAAACCCGTACCCACTATTACCGCCAGCAACTCCTCTATTCAAACGAGCATTAGAACACTCCCACACAACATGTACTCTCTCTTCTCTCACCCCGCGACAACCTCTCGTCGCCAACGCACCTCCTACCCCTCCTACAACCCTTACACACCCACTCACACATACTCCTACAACTCTGCCGACGACGAAACCGATGAAGAGGAACAACTCCTCCTCGCCGCCCTCGAACGCAAACGCCAACAGAAACTCGCCCGCCATCAATACATCCAACAGCAGCAGCATCAACAGGCTCTCGAGCAGCAGTGGATCGAACAGGAGTACCGTCGTCACCAAGCTCTTGCACAGGCTCAGGCTGAGGCTAAGGTCAAGGCTGAGGCCAAGGCTCGTGCTATCGCTCAGGTCAAGTACGAAGCCGAGCAGGAGGCTATTCGCCAGTACAAGAAGCAACAGCAGATCTTGAAGCAACAGCAACAGCAACAGATCCATGAGCAACAGGAACGCCAGCGTCGTCGCCAGCAGCAGCCTGTTGTTACTCTTGAACAACTTCTCTTCCATCACCTCCAGGAGCAGCAGCAGATCAAGCAGATCGAGCAGATCAAGCGACAGGAGGAAGCAGCCAAGGCCGCGAAGGCTAAGGCAGTTGCTGAAGCCAAGAAGCAGCAACAGCAGCAACAGTTGGAGCAGCAGAGAAGGCTCCAGCTCGCTCTCGAGACTGCCGCCGCCGAGTCATCCGAGTCATCTGAGGACGAGCAGGAGGAGAGTGAGAATGAGGAGAATGATGTCCTTAGTCAACTCTTGAACGCCATCTTCTTCCCCCAGCACCAACTCAAGCGCCACAACCATGAGCTCGAGAAGCAGAAGCAGGCCGCTGCCGAGGAGCAAGCCAAGAAGCAGAAGCAAATTGAACAGGCCAAGGCCGCCGCCGAGGCCAAGAAGCAGCAGCGTGCTTCCGAGTCGGACGATGAGGATGTCATTGGCAACTACTTTTTGACCTTCCCTGACATCAAGTCCATGGTTGAGGCTGCTCTCGGTGCCAAGGTCGAGGTTTCCGCCAAGAAGCCCGCCACCCCCACCAAGTCTACCGCCTCTACTCCCACTCCTACCAAGGTCGCCGAGTCCAAGCCAACTGTCGAGGCCAAGACTGCATCAACTCCATCCTCGACCCACTCATCTCCTGAGCTCCGCGCCGCCGACATCCTCCAGCAACGCCAGCACCGCCAACGCGAGCACGACATTTCGTTCGAGGAGAAGCACATGACTCTGAACCAGATCGACGCCGCCCTTGACGATCTCTCTCGTGAGTTGGACGGTATCGTTGCCGGTCGTATGGAGAACAAGAAGCAGATCCTTCAGACCGAGGAGAACTTGACCAAGGCCATGTTCCGCATTGACTCTGTTGAGAGCGATGGTGAGGTCAGTGTCCGCCACCGCAGAAAGGAGTTGATCAAGAAGAGCCAGACCCTTCTCGATGTTGTCGATGAGTTCAAGACCCGCGGTACCACATCTGATGCCACGCCTAATGTCACCGCTACCGCTGAGACTGAAGCAACCCCAGCTGTCGAGAACGATGCCGAGATGACAGAGTCTGCTCCTGAAGCAACCCCAGAGACTGAGTCTACCGAGGTCCCTGCCGTTGAGACCACTGTCACTACTGATTCTACCGATGAAGAACACGAGGAGACCGATGAGGAACACGAGGAGACCGAGGAAACCGAGCTGCTCGATACTTTTTCCGATGTCGAGTCCCTTCCCGATGCCGAGGCTGACCACACCGACGACGCCGCTGACGAGACCACTCCTGTAGAGGCCAATGATACAGTCGTCGAGTCTTCATCCACCGAGACGCCGGTTTCCGAGTCTGCCGCACTCGAGCACGAGAACGAGTCCGGAGAAGAATCTGAGCAGGAGAGTGACAACGAGGAGGACGAGGCGCCCGTATTTGACGCTCTTGACTTGATCATTGACGCAGCATTGGATCTCGCAAGGCCCTCGGACGCCATTGACCATGACTTTGAACTGGTCTCTGTCCACTGATCACATGCGCATACATCCTTCCTCCTTTGTAAAATACCAACTATAGCAATAAACATAATATATGAATCGCAGCCATCTCTTCTTCGCATCTTAATGCATATCTTACTCGTACAAATGGATTAACAACAGAAACTAAAGAAAAACGCGTCGAAAAAAACAAAACAAAAAAATTGCTCAGCCTTGGCCCTGATCATGATTCTTTCAACATATCGCATCAACAATGCCTTCAATTGTGATGTACTCATAGTTGAACGTCAGCTCTGGAGATGTTTCGTCCCAATGTGCATGCAAAAGCAAGAAATAAGGGCGCGCCCGACTGTTGCGCAATGAGTCGAGGGGCATATCCGATCGATGTCGTCCTGCGAAGTGTTCAAATTCGACAAATTCGAGAAAGTGGGGACTGACCAGATAGACTTGAGATATACATTCAACGCCTACATAAAAGTGTTTGACACCTAACTGAGGTAAAGGCTATGTTGTACTTTCAACAAATTCAGTACAGTACTCAAGGATGCTATTGAACTTCACGAAAAAAAAAAAATTCAATCTGTTGACTGTTGCAAACAAGCGTGTTATTTGGAAGCGACATCTACGGGCGTATCTACAGAAAAAATGCGGGTGGTGAATTGGTGGTAGTGCTGGTGTTGCTGGCGTTATTGGTAGTGGGGTAGAGAGACGGAAGCTGGATCGGATGGGCGAATACTCTCCTGGTTGTCTTTAGGCACTAGCCTCGACCTCAGCAGCAGCAGCGGGAGCGGGGGCATCAGCCACCGACTCCTTGGCGGCAGCAGCAGCAGCAGGAGCGGCGGTTCCCTCCTTCTTCTCCTTCAAGGCTTTCTTCTCCTTGCGCTGATCCCTCACGGCCTGCTTGCGAGCCTCCTCCTCCCTCCTGAGTGCCAACTCCTTTTGCATCTGCTTGGTCTTCTCGTGCATCACCTATTTTATCACAATCAAATCATACGCATGATGTTAGTTCTTGCTTGTCGTTTCAAGATAAAAAAACAAAAGGAGGTTAAGGGGGTACGGAAGGGTGTGTCTTTCAGCAACAATATCAAGGATCCTTACCATCTCACTGGCAGTCTGAAGAATGGACTGACCCCAGTTCTCTTTGAATGTGTTGGCCTCCTCGACAATAGCCATGATTTCGGCCTCGAGCTCCTTCTCCGAAAGAGTAAACTGGGTCCAGATATCATCACCAACGGTGCCTTGCTTGACCAAATTGGCCAGAACCTGCTTATCCTCGCGCATCGACAAAACACGGACAACGCCTTCCATGGCGCGGCGGAGAAGTGCTGCTGTCAATTGGGTCTCGGTAGCCTCGGGCTCGTCCTGCTGGAGGAGGGCGATATACTGGCTGCGTGCAATGTTCTCGCCGAACCAGGGCTCAGCATCGTTGATTGCTAAACAATATAACAAAAAGGAAGATTGAGCATCAGTTTACCTGATCTATTTTTCTTTCTGTCTGTTTTGAGGTTGATGAACTTTGGCTGCCTCTTCTCTTTTCTTCGGGTTTAGGACACTGAGGTGTGAAATACAGCGCAGACTGACTTCACTCCTGTATACCAACTGGTGCTGGTATCCCTGTGCGCTGTCCATCCTTTCCATCCTGTGGCTTCATGGGCATATCGTCCAGATAAAACAATAAACTAGTAGCCGCTTCACTCGATAATAAGAATAGAGGACCATCCTGTAGCAGGGTGTCGTTTAGGCTGCTGCAGTGATCCGGTAAGAGTGAAGAATGAGTAAAGCTACTCACCGAGCTTCCTGTTCTTCCAGAAGTAGCCAAAGATTCTCATCGAGAGGATCCAGCCTCCGATGTAGATGATTGCGAGCCAGACAGATCCCATCCTGTTTAGTGGTTGTTGTGTATAAGTTGGTTGGCGGTGTGAAAGGTGGGAGGTGCGTTAAAGAAAAGAGAGGAGGAAGAAGGAGGAGGTTGTGTTTGATGGGAAGTGGATGAACAAGAAATAGAAGCGAAAAGAAACGAAGGAAAGGGGTATCAGTGTTCACAGGCAGCCAGTCAATCAGCCCCTTCTCACTGGTGCATTGTCCGCATTTGATTGGCTACTGATCAAATTTATTCTTATTACACTCTCTGGCTCGTCCTTGGGTGCTTGGATGGATCTGGACATGAGCCAGGCACCGCCCCTGTCACGTACTACTACTAACCGCTACTGCTACTGCTGCCATCGCTGCCTGCTGCGAACAAAGCTTAGGCTTTGACAGCCTTGAAACGGAGACGCTGGTACATAATGTGCCAAACACCATCATCTGCCGAGAACGGCAAGTTCGCCTGCACCTCCTCAATCACCTTTCTTCTCTCTTCCGCATCCCCCTCAAAAGGTCTCAAGAACGAGAACCCAAAGGTATCAATCCACCCCGCAACATCCGTGTTCAACTTTGTCAATCTCGGGATCAACTCGATCGATTCCACACGGAAGCCTTGTTCCTCCAACATCTTGCGGTAGGTTTGAACGCCGGGGAAGAACCAGGGGTCGTACTCGTCAGGGTTGTAGCCGCGATTGCGGAGGGCCCAGTGGAGGCCCGTTCGGACTTCTGCGACGTTCATGTAGCCACCGCATTCAGCTACGAACCGGCCGCCGGGCTTGAGGCATTTATGGACACCTTGGATGACTCGTACTGGATCCTTCTTCATCCAGTGGAGCGCTGTTTTGTTATTTCGACAAGTTTGAAAAAATAAGGGCAAAGGGGATAATATCAGTTCACAACTGCATCCCCACGCCAAAGCGCGCTTTGCATAGACCTAAACACCAAAAAAGCATGTACCTGCACTAGAAAAGACGGCATCAAACTGCTCGTTGGCAAGCTCCTTATGGTCGACAAGATCATAGCCATCAACAACCTGGGCATCGCGACATCCGTTCTTGCGCGCAGCCTCAATCATATCAGCACTGGAATCAATCGCAACCACAGACTGGCACTGCTTCTCGAGATCGAGAGTCAAGACACCATCGCCTGCACCGAGATCCAAGATCCGCTCATGGGGTTGAGGAGCCAGCAACTGGACGACGGGGGCGCCGAGAGCTGGGACGAAGGAGGCGTGCTTGGAGTACATCTGGGACGACCATTTGTCGTCGCTGGCGGCGGGGGTGGTGGTTGGGACGGAGGCAGCTGTGTCGCTCATTTTTGTAAGACTTAACGTATCAAGGAAGAGGGGGTATATGCTATTTTGTTTTGTATGCTTGTCGGATATGCTCCAAAAGAGAAAGTGTAGAAAGGTGTAAAAGGAGTTTGTAGAAGAGAAAAGGAGTTCAAGTGGCGGTCGGTTGTGTTATTGTCAGAGATGACTGAGAATGGATGTGGAGTTTAATGGTGTTGTTGGGAAGTAAAAAATGAGTGTTCGCATTGCCCTTTTTAAGGCTTTTTTCTGTGCCCCATATATGACTCAGGTCTGTCAAAATTATTCGACATTCTTTTTTGTTGATGTTGTGTCTGTGTGGACGTATGGTGCTAATATCGTTAACATGGGGCATCAAGGAACGAGAAAAGAAAAGAAGGTCTAGCCTCAAGTTTATCCGTTTATCCATGACAGACTTTTGTCGTTCTGGCGAAGCCGGGTAATAGCGTGAAAGATAAGAAACGACTCCTCCCAATGGGTCATCCTTGTCACTTTGTTGACAAGCAAAAGAGAATGATTGCGGTTGCCCGGCTAATCGGATAATCTAGTCTTGTTCCTGAACGACTGGCAGGTGCATTCTCTATCGCAATCATGCTTGATGTATTATATTGGAAGAGATGGAGCCTTCGTCTAGGCTGCCTTGTAGGTCTGATAGAATCAACCGAAGGAACTGACGCGTCTTATGTGTTGGTGCTTGCACTTCTAATAACCATTAAAACCATAGATATGACTGCTAATGAGTCTTTTGAAAAGAACACCTCAGAGACTGCGGTGAGGACTAAAGGGTGAGGCCATTGGGTCAAAAAGTCGAGCAATTGGAAAAGTAATAAAGAAGGTCGTTTGGCTGTAGGACCATGCCTGCTCGGGCTGTCTGCCTATCTCAGAAGAGAGATGCGCCGTTTTGCTGACCAATTGGCCAATTGGGGCCTCAAGGTGGAAAGGAAAAAGCAAAAGAAGAAAAAGCGAAGTCGTTTAGGGACATACGACCAGTAAAGTATCTTGATCAGAGAGGGTGCGCCTGCTGAAAGTCAATTTCCCTCTCTTGATCGCATGCAGTGTGAATCAGCGAGCTTATTTTTCGCACGATCCCGTGCCCCTGGTGCAAAGTGTCGATTTCAGGGCCGAACCTTTTCTATTTCCTACAAAAGAGATCTTCCTCATTCCCTTTCTTCTTTCATCTCTTTTCTTTCATTTTTCTCTCCCATTCACTCAACGCACTCCCACTCCTCTCCTAAACAAACAACAGTAACCTTTGATAAAGAATGACGAACGTCCATCTCCCCACTGCCGCCAACCCCGGACCCTTTGGCCACCAACAGCGCAAGAACTTCTTGTTCCCCGAAAACTACACTCAGTTCAACCACGGCTCCTTCGGTATGTCTCTATCCTCCTCTTCTTCCTTGAATCTTTCATTGCCACGGCTGCCCCGCTCATCCACTTTCGAGTCTCCCTTCGAGCTGCGTATTTTGTTTCTGCTCTGCGAATAGTCGGCATGCGATTCTACATACCCTTTGTTCAACCCATGTTGTCTTCGACTGAGCACTGACCTACATCCATTCATCTCTTTAGGCACATTCCCCAAGGTCGTCCAGGATGACATGCGTGCCTGGCATGACCGCGCTGAACAAAATCCAGGTACCGTCCAGTTCTATTCACCCACGATGCATACCGAAGAGACAATTACAACCAGTTTCGATCACCCTCATTCTCAGAGCCTCGTGTTTAATCATCTCCTGGTCCCGCCGCACAAAAGGAAGAGGCCTCTTTGCTAACAATCTTGTGTACTTTCTTTGCTCACCGTGACTCACTGAACCGTTTCCCGTGTAGACCTCTGGATGCGCCGCGACTTGTACGTGGCCCTGAACGACATCCGCGCCCAGCTCGCAGAATTCGTCAACTGCGACAAGGAAGAACTCGCCCTCGTCACCAACACCACCGTCGGCGTCAACACCGTCCTCCGCTCCCTTCCCTTTGTCCCCGGTGATCGCATCCTCGTCCTCTCGACCGGTTACGTCTCTGTCAACCAGACTGTCCGTTATATCTGTGATACCCACCAGGACGTTAAAGTTATCGAGGTCCCTGTTACCTTCCCTATTAGCGACAAGGATTTGTTGGCCAAGGTTGAAGATACGTTGAAGGCACATCAGGAGTTGAAGGATGGATCGAGGATCAAGTTGGGAATTGTGGATTGGATCTCGAGTGTGCCGTCGGTTGTGCATCCTGTCAAGGAATTGGTCGAGCTTTTGCACAGTTATGGCGCCTTGGTCTATGTCGATGGCGCACATTCAATTGGTCAGGTCCCTGTCGATTTGAGCCATCTTCGTCCCGACTTTTACATCGCCAACTGCCACAAGGTACATCCAGGACTTCTTTTAAATGGTGCTTCACTGACTTGTTCTTCGAGTATTGTGAATGATGTGCTCACCATACTCAACTTCTCCTTATCAACAGTGGCTGTACAGTGTCCGTGGATCAGCTTTGTTATATGTTGCCAAGCGCCACCAACATCTAATCCACCCAACGTCCATCACCGGAGACTACACCTCAGGCTTCGAAAAGGAATTTGGCTGGGCTGGCACCCAGGACTACTCCTCCCTCATGTCCATCCTCTCCGCTTTAAAGTTCCGTAAACAATTCGGAGAAGATGCCATCATCTCCTACACCCACTCGTTGGCCCTCGAGGGTGGAAAGGCCATGGCCAAGATCCTTGGCACCCATTGCCTCACCCCCGACGACCACCAGGTCGGCAACATGGTGAATATTGCTCTCCCTATCAAGGATTTGAATCACCTCAAGGCCAACACCAAGGACTTCATGGAGATCTTGATGGACAAGTATAATGTCTACACGCCTGCTTTCCGTCATGGAGACCATTTCTATACCCGTGTCTCGGCCCAGATCTATCTTGAGCTTGAGGATTTTATCCGCCTGGCTAACATCTGGAAGGAAGTCATTGACGACCTCAACGCCTCTTCTTAACTATCACCAGTCACCAATACTCATCATCATCAACACACATGCAAAAAGGAACGAGTAAATGTACAAAAATAAATGATTTTAATTGTATATAATGAAATGAACAATTAATAGATACGCTCCATGATAGTATCGAGGGAAACACGCTCCTCCGGGTTGATGGTCATCATATCACGCAACAACTTGGCAATCGAACCCGAGGGGTCCAAAGTCTGACTCCTCTCGTACGGCGAATTCGTCTCAGACTCATTAGTCGGTGGTGCGACACCCTCAGCAGAAGGCGAAGGTGGGTAAGGGGCATGGAAGGTCTTGGACGACCAGGGTCCCGTCTGCTCCCATCCTCCCACCAGACCCCAGGCCTCAGTCTCCGTCGGGAAGAGCGGGTGTCCAGTCAAGATCTCATAGTAGAGACAGCCCAGAGACCACGTGTCCATGTTGGCCTCGACCGGGAAGTTGATATTGTCCGCGCGCCAGGCTTCGAGCAACTCGGGGGCAGTGTACGCCGCAGGGAGAGGATTGCCACCGATGCGATCCATTTGACGATCATGCTGCTGCTGATCCATGTAAGGGAACGAGTCGGGGTTGGATGGGTTGGTAGGGGGGTGGTACTGCGATGGTGTCGCTGTCTCGCCACTGCCGCCAAAGGGTCCAATCCGCTCACCTATATACCGGGCGCATGTGAAATCCCACAGCTTCCAAGAAGCATCCTCAGTCCTGGGGTCGATGTCATCCTCCAGGAAGAAACTGCCAGGCTGGATGTTAAGATGAACGACTCCGTGACGATGGCACCACTCAACAGCGGCAGAGATCGACCGGAGGATAGCTCGGGTATGATGAGCAGACTTGACGGGACTGAGATCCGAAAGAAGACTGGTCCGCCCACCCATAGCGTTGACAAAGGGGTAGGTGAAGGCGCGGTTCTGAAGGGCGGGGATACAATATGACTCTAGCAACTCCATCACAAAGATTGGACTCTTGAGACGCTTCAACAGTGCCGCCTCGCGCTTCCAGTGGAGCTCGGTCATATACCACTTCAACGTCGCTCCTTCAAACGTGTGCTGGTTCTCGGCGTCGGTCAAGAGCATCGAACTCTCCTCGGCCATTTCAACAAGGGGCGAGTTGCGTCCTGAAATCATTGATGAACGGCTCTTTTTCACCACAACTGTTCCTGAACGCGCCAGACCCTGATTGTTCTTGCTCTGAGGTTTGAGCGACCGTGCGCTCTTGGGATCCGAGATGATGTGGTAGGTGCCAAGGACCAAGCGTCCGATCGTGCCGTGGGGGGCCATCAAGTGAGCATCCGGAACCTCGTATCGAATGACCTGGAGCTGAATCTTTTCCTCAAACAACTTGCCGCTCTTGGCACTGTGTCGGGGGAACCTGGAGGTGACAGAACTGACAGAGATCGAGTGGCTAAGTCCCTGTGGAGTATGTTTGTCGTGACGGTGATGGGTGAGTGCGGCTTCGACGGGTATGGTCTCGTCTATGGATGGCTGAGTGCTGCTCCGGTGTAGATGATGGCTCAAGAACGCTGTTCGCTCGGGAACATCTGCCGAACGCATTCCTCGATGTGACATGTATCCCATCCGTTCCAGATCGTCGTCCTGATGGGGTGAGGGCGGGAGACCGCGTTCCTGGTTGTAGAGGCCGAGAGGTACAAGAGTGTCGTCTGCCTTGGATGGGAAGAGATCCTGTTGCTTTTTGCTGAAAAGTGAACGACTTGTGTTGTTGTTACCGCCTCTCCGTGTCTTTTTCCGACGAATGATCAGGAATGCAACGATGGCGGCCAATGCCAATGCGCCTACAACGCCTCCAATGATGGCCGGTAAATGGTTGGCGGCAGGCTTGGAATTTGGGTCCGAGTTTGGGGGTGCTGGTGTTGCAAGGGGTGATCCAGGTGGATCTGTTTGCCTGCCGCCTTCCGATGTAGGTGGAGGCATAAGGCCGTCTTTGGTGACAAGGTGGATATTGTTCTGGTCCAGAATAAATAGATCGTCAGGGATGGAACCATTTCTTGAGGAGAGTGGGTAATTGGCTTGACGAGGGGTCATGTTGTCGCTATAATATGTCACTTGGGCGCTGCCGGGGGGACTTGTCTAGCAGAGCAAAGAAAGGAAACATGCATTGGTTTTTGTTAACACATGTGTTATTGTCAATACCACAGATATGCACAAGATCCTTATCCTCCACAACTCACCAGGTTGACTAGAGCTACGCCACCGCCTGACACTGGCACAAGCTTCATGCCTTGACCGACGACGATCGGGGCTGTGGTTTGCTTGCCTTGCGACTGAATGTTGACTTGGGCAAGTCGTTGATTTGATGCGTCAACGTTGTAGTGGATAAAGAGGTTGTCTCCTGACAAAGCCACGCCAATGATGGCAGTTTTTTTAAGAACAGGGCCGTTGCTGATTCCAGTCAGACTAAGTATTTAAATAGGACAAAAGGAAGCTTAGTACTTTGCGAACGATGTCCGTTTCCTGATGGCCTGGTGTTTTGCTTTGGGTATCAAGGGACGAGAGAAAATCTTACTCGGCTAGGTTGGCCACGCCAGTGTAACCTTGTGCGCCGGGATTCCAAAAAGTAATGCTCTTCTCGGTGACGGCGACACAGTTGATGGCGAGTCCGGTAGTTCCGATGGTAGTTGTTTCTTTTGTGAAGTCTTTTTGAATGATAGGATTTCCGTTTTTGTCTCCTGTACCTGTTGATGGGAAGTTATCGTCGCTCCAGTCGTACACTCCGTTTTTGCGGGTGAGGTTTCCTGTGGCGTAATCGGATATGAAGTAGAGTACGCCGCCGGACTCCAAACAATGACCTCCACTGAACCCTTTAAAGGTGCGGTTACTAACAAAAGACTCATCTCCATTGGTGTTGACAAACGTAAGGAGACCACTTGTTTGATTGACGCCGACTGTCCATGCGCCTGTTGCGCTCGCACATGTGGTGAACGTATTTGGCATCATAGCGAGGGCATCTCCGGGAGCGGCGGACACCGACATGACCAAGGTAGATACGACGGAAAGGAACAAGCAGATATGCCTGGCCGACTGGCTGGCGCCCATCCTTGGAAGCAGCATTGCGGGAAGGGCGTGTATGTGTATGTGATGTGTGCGACTCTTATCGATCAAGAATGAAAATGGGCTGTGTTGATATGGTCTGGAGTTGAGAGCGACGGTTGCGATGAGAGTTTTTTGATCTTTGTTGGTGTATGCAATTGAGAGTGAATGAGAAGGAAGGGAGGAAAGAAAAGAGAAGTGAAGGATGAGTAATGCGAGTGGAGTGGACTGGAGCAGAAAGAAGGAGTAAGGCTGTGCTAGCGCCGGGTGAAGGCAGGGCGACTGATAGTCGACTTTTCGGTGAGCAAGGAAGGAGAAGTGAAGAAAAGAAAAGAAGGGGAACAAAGAAAACGTAAAAAAGCAAGAAAGGAGAAAGAAAAGGGCGTTGATGGTGCCTGGAACGAGGGATCACTCCATCAGCCATCACCATATCCATATCAATCAAATCAGAACAATAACAATCATGTAGAACCATGTCCACTATTCTTCGATAAAAAAGAAGACGACGCTATCAATAGATATTACAAGGACCGGGTGCCAGACCCTCTCTCAGTGTGTGTGTGTGTGTAAAATCATCATCATCATCATCATGATTGTCCCTTCAGCCCAGCTGAGAAGAAAAACTCTGACGGATTTTTTGTTGGAAATGGATGTGCTATTCGGCTGTGCCAGGAGCACAAGAATATGGCGGGGGGCAGGAGGGGAGTGTGTTTGCAAGATAATAAAAAAGGGCACACCACGCACGAACAGTCAGCATACATTACATATGGAAGTATGGCTCTTCCTGTTGTTGCCTCGTGCACATCATCATCACTCACAAATGTTTGTATGCTGTGGGTCGATTATATAGGGGGTAGACGAGCATGCCAGCTTTAGTTCTTCCGTCTCGTTTTTTCTTGGCAACAGCAAGGAAGGATGATGATGATGATGTCTTCTTCTTCTTCTTCTTTTCCTTCTCTTTCCCTCTCTCTTCTTACACATCATCGTCCTTTCTTCCCTCGTTCTTCTTTTTTCTTTCAACAAACACACGGCGACTAAAAGTCTTTTTTTGACCAACCTTCCTCTTCCTCTCCCTTGCGCTCATTTTACAGAAAAATATTTTCTGGTTGTTGTTGCTCACTTTTCTCCCTCACCCCCCCTCATCGCCACCTTTCCTTCCTTTTCACTCACGCGCCATCCAGCACACACAACAAATACCACCAAACACCACCAAACACCAACAAAGCAACAACACGATGTCTTTCATGGACAAGTTCAGACTCGCCGCCCAGGGTACTGCCACAAAAACAACTCTCACACTCTCGCTCATTGAACAAAAAGAGAAACCCTTGGCAGAATTACCAACTATGAAGAAATGAATTACACAGGAAAAAAGGAAAAACTGAAACATACCTGGCGTGTGTGCGATTACGATTATGTTGTTACAGAGCAAAAAAGAACGAGGCAGGGCTGGAGGCGACAATGCAAATAGGAAAGAGAGGGAAGGAGGAAAGGAAGGAAAGCAAAAGGTGAGCCGTGGGAGAAGAGGCGAGGATATGACAAAGAGAGAAGAAGAGGTTGAGGGTGAGGGGTATTATGAAGGGACACCTGCCAGTGGAAAGGACAGGAGGGTGCGGTGGCCGTTTCAGGAGGGAGGTGTATGTGTTGTGAACGTAAGGTGTGCGAAGAAGGGAGGGCTGGGCAAGAAGGAAAGCAAAGGCGAAGAAGAATACAAGACGGATTATTTTGTTGGTTTGTCGCTGTCGACGTTGTTGGTGAGAGCCAAGGCGAGGTAGAAGGGGGGCAAAATAATAAGCTTTTCGGTCAAGAAAAGCGAGAGAGAAAACGAATGGGGATATACAAGGAAAAAGAAAGGGAAGAAGAAAAGAACGAAGGAGAGATTGGTTGATGGGGGTGTAAGTGGATGAATGAAAAGAATCCTTGTCGATCGCAGACAATGGGCGGGATGCAACAGAAGAGTCAGTCTTATATTTAGAACCGAGGGTTCTTCTCTAATGGCTGGCTGGTTGGCTAGCAAACTGGCGTACACTTGTTGTAGTCGATGACTGTTGACTGTCGACAATGATATCCGCCCCCTTTTTCACTCTCACTCTCTCCCTCTCTCGACTCTCATTTTACAACACGCTATTTGCGTTTGCACAGCCGACCTTTGTTTTACTTTCTCTCTCTCTTTCTCCTTCGCCGTTGTTCTAAGATCGGACATCATGTATTCTCTCTTTTGCTCACCGAGGTGCAGCAGAGTGCTTTGCCTTCCGCCCCCTTGTCAACCATTGATAAAATACATTAACAACTCCAACCAATGTTCAATAGAGGCAGGCAAGAAAGCTACAGAGGCTGGAAAGCGTTTCCAGGAGACCGCTACCGTCGCCACCCGCCAGATGCAAGAGTCCGCAAAGAATGCCAACATTTCCTCCCCTATCCCCGACACCAATGCTGCGGAGGACCTGAAGAAGGCCGCTCACCTCCTCAGCGGGTTTGTCGACAAGGAAGAGAACGAGGCCGGATTCGACAACATCATCCCTCCCGAGATCCTTCGCAAGGCCCGTGGCTTGGCTATCTACACCGTCGTCAAAGCCGTAAGTGAATTCTATTCTCAAAGGAAAGGAAAGGAAAGGAAGGTGTCTTTTTCGATTTATTTACGGCACAGAGGGTGTTTATGTTTGTGCTCAATAATGGATGTCGAAGGACACGGCGTGGCAGTGACAGTGGCGTATTATTTTTTCTATTTGTGCTGCAATGTACCTCTACGGCCATAGTCCAAACCATCCAGACAGGGATGGCTTGTACTAATATGCTTTCACATCCTGCATATGAGATACACGAGAGTAACGCGAGTGGCGTTCACGATCAATCCCTTTTTCGTGTTTTATCTTATCCGATTTAACAGTACATCTACCAACTCGAATGACAGCTAACCATACCGACAACGTACTTCTGAACATAATCATAATAGGGCTTTATTGTTAGCGCGCGTGGAGGCAGTGGTGTGGTCGTTGTCAGGAACCAGGATAACCAATGGTCTGCACCCAGCTTCATTGCCACAGGAGGCGTTGGCTTTGGTGCCTTGGCTGGAGCAGATATCACCGACATTGTCCTGGTCCTCATGACGGACGAGGCTGTCGAGACTACGTTTGTCCAGGGCGGCAGTGTGACCCTCGGCGGTGGATTGTCTGTCAGCGCTGGCCCTGTCGGTGTCGGCGGCGAGGTTGGAATGTCAGCCAACACTCAGACCACGAGCACGTCGTCGATCTACTCGTACACAAAGTCCAAGGGTCTCTTTGCCGGAGTCTCGATCGAGGGCACTGTGCTGTTGGAGCGCAAGGAGGCCAATGCCGCCTTCTACGGACGCGCCATCTCTGCCGCCGAGATTCTCCGTACCATTCCCCAGCCTCCCGAGGCCCTGGAGCTCTACACTGTGATCGAGAAGGGACTCAGCCGCGAGCTCTAGGGACATCATCCTGTACCAGAGCAACTTTCCCATGTACTCCACTCCAGTTCACTCTGATGTTTTATCTGTCGTATATTTGGTCGTACTTGGCTACCATGCACACATTCGCACGCGCACGCGAACGCACGTTGTTGTTCAAGGAATAAAAAAAACACGAAGGAAAAACGCGCTTGTTAGTAAATGTGTGCTCATGCGTAATGCGCGATTTGTTGCTCCACAGGGTTGTGTCCTTTTGCTTATCCGCTTATCCAACCATCCTCGATGCCCTTTCCCTCACTGTCTCCCTTTCCCCGTCTGCTTGAAATCGGACTCCTCTCACTTCTTTTATTTTTTTCTTTTTCCTTTCCCTTTTCTTGATATTGCTCCCCATTCCATCCGCTTCCACTACTCATTCATCACCTACTGTTGGAACACTGCCATTCACTCTCACCCTCCACAAGGACTCAACCACAAAGGGACTTAACCAACAAACAACAACTAGAAATAAAGAGGAAGACTAACCATGGCCACCTTCCGATTCTTCGACATCTACTCGTCCACCGTCCAGGCCCATGTCAAGACCGACAAGGACATCTCCGAGGACCTGTATAAACACACCAACCCCAGAACCCTCGACGTCTACGCAGACCTTGTCCTCGTCTTCAAGTACAAGCAACCCAGCCTCAAGGAGGCCACTGTCTCTAAGCCAGAGTACGAGCAAAAGACCCTTGCTGCTTATCAGGAAGTGCTGATCAGCCTTACACGCGTTGGACTCCAATACGAGACTCGGCCCAGTGGAAGCGACACTCTTTTCATCTTTATCCTCTGCCCGTGGGCTGTTCTGAAACGCGAGGCCACTCGTGCCAGGTAAACCGGAGTGTGCGCCTTTTTCTTCTCACCCCATGTGCTGGGTTATGTCAGTAATGCCATACCAGAGATTGGACCAGTTCGATTGACGTGGATTCCTTTTGTTTTTCCTTGTAATAGCATCAATGACTGGCTGGCTGGAGTCAAAGTCGCCGATACGAGCGAGACAGAGCAGTTGCTTCAGCCGGCAAAGGAGCGCGACCAGTCGCTGGATGAACTCTCAGAGTCGGATCGCCTTCGCTTAATCTCGGACCTTATCACCAATTTGCATAGCGAGGGAGGCGCTGGTATCCATCCTAGCCATCACGATTATGTCGATAGCATCCTCCCTTTGCATGACAAGGCTTTCAACAAGGTACGATTGCAGGAAACCAAGCGGGGACACAATTGACGGGTGAATGACGATGTGTTACCTCAGATTTCTCTTTTTTTTGGACCTTTGGATCTCGTCCAGTCAGTTTCGTTGCTACTCACGTCACCATCGATTTATTTATCTGACCCGCCTCTTCAACTCCTTACAACGAACAGTCGTGGCTCAAGTCGTGGTCAAAGAAGGTGATTGTGAACGAGCAGGATCTGTCGCGTGTCCGGGATCACTTTGGCGAAAAGGTCGCTTATTACTTTGAGTTCCTCCAGTACTACTTCCAATGGCTCACTGTCCCCACCGCCCTCGGAATCCTCGTCCACTTCTTCGGAACCTCCTTCTCAATCTTCTACGGAGTCTTTGTTATCATCTGGGCCGCCTTCTTCACCGAAACCTGGAAGCGTCGCGAAAAGGAATTGGCGCTCTTGTGGAAGGTCCAAAATGTCTCCAAGACCGAGCAGAGACGACCTTCGTTCAAGGGAACCATGGCAACAGATCCCGTCACTGGAGAGATGGTCCCCTTCTTTTCTCCCTGGAAGCGATGGACCCGCAAGTTGCTCGGTATCCCCGTTGTCCTCGGAGGCGCCCTTGCTTTGACTACCGTAATCAGCGCTGTCTTTGGAATTGAGGTCTTCTTGACCAACTATTACGACGGCTACTTGAAGGAGTATTTGGTGCGTTTATTTGTCTGTGTTGTTGTTGCCGCTGTCGGTATATTTGAATGCTATTACTTCACCGTTGGAGTCATTAACGCATTTTATACAAACTTTATAGATATATGCACCCATGGTCTTATATTCTCTTGCTATCCCTAACGTTGCAGCGATCTGCAAGTCTGTTTCGTACCGCCTGACCGAGTACGAGAACTACGAGACTCGTGGCAGCCACGAGTACCACCTTATGCAGAAGGTGTTCATTTTCAACGCCCTGACCAGCTACATGTCGATCCTGTTGACGGCCTATGTCTATATCCCCTACGGCCCTCAAGTCATCTCAACTTTCCAGGCTCATGGAATTTCCTTCTCTTCAGCCACAATCGACCCTCACATGCTCCAGACCCGGTTGAAGGCCTTTATGATCACCACTCAGGCCATTAGCTTTGCGACCGAGACCATCGTTCCTTGGTTGACTAGACGTGCCAAGGTCGGGGCTGTCAAGATCCAGAAGGAGGTGGCAGAAAAGTTGCATCGCGATACACATGAGGATGGTTCCTTGACCGTCCTCGAGGATTCCGAAGATGCCAAGAAGTTTTTGAAGCGTGTCCAGAAGCAGGCTGACTTGCCCGAGTACGACATCAATGAGGACTATGCCGAGATGGTTTTACAGGTAAGAAAGGCGTCCTTTGTCACAGGATGGTTGCGGACTTTATTATAATTTTGCACCCCACCCGCCATTTTTGCTTACCATTATTCATTCGCATTATTTTTAGTTTGGATATGTATCGTTGTTCAGTGTTATTTGGCCATTGACGGGTCTCTGCGCTCTTGTCAACAACTGGGTCGAGTTGAGATCAGATGCTGCCAAGATCAGCTACAACGCCCGTCGTCCCATCCCCTCCCGTACCGACACCATTGGGCCTTGGTTGGATAACCTCCAGCACATTGCCTGGTTCTCGTCCTTGACCAACGCCTCGATCCTTTACTTGTTCCATGGCACCATCGACTCTGCTGACAACCATGGACCTCGTTTGGGACTCGGTATGCTTCTATTCACGCTTTTGGTCTCGGAGCACGCTTACCTCGCGTTGAGGATGGTTGTTGGATTGGTTTTGGACAGTATCCCTACTGAGGCTGAGCTCGATGTTCGTCGGAGGGAGTTTGGTGTTAAGCGCAGCTGGTTGTCGCGTCTTGGTGATGCGATTGGGATCAACTCTGTGGGTGGTGTCAGTGGGTTGGCGAAGCGGGCGGACGAGACTGTTGATCTGAGCGCGCAGTTGGAGAATGATTTTGGTGTTCAGGCCATCCGCTCCAACCTCAAGACAAATTAAATGTCATTGACATGGGCCACTGGAGGCACGAACGTGCGAGAGTCTGAATCTGAATAAACATATATGTATCTTAACGATGCATTAAATTTGATAATGATCTAGCTAAAATGAACTAGACCCACTGGGGAGGTGCAGAGGGTAGAAAGAATGATCCAGCCGATTTGCTGCAGTTTTTATGTTGTTGTTGTTGTTGTTGTTGTTGTTGTTGTTGTTGTTGGGTGAAAGTCGATAGGGTCGAAAGGGGGCGAGGGTGATCTTTTGGCTTGACAGGATGTTAGAGGAACCTGCCACGGCGATGTTCACGGCGGCGTTGGAGTCACGACCCTGCGTGGCCTTCTTGGCCTTGAACCGTGGACAGTCCCAGTTTCGGCATACAACAGCTCCATGAAGGCGGACTTGTTTGGTCTCTCCATTCTGAGCTCGAGTTGCTCGAGCCAATTCCACAGGTTGGAAACAGGCTGAGCTTACCTGGCTGGTCCTGTGCTCGTTCGTGTGGGCGACCACACCATATTGGCGGTGCTGATGACATAACTTTCCGCCACCGCGTTTGGAATGACCCTTCAGACGTGAGCCAACGCATGATCCACCCGTCCCATGTAAGATAATGGGAAGGATCTGGACTTTCTCAGGGTCTATCACGTAAGGAAATGAAATAATAAAGCACCAAAAAATGTTGGAATGTGCTCCTTAACCATAATAAAGCAGCAGAACATGTCAGATGCTTTCTCAAGTTACCAGTATCCTTCTTGTCATCAGTTGTTGTCGCCTCCTCCTCCATTTCGCTCAACCCCTCGTCTGTCTCGATGGTCTTGGCCTTGAGCATCCGCCGGATCTCCTTGTGAACTTCCGTCTTGATACCCCGCCTTTGCACTGCAGCCAGAGTGGCGTATGTTCGCCTTGTCCTCAAGCGCTGGGGTTTTGCCTGGCGTCGTCTCTTGTTTGATGAGAAAAACGTGCGTGAATCCCGCCTGGCTTGTCTTCGGACCTCTTGGGCAGTATTAATCTCGTCAAGTGTGGTTGCGGTCGAGATAGGAGTGTCGGAAAGACGCTGAACAGCGGCCCGAGCCGCTTTGGAGACATCACAATCTGCCGCCAAATCCCGCTCACGGCTCCTTGCATGCTTCCGACTAAAAGAAAGGTCGTCCAACAAAGGCGCCATTATCCTGCTGACCGGTGGTAGATCCACAACTGCCTCCGCCAGTGACTCTGATTCATCCTCTGTCTTCAGCATGTCGTAGTCTGGCACAGCCATTCCAAGTAAAAACGTGCCGCAATGAGAACGACGAAAAAAAAACTCTCATACAAGAGCCCATAAACAACCGAATTATCTTGCCGTTTAAATTACCTGCGAGCGCACCAAATGGATTAAGAGTTTCAAAGTACTGACGAATGTACTGTGACACTTGCCCATGCGTGAGTGTCGCCGAGACCTGCATAACTGACAGTCCAGGGTCGTCTGAGCTGAATCCGAACACCTTGTTAGAGTCTGCTCCAGCCGATTCGAAAATGCTGTTCAGATGAAGTGATTCCGTCCGATCCTCCAAAGCGGGCTGCTCCCAAGTAATGATGGTCCTGCGTGGAGGTGCTGCTGGTTCGATGCTAGGTTTAGTTGTGCTCACTTTGTTAAAGGCGTACACCTCAGAGCGTGTAGACTTCAACTCGAACTGGTGCTGAGCCCAATCGTTCCAGGCTTTGCTTGCAACGCGGCGGTTCTTGTACAGCTTTTCGTATGCCTCATGCCGGGCTTGGTCTTGTTGAGCCGGGTCCACTGAATCATCTACTCCCTCTGACAATGCCTTGACAATCCTGGAGGCATCCAGTCTCTCGTTCTCCGCTTGGAGATATGTCTTCGAACGGTTCTTTTGATCTGCCTCCAAAGTGGAAAGACGTTCCTGAGCCTGCTTGGCCTTTTCCTTGGCAATTTCCCGGGTTACTCCAATGCGCTCGCCCTCCCTAGGCCAATCAGTGCCTCCGCGTGTCCGTTTCGAGCCTTTCTTCTTCCGCTCTTCCACCAGCTCGCTGCGCACAGGCGCGCCGGATCCCCGTTCTTGACCCGCCGGTACGACGTCGCCAAGGACATGGATCGTGTGTCTGTCGACGTATGTGAAGCTATGGTGCACAAATAACCAATTCATTAGTGACCTTTCATCTACTGACAAAAAAAGGCATAGAAAGAGAACCATAACACCTCATATCAATAGGAAACCTTACCTTTCGGCAAAGACTAGGGCTCTTCTGTCGCACATGTCGCGAACAAGATTCATGTTAAAAAAACATTCGAAAAGGGTGTGGGCATGGATCCCAGCCTTGGGAATGGACGTCACAATCGTATTTTGGGCTACGTGTGGGTCAGAGTGTCTGTTGGTAGATGCGCACAATGCTTCGTAGAGGCCGGCAGCTCCAAAAGGAATAGCATAAAGAGATCCGACGCTCGGCGACGGGGAGATCTTTCGGGTGAAGGCCGGATATCCCCCGATACGTAGCAGCTGGTTTGCAATCAAGACAATACCGATTCCGGTGGCGATATGGGGCGTAGGCGACGTCGTTCCGCCCGTCGTCTTGGATCGTCTTGTCGGGACATAATCACGCAGTACTTCGACGGTGTCAATAACCGCCTCACACTCTGTGTCCGTCACTGCATCAGGTCGATGGAAACAATCCCTGACTCGCTCAACTGTCAGTGCACCCTGAATCGATGGGGACTCCAATAACATCTTTGTTACGGCTTGTATGGCCTTCAGGTGAGCTCGCGAGGGTTCCTTCACATGAACAGTAGGGTCTAAGTGACATACATTGAAAAAACGAATGTAAGGATTCGCATGCAAAAAAAAACCAACCAACATCACTTTTCAGCAATCATCTAGGTGAAATGCAATGACCGTCTTACCAGAACTAGATTGTTGCTCCTCTTGCTCCTGCTCTGCCTGGTCACTTGCCTCATCAAGATCTTCATGGGGTGCTGGGGTGGTCGTATCACGTGAACACTGCTGTCTAGTTAAGCGGCCCTGGAATGATAGGTTGCCGTTGACCCGTTCTGGTTCCGACTTGGCATGGCGGCGTTGAAGCGACAGTAGGTGTTGGAAACGATTCAGATCCATGTATCCAGATTGTGCCTGTTGGAGCTCCCTGCCAAGAATGTTCTGAGAGCGCTCCACATCATCCTTCCACGCCTTGCGAGAATACCGAGTGGTGGGTTGGTTCAACTTCTCCGAGTTCTTTTCACCAGCGGCATGGGTTGATGTGAAGTACTTGTCCTCGCGCAATGGTGCCAAGCGAAATCTGAGCGAGAAGCGAAGGAGATAGTCCATCGCCGTACTGATCAATGAGCCCGTCCAAAGATTCTCAATCGCGGTAGCCATTTGATGCCGGATGTCACAAACCAAGTTCGAAAGGCCGAGTAAAGGATGGTCACCGGCCGCCGTTGTTCGTCCTTGAGGGTATATACGAGTGACCCCATCCTGTTCCACCATAACATCTGCCAAATGAGTCCACAAAGGGTGCTGTTCCCGTGAACTTGCCGGTGGACCGTCAGGCCCCAGAAATCGTGCATACAGGTATCCTAAGTGCTCGTAGTTCAACAAGCTCTGGAGGTCGTCCACCCATAGGTTTTTAGTCTCGTTAGGCTGAGATACCAGCCTCTCCTGTAATCCAGCGGGTAGAGGTGACACCAAAAGTGTAGGTGAAACAGGACTCCGGGGTTCGAAACTTATTGGCAGAAGGTGCATGACGTCAAATGTCGGACTGGATGGGGTTATCGTAGAAGACGAAGATGGTTGAACCGTGTGCTGTTGGGCCACCTATTAAAAAACATATATTCATCTAGTCAGTTTTTGGCAGCTCACACCAAAACAAATACGAACATGGTGAATAGGCGACTACTGTATTTACCAACAAAGTCGTCTTCATAGCCAGGGCATAGAGTTCATCGGCCATGTCCGTGAGGGCCACTTGATTCGACTCGAACAAGTCTGCGACAATGTCGGCGTGCTCAGTCAGTGACAGTGACAGGAGGTTGTTGAGCGATACCGGGAATGTGTAACATCGGCGTTTTTCGCGATCCTTTGCCTCTTGCTGAACTGCAGATTCCTCCTCGGGGGTCAGAGAAGCTGCATCACCGTCCTCGTCCTGAACAAGACCGAGGACCTTTGTTTGCTCCATATCCATCGGAGCTGACGACGAGCCTTCGCCGCCATCAGACTGCTCTCCCGCTCTGGATACCGGCGCCCCGTATTTATCACGACATAACGAGACTGCCCTCATCCAGGACGTTTCGTATACGCTTCCGAGTGTTGAATTGTACTCCAGCTTGCAGAATCCTGTCCCCTGCCGATGCCGGACATCCTGTTTAGTGAGGTGACTCAGTCCTGGACGGGCAATGGCTCGCGCATATCCCCGATCACACAGTCCAAGAGGTGCTCGCGCGTTTGCGGTGATATCGCCTAGAATCTGCACCTTGACTTTGTCCGACATACATTCATCGAGACTCGCTGCCTTTCGCTTCTTACTCAATTCCACTTTCTTGTGAAGCTTCTCAGCAACCTTCTCCTCGATATACTCGACACCATATCGTAAGAACAAAAAAGGCATAATACGACTGGAATGTTAATTTCGATTCGAATCAACGGAATGCCAATGACAATGCACAGAGTTCATAAAATGATGCCTCTTACCAAGCGACATGGAAGTCCTCTTTGCATGCATCTCGCGCTTCTGTTGTAATCGTCTGGGGAGCTCGTTGTACCCATTCTCTTTTCTCGTGTCGATAGGACGCAAACGGGATGAATCCGTCCGGTGTAAAAGGAGGAAAGGGGTCAAGAGTGCGAGATGTGGAGGTGGTGGAGAGTAAAAAACGGAGTGGAAGAAAAGTAAGAAAAGAGGAGAAAGGATATCAAAGGGGACAGGTGACAAAGACTTGACTGATGGATACGTACCGCGACTTGACCAATCACAACACAGCGACGATGCCGACAAAAGGGCAGAGTAACCACACGCGCACAATTCATGGGAGCGTACAATCATAGCAGCAGGTAGTTCCTAAGTACATAGCTCCCACATTCAATAAAACAACAGTCTCCAAACACACTCGCCCAACCTTGTTACATGATGACTGAGAACTGTGTGATAGCGAAGGGGAGGGGCGGAGAGGATCATCTTGCTTGTATGTATTATGTGTGCTTATTTCGCGCGCGCTGCGCGCGCCTCTTTTTATTTAATAACATGTCACTTTTTCGATTAATTTCTGATTTTCTACGTTTTTCCATTTTTTTTCCATGCAAGAGTATCACCACCACTGGTTAGGTCTCACTGGACCCTTTTTTCCAAATCAAGGAGGGAAATGCAGTGAACCTCTTTTATCCCTTAATCCGTAGAAGGGGATAATGTAAACTATAGTTTCTATCTATAGAGGTTAGGTTTGTTTGGGGGGTCTTGCAAGGGGCTCGGGCCGTCCTAGAGACTTGAGGTACTGTTCTCCGATCAAAGCGATGTTGTGCGCCCCCACTCCATCTCGGTGAATCCACCGAGTGCACTCAACACAGGCGCATGTCCTCATCGACGGCTTGGCGAGGCGGGTGGCTCGGTTCTCAACCACACATGTTGGACACATGGTGGAAGTAAGATACTCGTCGACCAGGGCAGCCTTGTATCCGAGCGCAGCACTCTATCGGTGCAGGAATAATAAAATTGTGTTCCATAGATTTGCCATGGCATCATGAGTGCACACAATCAAGACAAAAAGATACAACCATGCCTTTCACAATTTTTTTTTGCCTTTCGTACCTGCTGTAAAAGACGTCTGAGAAACGTGGTGTGCACCGAAGAGAGATTAAAGCCAGACCGGAAGGTTCCATTCCCCAGGGCAAAAAAAACTTTTCTTTGGTGGACGGGTACGCCCTCACATGCCTCATCCACCATCCGCAAAACGCCAGCGACGGCCAGATCCAACTCCGACATTTTCGCCATTCTGTGCTCGTGAACCGCTACCTTCCATTCTCTTGACGCGTAAATCCCGTGGATCAGCGGTTCCTGCTCGTAGTACTTCTTGTGAGCTGCCGTCAAAGCATCCAACGAGGTGTCGTAGTTCGTTGAGGGGAGAGAATTCTCTAGGTCGTGGACAGACGGGAGAGTGGTGAGCTTGTCCAGGTCGGTAATCCGTGTCCAAAGGGATGAGTCGACAACATCGCCTGGACCAGCTGTTGGGTGTCGCCTTTTCCAATGCTGTTCCCAATCTCGGAAGGCCAGAGTAGGCTGGTATAGGGAGGCCCTCTTGATCAGCAGATTGATGACTTTTCCACCGGGAAGTGTCAAACAAAATGCACCACTCACTACCTCTCCGGGATCAATACCGACGACAATGACTGAATCCAGGTCGTCGCCAAACGCGTCGATAAGATGCTGCCGCGTTGGATAAAGCTTCTCGATCCTAGAAAGAAACTCACTGTAATTTGGGGATTGGCGGGGTTTTGTAAGGTCATACGCGAGAATCTGCAGCTGGTGGCCATCCGTCCTGATATAGTTGTTGAGGGCGTAGCGGTAAGAACGCGGCTGCTGACGTGGGGTGGGAAGAGGCGGTGGGGTGGAGGTCGTCGATGACGATGGCGTTGATGATGGCAACGGTGGTGTCGGGGCCGTGAGGGAGGCGTTGTGCCGTTCTCGGAAAAAATTGACCTTATTCGTCAAATACCGTGCGAGCTCTAACTGTCCGTAGATGTGTGGATGGGCCTCCTCACGCTCAGCCATGGTTGTTGTCCTCTTCCCGTATGTCGTCTGCTGCTTATTCCTGGCTTCCTTGATGACATCTCGGTCACCGATGAATAGTTCTTTGATCACCTCTCCGTACGAAGAACGCTGTTTTGCCGCTGCCCAGTTGTGAGTGTAGCGGGTGTCCTCCCATACGTTGTCCAACTGAACTGCCTTCTCTCCCCAGAGAAGCGCAACCAACGCTTCCTCGTTGATGTCGATGAAGGAATCGCTCATTTTGGCCTGGGTGCAGAACCGGGGCCGCTTGGATGATGGTAAGAGGAGGAAATATCGCCAGCAGAGTTGAATATGACCCGGCTTGAAAATGATCTTCTTGGATCGCTTGAGGGCGTCGTCGTCGTCCACACCCTCGTTAACGTCAGCAGCCCCGGCATCACCACCAGCGTCGGTGCCATCTTGATCTATTTCAGGAAGACCATCGCAATCAATGGACAGCTTGGAGAGCTGGCATTGCATAAACAAAAGGAGTGTTAAAATATGTTTTACACCCCATTGAAAATATTTGACAAACTGAATGGATATGGATAGATGGTACCTTTGTTCTAAGAGTCTCCGGTATTCTCCTGTAATGCAGTTTCTGATCTAGGCAGATCTTGGGTGCAAGTTCCGCGATGATATTACTCAAAGCCAGATCCGTTGAGTTGAGGGCTTTGAACCCTGGGCACAGCGTCTTCTTGAACTCGTTAAACGTCGAGATTGCTTCAGCGACAGCATCCTTGCTCTTGTCCGACGCGGGTGGACGTCCTTGGGGGACAATGGAATTCCTCAAGACGAAGGACAGTAGGTTTTGGACAAACCTTTCCGCCCAATCGGAATCCAGGATCTTCTCTAGGAAGCTCTCGTCCGGTCCATCCTCTGCCTGGTTCAGTCCAGTCTCGATCAGCGGCTGTAGAATGCGCATCTCGATAAGCTTGTACACAATGTGTTTGGCGCTATTGACGGTAGAGACTGCCGAACTCACGTGTTGGGTTAGCTGCGCAACCTCTGCTTTCGACAGATTGGTTGATCTTCCTAGGCAGCCTTGCAGGGATCCAGTCGTGAGCGTGACCGTTGCGAAAACAGACTGGAACGCTCTCTTCAAGGCCTTGGGTCCGGCTATTCCTTTAGGTTCGCCAAGGAGTTTTTTCTTTTTCTTCTTGGCAGCGGGGGCAGGCACTTGGTCGATACGGGGGGATTGCTCCTTGGGCTTTGAAGGACGGGGGGTCGACGGCTTCAATCCTGAAAGTTCCACGACATCAACAGGGCTGGCCTTTTCTAGGAAAACAGTGTCCGGCACATAGCGATCTTGCACGTCTGTGCGCGAGCGGAATCTAGATGCGATTTTGCAATGAGTTGTGTTAAGGTGGAAATATATGTATATAGCTGGACAAGGCGGAGAAAAATACCAGGAGAAAAGACATACCTGGAACGACGCCACTTCTGTCGTCGCCGCTGGAGGGCACGTGAACCATGTCGGCGTTGTTTTTTAATCTTTTGCTTGTGCGATGGTGGATGTTCGGCTGGGCCATGCGTCTGCCTGATGGAAGGTGATCCCGCTGATGTAGCTTGCGGATATGGTGCTGATCCTGCCTTGGGTGCCGTTGGGAGTGGTGGTGGCGTTGCCTCTGCGTCTGTCGCCGCCCCCTGAGAAGCTGGATCTACTAGCAGCCCAGGCGGCAACGATCCCGTCCGACTCGCGGAAAAGCGACGCCAATCATTGTAGGCTTTGTTGAATTATGTTTCCTTAATTATGGCCATCAGTCGTGTGTGTGTATCGGCCGCCGGGCTGATCCTGTTGTTGTCCAGAGTGGTTTCCTCGCAAAGCACGAATGTCTTGAGAGCATGGCCGAATTCTGTCACATCTACACGCAGCTGTCGATCGGCCGTTTCGATCCTCCTCAGATCCTTGTCGTGTGCCTTCACCGTTGGGTTAGGATTGCATCGCAGTCGACGACGTGCGCTTTGGGTGGCTGAGTCCTTGATTGTACGGGCCTTTTGGTGTATTATGTCAAGGTAGCGCCTAACATAGATCCGAACCACCTCCACTCGATCTTGGCCAACCGTTCCATCAAGACCTGTCATCTTGAACTGACGGACCGTATCGACATTGGATGTCAAGCCATAGGAAAAAACTCCGTTGGTGTAGTCGTTGTTCGATACCAGAGCGGCAAGCGTTAGATGTACAGGGGTCGGAAGGCCATGCTCGTTCAGAAGCTCATCTTTGTGGAAAGTAGTCCAAGTGTTCTTGACTGGCATGGTGACGGACATGATTGACTCGAATGCCATGAGATCGGAGTCCTTGGTGATAACTCGGATATCTCCGGGTACGGCAGCGTTGTTGACTGTCCGCGCAATGCACGTGTCGCTTTGGTTGAGACATTGGCAAATCGTCCATCCACTCTGACGCAGTACTTCCGAAACGGCGCGCAATGCCTCCGGTGGTGCTCGGTACGACGCCTTCAGGCGTTTGTATAGCTGTCTTTTGTTGTGCAGCTTGCCCTCCGTGTAATCTCGTTCAAGTGTTTCCAACTGCTTGGACAGCGCCTGATCTCGTTTGCCGTGCGCCCATTCCTTCTCCATTGATCGTAGACCATCCATATGGAGCATTGTGATGTCCTTAGACAATCGTGAGGAGAGAATCTTCTCAATTGCGGCTCCGACAGATCGAAAATCCTATTGGAAACAGCGAATTATTATTTTGGTCACAGCAATTTAGCTTTTCTCCAGATAGCATGAATCATTTAACTTTTTTCCAGATCAGTACAATCCATTTAGCTTTTCTCCAGATGGTATGATTTATGGTACTTACAATGACCTTTTCCTGGGCGCAGATTGTGGTCAGAGCGCCGCTCTCGTCGAACCGAATCTGGGATGACTGTGTTGCCAGCAATCGCTGCATGTCTTCAACGAGAGTCGACGACCCGGAGCTGATTTGGAGGGGTCGGAGGCGTTTGTTAGAGGAAGCAGTGTCGGCGGTGTCCGCATCGTCGACGTCGGCTGCTCGTTTTGGGCTGGATGAAGCCTGCCGTGTAGATGTTGTTGTGTGAGTAGACATGCCCGCGCCATCGACGTCGGCTGCTCGCTCTGGGCCGGATGAAGCCTGCTGTGTCGATGTTGTTGTGTGAGTAGATAATTGACATCGGGCGGACTTTGCAGCGAACTGCACTGTTTTATGGAAACTCAGCGAGTTCACCAACGCAAAAAACATCGACGCAAAATCTACTTCACATCTCTTCTTGGTTAGATCTTCCTCCACTCCGTCTGTCGCCTTGATCCACCCGGTGAGATTTGTGATGCCCATTGCTGTAATTCTAAGTAATTCACAATTGAAGGTTGATGGTTAGCGCGAGTCTGATTTCATAGATTCTCTCAATAGCACGGGTCGCAATCACTTTCAACATCGGCCTTACATAGGTCTGTTGAAGCTCAATTGAGAAGGGGGGCAGTTTAGGAGAAGGGGGAGAAGGGGGCAGTTTAAAAGAAAGGGACACGAGGCGATGCAGAACGGTGAAAAAGAAGCTGGTGGTCTTCATTCACTCAGCCTCAGCCGCTCACTCAGTCACCGTGAACGTCAGAGCTATGAGCTAGGGGTGAGCGAATTAAGGGGTAGGATGGTTCTTTCTCACCAATCCCATGCATTTCAGCCTCAGTGGACAGACACTGAGATGCAACGCTATCGGCGCGGGCACAGGACCCTTTCTAAAACTCAGGGCGCGTATGATACTCCTAAATCATTCTTGGTGCAAAGAAGACCTTGCAGAGAGAGCAGATTCGCTGGGTGGGTTGAGGATATGCTTGTGTTATGCCTTCTCGTTTATTTTATCTGCACAGGATGCAGCCAGTCATGAGTAGTTCAGTAATTCATCGTTTGGTCCCTTGAATTTTTTCGAGACATAAGGGGATACTTAGGTAGGGGTGTCGCGACATTTGGCGGACACTATCAGATCCTTAGCCAGGAACTATCGGAACTCCCTTTGATGCATGGAAGAGCCGAAGAGTTTGTTGATAAGGTACGCATTGATGATTGTTGTATCCAGTAATCAGAAGAAGATCGGAGCCCATGCGCGATAAGTCCTGAGCTGAGTCGAATAGTAGCTGCATAACTGGTCGGCAATGTCGACTCCGTTCATGTGGTGGTTGTTGTCATCGATGATTTTGGGATGGGAAGTAACGCCATGGAACGTCCTTTATGAGCAGCCCGCACTGACTTTGCGCTGGCGCTTGTCTCTCGAGGGCGTCTGCGATCGTGGACAACGGATCAGTCGTTGTCGCCGAGGCTGAGGGCATGGACGGTGAAGAGTATGGAGACAGGTCTATTGTCCATCCAGAACACGGTAAGAACCTGAAGTGGGTCTGGCGATTGTCGCGGTTAGCTTTTATAGCCTAGCAGAGGGCAAGAGTGGTAACTCTCTTCGTTAAATAAAAGAAAAGGAAGCGAAGCACCTATCTATCACAGGCTCTACTTTTGAGAACCAATGTTGCTCAGGCTCGTTGGGGTTGGAGACATGAAAAAAACGCTTCAGTTGTTCGAAGCGGACGAGGGACATGAAGGTAGTGATGTTGTGTTGAGGACATTCAGGGAAGGTTGACCAATACTCAGAGACAGAGTTCTGCCTGAACACGCCCATGTAGACAATGATGCCGAGGAATGTGCGCAGTTCGTCAGGTGTGGTCTTTACCCATTGGCGCGATCCCTCTCCTGTGCCGGCTCCTTTTGATGCTGCATATGCGTTAGTGTTGTCTGCCAAATCCGTCAATACTGGGTCGGAGAAGATTTTCTTTGTCGGTGGAGCTGAAGCATCTATCACCCCTTCATCTCCTGCCTTCTCCTCCTCCTCGTCCCCAGAGCTATCTGTACCAGGCGTTGGTCGAGTACGACAACGGACCGAAAACAACAACTCCTCCTCCTCCTGTGCCTCGTCAACCTCCTCCGCAGATGCTACTACGGTGCCTTGAGAGTCAGAAACGTCAAAGGAACCGAGGAACTCGAGACTGGAGTCCATGAGTGAGTAGGGTGAAGTCGATGTGTGAGAAAAAAAAGGTAATGGGTTGCGGGATGATGATGAGAAAAAAAGAGCTGAATTCGAGAGTGATGAATGTAATGTGACGAAGACGACAAGGACACTCCCACGACGTAGTCTTCTAACCCGTTTTATTGGAAACCTGGATAAATCGAAAAAAATGTGGTGCAAATTTGCACCACAAACAAACTAGGGGATAATGATGCAACAAAACCGGATGGCACTATAATTTACAATTTACATGGCACGTCCAGACTCGCGACGCTCCTGTTGAGCCTTCTTCTGCCAGAACTCGGCATCGGACTCTGCAGCCTCCTGACCCATCTCCTTCAACTTCTCGCCAGTCTTGTTCAGACCAGAATGCAACTCTGACTCCAACCCATGGACCTTGCGTTCGGCGTCCTTGGTCCTGTGACCCCACCAACCCTTGGCGTCCATAGCAGCCTTTTCGACAGTTGGCTTGGCTTCATTGGCGGAAGGAGAGGAGGAAGAAGAAGGAGTGAAGCGAGTCTCCTTGACGGACTCCTTGGTATTGGCGCTGGACTTGGGGATGCCGCTGAGAACAGAGTCCTTCAAGTGGTGGAGGCCGTCAGAGATGTCGTCCTTGGTCTGCTTGATGTCCTCGACAATGTGCTCCAACAGGTGTGGGGTGCTGTCGAAGCCGCCCTCACCGCTCTCGTGGTCGTGGGTGTGCTTGGCTTCCTTGGTAGACACCTTCTCGGTCAAGACCTCGGTGCCGTGGGGCTTGGACGACCATGGCCAGCTCCATCCAGAGCCAGAGGAAGAGGAGGCAGTTGTGGTAGTTGGGTAGACGGTAGAGTCGGCAAGGTCCTTGGCAGGCCGCCCAGCAGCACGTCTGGTTTCGGCCAACAGGGCCTCGGCACGGCTCTTGGCCGCCAAAGCAGCAGCCTCCGCCTTCTCGAACGACAACCTCTGTTCCACCTCATTGGATACGCGATCGACAATCGGCCTCTTCTCCCTCAGCAGAGCTTCAGCGCGGTCATGGGCTTCACGGGCAGCTGCTTCGGCTCTCTCAATCTCCTTCATGTACTCCAACTCCTTGGCTGCCAACTCTGCATGATGTCTCTTCTCCAGACCTGCAGCCTCTGCAAGGCGCTTGGCCTCCAAAGCATCTGCCTGCGCCCTCTCCACCAATGCCTCTTCCTTCTCGCGCTTGATACGCATCTCGAGCTCGCGTGCGGCCTTTTCGACATCCATCTTCTTCTTTTGAACAAAGTCCTGGGCTGCCTTCTCGGCAGCACGCTTCTTGGCCAGCAACTCAGCCTCCATACGGATCCTGGCCTCCTCCGCCGCCTTCTGAGCCCGTTCAAGCGACAGTCTCTCCTCCCACTCGCGTGCAGCATTCTCCATCTTGATCTTCTCCTCTCTAGCCAAAGCCTCGGCGCGGGCACGAAGGTTGGCCTGGGTCTCTTCTTCCTTGATCTTCTCAAGACGAATCCTCTCCTGGATCTCGCGGGCAGTCTGCTCAACCTTGAGCTTTTCCTGCTGGATCTTGAGCTCCAGAGCTGCCTTGGCCTCGCGTGCGGCCCTCTCGGCAGCAGCGGTCTCGTGGACCACACGGTCATGAATCTCCTTGGCGGCCGCCTCGGCCCTTTCCTTTTGTTCTTGCGCCCAAGCTTCCGCACGGGCCTTGAGACGGGCAGCGGATTCCTCAGCGGCAAGCTTCTCGCGCAAGACACGGTCCTGGACATCCTTTGCAGACTGTTCAGCCCACTGACGCTGCTCAAGCTCCCAGGCTTGGGCCTTGGCCTTGGTCTCGGCCGCTGAACGTTCTGCAGCCTCCTTCTCCATCGCGAACCGGGTCTCCATCTCCTTGGCCGCACGGTCAATAGCTGCCTGACGGTCGCGGAGCAAAGCCTCGCTCTGGGCCTTGGCAAGACGAGCAGCTTCCTCTGCACGAGCACGAGTAGCAGCCGCAGATTTCTCCAACATCGCCGTCTCGGCCGCCAACTTGTTGGCCATATCCAACGCGGCGTGTTCAGCGGCCTGCTTGGTCTCCCAGATGATGGCCTCAGCCTTGTCACGTAGATTGTTCATCTCACTGTCGTGGTCAATCTCAGCACGACGGGCGCTCCACCAGGAGGTGCGACCGATGGAACTGCCAGCAAAGGAACCAGGGTAGTTATAGTAGGTCGAGTCGCGGACGCTGGCCGAGGACATTTCTTCACCGTTGGACCAGTACTCGGATTCGCGGGGACGGAAACCGTAAAGTTCATAATCGTTGCCGCCGGCGATGTTGCTGGTGCCGTAGGTGTGGTAGGAGGTTGGGGAGGTACCCTCGAGGCGGGAGGAGCCAATTTCTTCTTTGGTCGAAGTCCAATGGTCGACCTCATTGTCGTCCAAGAGGCCATCCATGTAGCTGTCGCTGCTAGTGTAGGCCGATGTTGTGGAGGCGGCGCTATGGAAGGGACCGGGGTTGCGGTAACGGTGATCGAAATCGTTCTCGTGAATCTTTGCAGATCCCATCTCCTCGCCGGTACTCCAGCGCTCCGTCGAATCCAAATCAGGTCCGACGGCAGAGCGAGTGCGACGACTTGAGAACCAATGCTTCTCTGCATCTTTCTTCTCCTTCGCCAACCGCTCCTTTAGCTTCTTCTCCTCCACCTCCGCATGAGCCTTCCACCACTCCTCATCCTTCTTGGCAGTCTCCTCCAACTTCTTGTCAATCGTCGCCGTCGTCTCGTCCACCAGAGCCTTGGCCTTGTGAGCCACATCCTCAGCCTTGTGAGCCACATCCTCGGCAACCTTCTCGGCTTCGTGCGCTTTCTCTTCAATCCAGTTCTTGGCATCTTTGGACTTGTCCTTCAGGTCAAGCAAAGTATCCTTGGACTTGTCCGCAGCGGTGACGATCGTGGCCGAGGCTTGTTTAGAGACGTCCTTAGCCTTGGCAGTGGCTTCCTGGATCTTTTCTTCGACCTCCGGAGCATGCTTGTTCCACCAGTGCTTGACCTCCTTGGTCGCATCCTTAGCCTTGGCCTCAGCCTCATGCAACTTGTCCTCGACTTCAGGAGCATGCTTGTTCCACCAGTGCTTGGCCTCCTTGGTTGCATCCTTGGCCTTATCCGCAACCTCCTTCGCCTTGTCCTCAACCTCTTGCACTTTCTCTTCCACATCCGAAGAATGCCTGTTCCACCAATGCTCAGCATCCTTGGACATCTCCTTCGCCTTATCCCCAACTTCATGGGCCTTCTCCTCCACATCCGAGGACCGGCTGAACCACCAGCTCTTGGCCTCTTTCGATACCTCCTTGGCCTTTCCCTCAGCGTCATGGAGCTTGCTTTCAGCCTCGGAGTATTTCTCGTCACCCCAGCGCTTGGCGTCACGTTGAGCGTTGCGGGCTCTACCCTTGACGTCGCCGATAGCCTCCTCGGCTTCAGAGTACTTCTCATCACCCCATCGCTGGGCGTCACGTTGGGCGGTACGGGCTCGACCCTTGGCATTCTCGGCCGCGTCCTCGGCCTCTGAAGATTTTGAGTTCAACCAATAACGAGTCTTCCTGGCGGCCTTGTCGGCCTCATCGTCATCAGTGCGATGGAACCATCTCGAATCTGAATCAGAAACCGTACGACGATGGCCACCACCACCAACACCATCATGGTCCAAATAGTTCTCGACACCTTCCTGAGCATCTCTGAGACGCCGCCCCGCAGAATCCCTCACATCCTCCATCGCATCCCTAGCATCCCCAGACCGCTCGCCCCACCAACGCTTCGCCCTCTCCGCGCCCTCTTCCAAACCCTCACGCGCAGAGTCGACAGCACCCTCGGGATGCCATGCATCCCTTGCACGCGACGACAACTCGCTCTTGCCGCCCATAGCTTTCTCTCCGACCGCGCCCGTCACTGGAGAGTGCGATGATGAAGAAGTAGGGTGGGCCCAACCGGGCTTCGAGAACCCATCCGGGTGCTGGGGACAAGGAGCCGACATGGGCCCACCGATGGAATCAATGATTGTGTGGGTTGTGTTTGGGAGGACATATGCGCCCGCGGCGGCTGCGAAAGCCAATGGTGAGAACATCCTGAACAAGATGTTTCCTATTAACATCCACGAAAAAAAAACGCGCCCAAACCAAAATAACAGAATTTTTTAATTATTGCGTAAGACAAAAAAAAAATTGGTCAGAGCGGTGGTGCATGAATGAATTTTAAAAAAAAAAAATGCGAAACATAAGGCAAATTTTTTAGCTCAACGATGAGAAACGAGAGAGAGGAGGGCAAACTTACTCTGACGAGCAACAAGAGATCCAGAGAGACCAGCAAGGGCGACGTAGAGTAGGCCTGGGAGGAGCTCTTCCTCGTTCGCGACGAGGGAATGGCGGTTCGAGATGCGATGGTGCTCGGCGGGGGTGGGACGGTACCGCATGACGCGAGTGTCTTCGTCGTCGTTGTCGTAGGGGCCGCCGTGGTGTTGGCGACGGTCATGCTCACGTTCGTCATTTCGCTGTTTCCGAAATCAAATAGGCCTTGTTAATTCTGTACTGGTACAACAAGAAGGATATGAGCTTATGATATTTTTTCTCACGGTCAAAAGAAACGTACGTTGTACTCGTCTGCGTAGACGGTGGTGTAGGATGTAAAGGCACCGCCGGCAACAAGGCCTGTTGCGACAGCGATACTCATGGGCTAAATAACAATGAAATGTTAATGCAAGCGCTTAATTTCTCGGCTTTCCATCGTTGAGAGGATTGTGTGTAGCGTACCCGTACTCGGAGAAGTGGTGCGACCATAGTGGATAATCAACGATGCGCAGAAAAAAAAAAAGAGGTGGACGGTATGAGGTACGAGGAGCTCAGTAGTAAGAGTTTATAAGTAAGCGTGTATAGCGAGAGCGGGGGTGAAAGGTGAACGTGGATCGAGTGAATATGTGGCGCGATAGGTGGCGGCGATGTGTGAGGTAGAGTAAACACCCGTGGAGTGGAGAAGATGACGATGTGTGGAGATGTGTGCGTGTTTAATAGTAGATGATAGTAGTGGTGGAAGGGATGGGAAGGGTAGGTAGGGGATAAAAAAAACGAACAGAAAAGAAAAAAGGTGAGATGTGGCAAATCGATCGAACGCGTTTGGTTTTGATCAGTACCGTGTTGCTGGGGTGAGAGACACGAAAGGATTTTTTTTTAGAAACCGCGTCAGTTGATTTCACACACATGCATGCTATCTTGTCTTGCACCTATCCTTGCAGTTTCACTTCTCTCGGAACAATGACAACAGCAATGACCACAACAAACAAACCCTGCATATCTCATAGCCAATTGCATTGCATCTGCTCAATGAATTAACCATGCTCACAGTCAATGCATAGAAAAAACGCTCGAGCAAAAGTGGCTGGGACTTTTACATGCTTCATCGTAGGAATGCATGACCTTGACAGAAGACAGTAAGAAAACAGGCGGATGTCCTGCAAACTAGGCCGGGATAATGCCACACTTGGTCCCTTATCCACATAGTATGTTTAATTCACTCATCCATACCCTGACCCTCCCTATCTTTTTCTTCCTTTCCTACGCGAAATAACACTATGGAGTCGTAATAAGTGCTGATGGGAGGAGGAAGAGAACAGTAGAGACATTAGACAATCATCCTTTCTCGCACAGGAACAACGCGATCGTCTCCTGGCGCTTACTTTTCTTCATCCTCACCCTGAAATTTGTACCCTCATTCACAGCTCGCTTTCTTGCCTTTTGTTTAGTCCACTGCCTTGCAATGACGAACCTTTCTAGAGCAGATACGGCCAATCCATAGAAACAAACTGGGATAAATGATCTCAGTGGGAGAGTGAACGGAAAAAATGAGTGAAAGCGAGGATCGCCTCCAGACAGCTTTCTAGCTCACACTCTACACACATTTAAAATCAACTATGCTCCAAAGGCAACAAACACATCATTGTGTTCAATTGCTGTCGATTGTTCACATTTTCTTGTATTCTTCCTTGCAAATCAACCTTGGACCCACGGTTTTCCTGCTGTGAGATTAATGTCACCCTTGTTTGTTCCCCCGCTCCTTGAATTCATCATAGGTTCTTTTACTCCGTCTCCTAGACTTCGCTCCTTCCTCTTTCCCCCTTAAGAGAGAACTGAAAGAACAAAACCCCCGTTCACCTTCTCCTTTATCTTCTTCTTTCTCCTCCTCCTTCTCTCAGTCGTTCTCTCTCTCTCCTCCCTCTTTCTTCCTCTCCCTCAGAGTCTAGCAATTCCCTCTAGTGAGAATTGGCTTTATCACTTTCTACGATTTCTGTTTCTATGGTGTCTTTTCACTCACTGCTCCTTTGGTGCTCCTGACCAAAGGTCTAGTCCTTTCTCTCTCCGCTCTTGATTTCTCTAGTTGTGTCTTGTCTTTATAGTCTCTCAACAAAGCTCTCGACCACAGCAACAAAATGATAATGTGAAGAAAACAATGCGAGTGTGAGAGAGAGGAAGAACCCAAATGTTTATTGTATCGACACGATCTTCTTATCTCTGATCCCATTGCCTTGTATACCCTTGACAAGAGGGATTGCCGATGTACATCTGTCTGTACGTTCATGTCCAAAAAAAAAAGCAAAAACTTAGACTGCGCGTTCGTCTTCGTTACTTGTAAACACACCGTGCCCCTCTTTTGATAATGGTAAACATTGGATGTCAACAAACCGGTGTCGGTGGTAGTAGGGAGAATCACACATGAGGGCCTGCAAGACATGAGAAAGAACGAAAGGGAGCAAGACGGGACGATCTGTCTATTACCTGTCAAGGAAATGATTGATTGGATGGGACGCGCTGGTGATGATTCTGAAACAGTAACCTTTGACGCGTCTTAGTTTGGGGGCAAGGAAAGGAAAACAAGGTCCGGCATGTAACAAGAGGGGAAGAATGGCAAGGCATCCCTGGACTAGGGTGGTTGAATTGAAGGGATGACTGGCTAGTGCTATGATCATTTTACTATTCATCTCTCCTTCAAAGAATTGCAATGGAGGGGGAGAAGGAGAGAAAAAATAACAAAGATGAACGATTGAGCGAGAGACTGTGAGAGTGTGAGAGAGGGAATGAGCCAGAAAGAAAGAGGGGCAGAGCGAGAATGAAAGTGATACTTTAGAAGCGAGACAGAGAAGGAGGAGCGAGTAAGTAAAGAAAAAAAAGATAGAAGGGAGCCGATACCCAAGGTAGCTCGCTCTTACTTTATTATTTGACATGGTCACTTCCTACTCTCCTATGTTTGTTTGTTGCTATTGTTGTCGCTCTTTTGCCTTCGTAGTTTTTTTTTCACACTTGAAGCTCTTTCTCTTCACTTCCTTTTTTTTCTCTCTCTCTCTCTTTATCCACAAAAGATATTCTCCGGAGGGTAGAACGCCAACGCATTTGCACTCATTCAACAATAACGACACATCCTGTCCTTCTCAATTTTGCATTTCTGAATCACACAAATTTCTACTTTCCTTTCTCTTCAACACGAAACACCTTGTGGGCTCATTACAGTCTTGTTCGTCCCTCATGGCACCTCAAACACCTTCGTCTTCTTCAGTCCCAGTCCCAGGGTCCAACCCACCACCTGCGGCACCCTTGATGACAGAACTCTATACGTTCGATACCTTGCTGCTGACATTCCTTGGAAGAAAAGCCGCCTTGCCACCAACACCACCGACACCAACAATAACACAAACAACTCCGCAGGACAGCAGCAACGGAGCATCCAATGCAAATGCATATGCAGATACAGATGCAGCGAATGCAGCAGCACAGAGGGACCAGAAAACCACATCCACCTCTTCCTCTCCTTCTTCAACGTCAATACCTTCGCCTCCACCAACTTCGCCCAGTCTGATCGATGAAGCTCCCAAGGTTTTGCTCTCCAAAGAAGCGATTTCTTCCCTTCCAACCGGCGCGATTCCGAGTTCTGGGGACAACAACAGCAGCACCGGCCCCAGTCCCAACTTGACATCCTGGCTCGAACTCCTATCCTCTCCCTCTTCCTCCGGTGCTTCTTCCCGTTCTTCGACATCTCCGTCGGGTTCAGGGAAGTCCAGCACCAGCAGCAACGATTTCGTTGGAGGCAAATCGACTATGGTGCATGGAGCTGTAGCTGGATCGACAGGAGGTGGAGGAAGGGGTGCAGGAGGGGCGAGGGTTAGAGGCGGGATCACGCTCGCTTACCAGGCCTGTCAAATGCTTCCAGAACCGATCCATCTCCGTCATGTTAACACCACCTTACTACCACTCACCATCAATGAACCTCCCAGCAATGGCACCAGTACCAGCAATGGCGATGCGAATCAGGATTCGTACGCGATAGAGTACTTTGCGGACCAAGGGTGCACTCAGTTTGTGATGGCGACTGCAGGAACGAGGGTGAATGTTTGGCAGGCAGAGTTAGATCTTGTCGAGAGTAATTCTGAGAAGGAAAGAGAGGATGGGGCGGGGAGATATGACAGTAGTAGAGGTGGTGGGAGCGGGACTACGCGTAAGAGAGATGATGACGGTGGTTTTCTTCGGATCGCCAGACGACAATCTTCTTCACCCCCAGCAGCAATCTTTTCGCCACCCTCACCATCAAGTACCTACACACTATGGACACCACCTCCGACAACAAAGCAAGAACTAAAGGGTCTCGATATGGTGGTCAGTGTTCGGTGGGTCGGGATCTTAGGACCGACAGAGTTCAAGGTGTCCAAAGCTTTGATTGCGAGCCGTCGACCTCCGAATCAGAACAGGCTCCTTGTCGACCCGTTGCTAGAGCGCAGAAGCGACGTCAATGACAACGATATTGGCAATGATGGTAGTGACGGCCATGGGGACGACAACAACACCGACACCCCTTCTTTTCCAGAGACTGTCACGGAAATAGATGAGAGGAAGGGTGAGGGTTCAAAGAAAGGAGCTATAGGCGACGGGACAGGCATTCCAACAACGCCGCTATCATTACTTGTACCACTAATGCAGCGCGGGAAGGTTGATGGTGGTGATGGTGTGGTAGGGTTCGTGAATTGGACACCGTTCAACGAGACAACACAACTACAAGCACCGACTCGACGAGATATCGGATCGTTCCCGTTGGACGACATGGTCTTCAATCTAGCACTACGAGGGAAAATCAATTCGCTCAATGGGCCAAGAAACTCGACATCGACGGCAGCAGCAGCAGGAGGTGGAGGCGGGCATGTAGGGATGGCGCATATGACTTCGCAGATTGTGATGGCAGGGTTGATAGCTGGCCTGTTGTTGATACTAGGGTCATTGTTGACGGCGGTTTATTATAGACAGCGGAGGAGGAAGTGGTATGAGGAAGATGGCGATGTCTAGTCCTATTGTTGTATTGTAGTTGTTGTTTGATAGACACCGAACTGAGAGAAGACAAGTTGCCTTGGGCTGAGCACAAGTACCCCTGTTTTGTTTGTTTCCCGAGGCTAGTTCAAAGCAGTATCAACTGAGGCAGTGCTTGACGACTGGGTGAATCTTCACAACAATACGACGAATTGCCCTTGGGCGGTTTTCGGATGATCGAACAAGTAACAGTAAGAGGGAAGAAAAGACAAGGCCGTAAGACCTACTAGTTTTTTTCAAGTGTGTATTAGGATGGATGGGGTGTAGCTTGCCTAAAAATACATGGCAACAGTCCATGCGGTCTCTCTCACTCTCTCACTTTGCAGGATACTGCTAATTGGACTGGGACTGTGTATGACAAACGCCCGACAAGAACTGGTCAAAGTGCTCTTTTCACTTTTCCTTCTATTCCAACCCACTTCGCACCGACTAAACGCCGAACGCCTTATGCCAAGCAAACATACAACAGTAATCACTACAAGCAGGACACCAACACAACTAATCAACCAGGAGGAATCAAGAGCAACATTCCACCTCCACTCTCTATTGCTTCACAATCACATCAACTACCGCACAGATCATCATGAAGGCCTCCATCTCAGCAACACTCATTGCTGCAGTCGCCCTCTTTGCCTTCACCTCATCAGTACAAGGACAAGGAACAGTGGCCGGACCCAGACCCGCCCCACAGCCGGGCCAAACCGTCAACATCCTCTACTCAAACTCGGAAAACAACGACACCGGCTCGGACGACGCCCTATTCAACGCCTGTTTCGCCTCCGAGACCGCCTTTAAACCCTACGTCTACCTCACTTTCGCACCCAAGAACGCCACCATCAACTTTTACAAGGACTCGAGTTGTCAAGAGTTTACGTTTGGGTTGAATGGGTATTATGGGGGTTACCCGGGCCAGGCGAGGTCTTTCCGCTGGGTTGGTTGGGCGGAGGATACGCTTGGGGAGTTGTTTTTGGAGCCCATTGCTGGGCAGGGAGAGGCTGCGGATCATCCTGGAGGACCCGCGCCTATTGTCGTTACACCACCGCCGACAGAAGGAGGTGGACATCCTAATAATCCACCGCCACCGCCATTAAAGACCCCGGATCAGGAGACTGGAGGCGGCAATGGTCCTACCAAAAGGACACCGTCCTTCTTTGGAGTTCTCTTTGTGGGCATGGTGGTGCTGTCGATTGGAGGATTGATCTATTGGAGGACGGCGGGCAAGAAGGAGACCTTGGATAAGGGCAAAGGCATCTTGCCGTCCTATGGCCGTGGAGCGACTCGGGACGAGGATGAAGACAATGATATTCTGCTGACGACACATAACAGGAGCCATGTCAACAATGACGATAACTCGTTCTCGATCGGCGAGGAGGAGGATTCGGACGACGACGAAGAGGATCGTCATCATGTCCGTCGAGACAACAACGATGTTGGCGAGGAGGACGAGGAGCATGAGGATATGCGTGAACAGAAGCCACGGGCGGAGCAGCATGACCGCTACCGTGATGATGATCGCGCATAAAAGGACAGCAGTAACTGCTTCTTTCTTTTCGTTGTACATTTCCTTACTTCCCTCCCCACTTTTGCATTTCATCCATGTTCGAAATAAACATCATTTTTTTTGTACAGTACAATCATATCCAACATTGGTCTAGGTACTAATTTTTTTCTTGGTGAATGGTCTGGTCAACCACGATCATGAGGATGGTATGGACTAGAGAAGTGTAAATGGAAGAGCACAGAGGTAAACAATTGCTGCTAACAAACAAGCCGAACACGCTTACCCGCCTATCTACCCTTTAGCTCACTTTCGTTGTTGTTCTGGGCGATGCCTCCCTTGTAACGTGTCTATTCAGAAAGTGGGCAAAATAAGGGAGCAAAAAAAAAAAGATGATAATTGCTCATCCCCTCCCCATTCACCAATGCATTGCAAAAGAACAAACGAAGAGAACAGAGAGAGGGCTCAGAAACCGACAATGGGGATCGAGTGATGAGGGAGGGATGGTGGAAAAAAAAGATAAAAAAGAAAGAGAGAGCGAGCAATCGTTTTGATTAGAGTGTGTGTAAGTGGGATAGAGTGAGACGCCCTTGCCTCATACTTGTGTAAGGTGCAATAATAATAATAGTGTTGTAGGGTGTGTTTTTCGGAGATGATTGCTTGAAATGGACTTCTGGCCGAGAGAGGTGGCAAGAAAATGCAAGACATTACCCGCCGTCTATTCCTCCTCCCGGCATTGTCGTTGAAGACTTGAGGAGGGAATGGCGTAAAGACCTGGACGACAAATGTCCGGTGTTGTTCCAGACGAAAATAAAAAAAACGAAGAGTTGATCATCAGCGAACGGCAATCAATCAGGACTGATAAACACTTGTATCTCTCAGGCACAATCAGTTATGATTGTGGCTGGTCAAAGGATACCTTGGACCTCCTCACCCTAGGTATTTGCAGGTGTTCTTCGACTTCCCAAAAGGGGTGCGATGTCCGCTGGCTGACTGTTGTTGTCGAAGTGAGTTGGCTTGGGCGGGCGGGTCTAGTACATGGCAGGGGTGATGTTTGATAAAAATAGAATATTTCAGTCGATGGACATGGGGAACTGTGCAATCTGTAAATGAATGAATGGGCGATGTGTGCCCGATACACGACAAGGGCCAGCCACAGTACCCTTTAAAAAAGGCGGAAAATAAAAAAAAAAAGTTCACACCGAACTTCACTCCTCACCTTCCTTTACTTTTCTTCTTTTTCTTACTTCTTCTTTACCTCTCACTACTTTTCTCTTCTCCTCTTCACCTCTCCTTATCCTTCTCTCTTCTCATCACAACACAACACAACACAACACAACACCCAACTCGACAGCAACCCTCTTTTTTAACGACCTTCAAAGAGGAGACACAAAAATCAAAAGCACAGCCAACGTCAACACCAACACAGAACCATCACCACTGACACAACAACAATCACACAATGGCACGATGGACAATCACCGCAGCAGCAGCAGTGCTACTCATCACCCTCACTCCAACACTAATTTCGGCCGCCGTCGAGTTGCTCCCCGACTCAGCCCCGACCATGGACTTGATCTTCGAGGCTGAGGACAAGTACCTCGTCGAGACTATCGAACTCAACAAGTGCCACAACACCTTCCCCCTTGCCGACACCTCCAAATATAACGCCATCACTGCCCAGGAGGACGATATGGGCGTCAATTTTTACATGGACGACAAGTGTGAGGAGTATGACTTTTCGATCCTCTCCCAGATCACAGAGTACCAAGGAGCTTTTGCTTCAGTGAAGTACACGGGCGAGTATAAGGATGCCAAAACCGGGTTCTATGAGAACCGAGAGTTTTCCGAGACGGTCTTCCCTGACGTTGTGGGAACCCCCGATGCTACCCCGGCGCCTGATACCACCAACCCCAACACAGGCGCAGGAAGCGGAACTGGAACCCATCCAGCGGAAGGCACGTCGACGGCTCTTGCGGGTCTTGCAGCGGATGGCAGCACAACTTTCACCAACCCAAGCGTAGGATTGGCGGTCGGTATGGGTATCATTGGCACGGTTGTTGTTGCGGGTATTGTTGCCCTCAGCGTCGTTGTCTACCGCAAATATGGTGGCAAGAAGGGTGGCGACGGACGAGCCTTTATGACGCTGTCGACGGGCCGGGATGATTATGATGAAGAGACCGGACTCGCTGGCGAGAATGGCCCTCACTCCTCTGCTCTTATGCAGTCCCGTGTCGGTGTCTCCTTTGACGACGAGCGGTACCCTCACAACTACCGCGACGAGGTAACTTTTCAAGCCTTTTTGTCTTTGTGCATTAGAGGTCCCTATCCACACACACACACACATGTAAACTTTGTTCAAACAACTAATCCTTCCTTTCTTTTAATGTGAATGTTTTAATAGGCTGAGAAGAGCGACGATGAGGATGAGGTGGGGTTGGGCGGATACCCCCAGGTCCCTGAAGGACCTATCCAATACAGCCATGAAAAAGGAACTCTCCCTCAGAACATCCGAGCGCCATAAGTTATATTTCCAATACAACAACATCTCAAATACAACCAGTTTGAGAAAAAAAAATACAATCCAAAATAAAAAAAACAATTCCACACTTGAATAACGAGCGCGACATGCTTTAGGATCTCATGTTAGCGTTACAAGTAGAGCGACTACGTTTGTATTTTTTTAAAAAAAGGAGGGGACAAGCGCAGGCACAATTCATGCGCTCGTCTTTATTTTTATTTTTCTTTACATCCAAAAAAAATAAGAACAAACGAAAAAATATCAAAAAAAAAGAGAGTGGTATGGGTTTGCACTACAAAAACAAACTGTTTTAAGCATGGGCACCGGGAACGGTGTTCTGGAGGTTGACAAGGTACTGAAACTCGCGCTTGAGGTCACGGCAGAATTCGTCCATGTGCAAATCGTTGGCGTCCTTGCCGAAGGGGTTCTCGATCTCACGACCGATACCCTCCATACCGAAGAGGGTGAAGGAGACGAGGGCCATGAGGGGGACGGTGTTCCAGCCGAGGTTCTCAATGAAGGTGAAGGGAAGGGCGAGAGTGTACAAGTACACGACCTGACGCCTAATTTTTTTTTTTTTTTTTTTTTTTTCGTTGAAGGTGATAAGTTAGGGAAAGTAGTGGTTAGAGATTTGTTGTCAATCGATTCAACGTGCTCGTAAATTGAACAGAGCCATAGCGAGAAAAGCAAGAGATAAGGACTTACAAGTGGATGGAGTAGGCGAGGGGAATGGGGGTGAAGACGATACGCTCCATGTTGGTAAAGATATCGGTCATGGTGTTGATGGATCCTAAAAGGCTTCCAATCAACGCGCCCTCAATACGACCACCACGGGCCTCACCTAGAACCCAAAGCGACAGGGCATAGGCAATCTCGAGGGGCAAGGACATCTGACCGTCATCGTTTCCAGAGCGAATGGTCCAGGGATCCTCGTTGTAGTGGCGGTGACGGTCTCCAAGAGCCTTGTCAACAATAACCTTAATCTCGACGTGGTCAGTAGCGGCGCAGGGGGAGAATCCCTCGGGGAGGAGATACTCAAGATCGAAATAGCGGACACCAAACTCCTGGCGCAAATGGTGCTTAATCGAGACGGCGTAGGCGAGGAGAAGCTTGATGACGAGGACCTTCTCGTAATCGTCGGAGTGTTGGAATTCGATCAAAGTGTTAGGGGCGGTGTTCTTGCCGTTGGTGCTGGGAGCCTTTCCAGAGCTGCGACCAAAGAGGTGGAGGCCGTTGCTGGGGGCAGCAGCAGCAGCAGTAGCAGCAGCAGGGGGGGCACCAGGGGTAGGGGCGGCAGCGGTGAGCGAGACATTGGATCCGCCAATGTGGGTCTGATGGTTGGTCTCCTTCATACCGACCCAGATCATGCGCGAAAAGTTACGCATCTGAACATCCAACGACGCCCACAACTTGCGACCCTCCCAGAAACGATCATAGGCAGTGTTGGTACGGAACGCCAAGATCAAACCGACAACGACGGACAACGCAGGAACTATTATCGAGGGTAAGGAAAGCAAGGGTGGGACGTGGTCAGTGTTTTCTTTCCTTTTACTATTTTGAGCATTGGCCTTATTTTTTTCTGCACCTTGCGGTTTTTCTCTCTCTTTTCCTTGCTAAAATTGATCCCGTTGTAGCCTTTCAATTGACCTCTTCATGTTTCCTTACCGATGACGGGGGAGAAGAAGAGGTGGAAGGGGAGGAAGCCCCGAGTCTCGACGAACTGGATGGTGGCGGTGAATCCGGTGACGATCAAGACATCAGGCAAGACGGTGGGGATAACCGATCCAGTAACACGGAGGGTATCTACATGAGGTTCGTTGTTTAATGGATAAGAAACGATCAAGTTAGTTTGTTTGATAGTTCTCGTTATTGTATCTTGACCATTGCTCCTCCTCTATGAAGAGAAGGTGGTTCCTCGACTATGTCTTCGCTAATCAACATCCTTCATCGCACTAATTGATATTGGGAAGAAAAAGTGACGAAGACAAAAGTAATAAAAGTAACGAGAAAAGTCCGCCGTGTGTGTGTGCTTCATCTTCCCGCGGGAAAAAAAGAAACAAAATGCCAGAGATTGGACCCAACCAGCCGTTGATGGGAGAGTAGGAATAGGATGGAAATGGAGATGATGATGATTGGCGAGTAAAGTTAGAAACATCAGAGACATAAAAAAATATTCAGGCACAAACAGAAGAGGAAAAAACACATGTGCACATTCCCACACAACACAAACACGCCCTTGGGGAAGGTGCCCATTGAAGTGTGCCCTGAACACTCTGAACAAAGCCAGGGGAGATGAGAAAGGGCAAGGGGGTACAAATAAGATCCGATCTACTGCCACCCTTCCATTGTTTTTTCACACACCCACGCACAGAGAGTTATGAAAGGAGCAGTAGACGAAAGGGCGAGGAAGGCTGAGAAAAAGGCAAGGAACAGGGTAGAGAATTGAATTCCTCGCTAGCCTTTCCTCTTTTCAACTGTCGAAAAGTGAATTCACGGGAAGACAACAATCGTCAAGGACAACCGCGTCTCGATCATTCTTTCATCTAAAAAAGAGTTTGTGTTCCATTGGAAAACAAAAAGAAAAAAAGGAAACGAGTCGAACGCAAGGAGTGCCAAGAATACCGAGGGAATGGTAAAAAAAAGGAAAGATAATAGCAACGACGAGAAAGGAACGGAATGGGAGAAGAAAGAATAAGGGAGGATGGGATCTGGCCATTGTGTTATGCTCCTGTACCTGGATAGGTCCACTGAGTCCTTTTGTAGTATTCTGCTGGTCTCTTGAAGTAAGACATGGCTTGTTGTTGTGGCGGTTGGTTGAACTCCTGAGGGTGGTGGTGAGAGGGGGAAAGGGTTAAAGAAAAGAAAAAGAAAAAGAAAAAAGAGAGAAAAGGAAGAGAAGAAAAAAGAAAACTGAGGGCTAGGTTAAAAGGTGGACACAAAGACACACACGACAGAATGATGACTTCAGCTGCATTCTTTCATGTCCAACTCACGGAAAGAATACACTAAACATATCGATAGGGACACTTTGTCCTTGTCATTTGTCATTGAGAGCCTTCGACCAAAAAGACGAATGGACAGCAGCAGTATGAGATTGGAGGTGTAAGAAAAGGGAAGCGGAACAGGGAAGGGAAGGGCTCTGCATTAGGTTTGGGGCATCGACCCTTCTCCTTGCTCTCTTTCCAAGGCTGGATTTTTTTTCTTGCATTGCAACGGCAAGAGCGGCTGGGCTGGCTGCTTCTATCTTCTTATGACGCTTGTGCAGGTATACTTTTCTATCTTGTTGGTCTCCGCCAAAAAAAACAAAAAAAAAGTGCGCTAACTTCTCACTACTCTGGTGTGCAAGTACATTGGCAAAGGCGAAGGAATAGACAAAGTAAAGGAAGACTAAACACCATGGTAGCCTTCCAACGATCTAAATTAATCTGCTTCTCACCCAATTGATCCGGCAATGGCTTGTTTTCATTCCAGGCCCATCCGTCCATCTCGTCAAAGTACATCTTGTCCCCTGACTCCTCTTCCTTTCATTCATTCATTCGTTCGTCAAGAGGGAACGAGTCCAATCCCTTGGCTGCGTTGGACTTGATTTGATTTCCGTTCCCTTCTCTTCTCTCTCTTTTTTTATTACTTTTTTTTGTTTGTTGTTGAGAGCCCTTCTCCTCGGAGTGAATTCTGTTGGACGAACGAACGACAAGAGAAAAGAAGGGTGGGCTGGAGAGAAATACAAACAAAGGAGACTAAAAGGGGAGGAGGTTGAGCAGATGTCAAGAGAAGAGAGGAGGCGGTGGCAGCGAACAAGAGATACTTGTAATGTGGCAGGGAAAAATATCCATCAACCATCTACTATGCATGTGCATAGTGCAGATTTTGGTTGACCATCGATAGCTCCTTTCACAACAACCGCCATGCAAAGGAAGAAGATGAATGTGCCTTTTCTTGCAAAAAATAATAATAATAATATCGATGTCGATAATTGGCGGTTCAGGGTCGAAGCAAGTTTTCCTGCCGACGATCGATGTCGAGCCAAACACGCCTGCCTTATGCATATTAGATCCTTGTCCTTGTTCCTATCACACACGATAGTGGACGGGACAAAACCAACAAAACCTAAAGCCATCCCTTCCATCCCATCATACCAACCGTTCCCTTATCACACGAGCATAATAAAAGGAACAACAAGCACAAACACAAACAAAAACAACGCTAAAATGCTGTAGACGCGTACTGGAAAATCTGACCTTTTGGTCACACCCTCCTCGCTTCTTTCTCACATCAGATCTAACCACGCCAGAATAGGAGGCACATAGATAGGCCGCGCCATGGCATAGTCGACAAAATAGATTATCATGGCTTTAGGCTGAATTCCTGCGTATCTATGGCATGGCACTGAGCAGGGGGCGACGCAGAAAGCGATATCATCACCTCCTGTTCTGTTCTGTATTGTTGCACCGGCCCACAAGCTCGATCATACATGAGACGAACATGTCCGAGGAGAGGTCACATAAACGTGGTCGTATGCATGGGAGCTCAATACTTCAAAAAAAAAACGCCACCGACTACGACACTCCATGCAACGACTACGGCACTCCACTCTCGGGTCCACTCCTGGGTCCACTCCAATGCATATTTTTTTGCTCTCACAAGATTAAAGACTTTTTTGTATCCCCTTCACAGTTTTTTATTGTTTTTTTTTGAACAGACAAAGAGTTGACATATCTCGTTTTCATATTTTTTATTTACAGATGCATGCGTTGGTGCGGTGGATAATTAAGAAAGCTGTGTTGTGTTTGGGAGTTCGATGTCCAAGTCAAAAGAGAAACGACATCATCGCGAACCTGTGAACAAAAGAACCTAAAAGTTGGGTCCCCCAGTATCTGCCCGCGACTGAAAGAGAACGAGTAAAGAGGATATTTAGGTGATGACGGTGGGCTCCTTGCGACCGGTGAACTCGGTCAGTTGGCTGAGCTTGAGGGCAACCTCGATCAAGGGACGGAGGGCCTCCTGTGTCTTGTCCTCGTACTTGGCAGGGTTCGACTCGTACTTCTCAACGTAGAGACGGACAGTGGCGCCCTGCGAGCCAGTTCCAGACAAGCGAATGATCAAGCGAGAGCCATCCTCAAAGATAATGCGAATACCCTATTTCATTGATACGCATTGATGATAAGTATGGTATGAATGAACTGCCAGCCAACTTCAAAAAGATGAGGAAAGCAGTCCCGAAAATGTCACTTGCCTGCTTCTTGGAGACACTACCGTCAATGGGGTCGGTGTACTCAAAGTCGTCGCCATCCTTCACAACAAAACCGTTGCCGAGATCCTTGCCGATCAATTGAGCGCGGTCAGTCGAAACCAAGGCACGGAGGCGATCCACCATCTTGTTGGCACCCTCAGACTCAACCTCTTCGTAATCGTATCTACCAACGAAAGAAACATAGTTTGTTAGTGTTAGTCAGTTCTATCATAGAATACCAACAAGAGTTAGACGTCACGGTTCTTACCTGGAGAAAAAGTTTCGTCCGTATTCGTTGTAATGGGCCAGAAGTATATCGTTGATGCTCGAGGGCTTGGTCTGGTTGGCAGCAGCAATAATGTTGAGCCATGCTATCATCACAGAAGAAAGGACAAAAGGAAGAAGTTAGAACATCGTTGCGTGATGCCAACCAGAACGAACAAATACACCGTCATTCTTCAATCACTTACCGACAACGGCCCAGACACCATCCTTCTCGCGAATGTGGTCCGATCCAGTTCCGAAAGACTCTTCACCGCAGATCGAGAGACGGCCAGCGTCCATCAAGTTGCCAAAGAACTTCCAGCCGGTAGGGACCTCGAAGTGCTCATAGCCCTTCTTCTTGGCAACCAGGTCCAAGGCAGTGCTGGTAGGCATACTTCTGGCCAACCCCTTGACTCCGGTGCGTCTGAAGTAAGGGATAGAATCAGCCTGGGCGGCAATAATAGCGACAGAGTCCGAGGGGGTGACAAAGGCTCCCTTGCCAATGATCATGTTGCGATCACCGTCGCCATCGGAGGCAGCACCAAAGCTGATGTTCTCCTTCTCGACGCGCTCGACCAAGTCGTGGGCATAGGTCAAGTTGGGGTCAGGATGTCCACCACCAAAGTCGGGACTGGGCTTGCAGTTCATGACGGACTTTTGGGGGAGACCGAGCTCCTCGACAAAGATACGCTGACCATAGGGGCCGGTGACACCGTGCATGCCGTCAAAGAGGACGGTGAAGCTAGGGGTCTTGTGCAAGAAGCTCTTGATGAGGTCAAAGTCAAAGATGTCCTTGAGGAGGACGACATAGTCGGCAACCGAGTCGACAATCTCAACCTCGAGGTTGCCGGCCTTCTGAGTACCAATGGCGGAGAGATCAACCTATCGATGTGAATTTCCAATGCATGTGCGACGAACGACGGAAAGTTGGGGTTGTGGGAAATAAACGGAAAAGCGAGGGTGAATGTGTAACAAATTGGGCAAAGTTAGCAATTGAGTTGTCCGCCAATCATTCAGAACACGCCATAGCCAGTCAAGGTTAGGGACGATCCAGAGAGATGGGGTAGGATACATACAGATGGCAACTGAACCTCCTTATAGGATGTCAACTTCTGGGTGATCTCGTAGATCTTTTCGGTGACGCTCTCAGGAGCGGGGCCTCCGTTGCTCATGTTGTACTTGATACCAAAGTCATTGTCGGGTCCTATTAGAGGAAGATGGAGATAGCGATGGATGGTTAGTATCTTTGATAGAGAAAAGACAAGCGCAGAAAGACAGTTTTTGTGGTTGAAACACTAAAAGTGGTGGTGTGTGGGGGCAGAGGGAGAGCGAGACTTGATAAGACTGGCTTTTTATCTCTCCGCTGGGCCCATTTTGAGTTGGGTCGTTCTTTTGTGTAGCATTGACCACCCCCAATGAGGATCACCGATGCAAGCAACAGAGAGATAAAGAGGAACTGATAATGAGTATCAGTCTCCATTCCCAACCCCAAAGCAAAAAAAATAAAGAAATGAACACAAGAAAAAGCTTTGGGCACATAGAAAAGGCGGAATGCATCCTCCGATCGGGGATTCATCTCACTATCTCCCTCTTTGCAAACATAAAAAAACTTAGCAAGGTGACCATGCAGGTGGAGTGGGAGTAATTATAGATAAGAATCGATCCATCTCGTATTGGAATATACAACAGCGAGTGAGCACTTGCCTCCAGGGTTGTGGGATGCCGTCAAGAGGATTCCACCTAAAAAGTTGAAGAAAGAAAGAGGAGTGACCGATAGTAATTAGTGACTGAATCAGATGCTGAAAACAAACCTCTTTCCCTTTTTCTGTTTCTTTGCGGTTTTGTTGGTCTGTTGGGTGTGGTGAAACAGGAACAAGAAAGCCAGAACAATGAATCTTGTTCTGTCTCTTCTGTGCTTGTTTCCTTTGGGTATGGTCCTCTCGCAAAGCCTTTTCCTTTGTCTTTGAGAGATTGTCTTTGCTGTGTCCACTCTGCGTTTACTCCATGTTCTCCCTATTTTCATCGCACTCAAGCCCAGTTTCCCGCGGATATCAGATAGCTGATTCAATTGATAAGAAAGAATCTTACCGGTAGCCTTGCGGATGCGGATGAGGTGGGAGGCAGCAGGAGTTGAGAGGATGGTGTACTGTCCGATGATAAGCTTGGCAACCTGTGTTGAAGAGAGGAAAATGACACGTACGGAGTGTGCGGTGGTTAATATTAAATTCGCATTGACGGCGATGGACATAATTCTTCACACGCCCTTTTATGCCGAAATCAGATCCATCTGCATTTTTCCAAGGAGTGTCGACTATGTATTGGATCCATTGATCACCATAGAGACATAGAGAGGAGGTGATAGGAAGTACTCGATGGTGCGATGGTGCATATGGCAGAATACACCTGAACAAGATACATATACAACATAACACGTTGATGTCGCGCTGACATCATTTTTCACAAAGACTTGCCTCGTTACCAGCGGCGATACGGATAATCATCTGGACGGCTTCGGGCGAGAAGTAGCGACCGTCGCCTCCGATGACAAGAGTGGCGCCCTTGGCTCCGGTGGGGATGGCATCGAGGGTGGCCTGGATGAAGTTTTGGGTGTAGTGCTCCTGCTGGAAGACCTTGACACGCTTGCGAAGACCGCTTGTGCCTGGACGCTGACCGTCGAAGGGCTTTGTGGGGATGGACTGAATGGAGGCCATGAGGAAGAGAGGGAGGTGGTTGTGGTTGTGTGTGGGGGAGTGGTTGGTGAAGAAGACGTAAGAGAACAAAAAAAAAAGAAAGAAAAAGAAGAAGGAGAAAGTGATGCACCCTTTTGTTCATTCCCCATGAAAGAAAAAGAAGAGAGGAAAGAAGAGAGAGTGGGGATGGATCGTTACTTCCGTGCATGGAAATGTGCAGGTGTGCAAGGAATTAGTGTTTATCCCTTCAAAACCTGATCGCCTCCCCCGCTGTTGGTCTCTCTTTTTTACCGCCACACTCGTTCTGTCTTCTCTGTCACCCTCACCCCCATCACTTTCCACTCGTTCCATCCCTCATCCTCATATTGCCAACAACAAGCACCTTTCTATTATCCGCCCTATCCACCCTATCCAAACCAAACTCTTGATTAACACAACTCCAAGCTCCTTACTCCTCGTTTTTCCGTTTACACTTCAACCCCCTCCTTGCCACCCTGCTCGTTAGCCCCCACCTCCGCCCTGCAGCCCTGCAGCTCCAACCGCCACTGTTCCCATCAACAACTACATCCAACAACTACGTCCAACACAACCGCAACCAGCTCATCACCCATAGCTGTCGGCCATGCCTCCACGGAACAGCGGGCCAACCTTGCCCCTCTTCTCAACAGCAGGTGTCTCCGCAATGGCTTCAAGGACCATTCTCCTCCCTAGATCTTGTCTCTCACCTCGCATGTTCCTCACCGTCATCATCGCCGTCTTCTGTCTCTCTTCCATCATGCTCTACTCCTACTCCAGCTTCTCGCTCCGCTTCAACCATGCAACCAGCGACACTGAAGACTGGACAATACTCGAACAGCGGCTAAATGGAGCTGCGTCCAAGACGATGCGCTGGAGAAACACCACCTTGGTCTCTCAATTCACCTGTCAGTCGAGTGCGGCTGGCCCTTCTACACACGGTCCATCCACACCATCGATTCATGGCTCAGGGTTCAACCGCGAGACTATCTGCACCGTTCAGAACCTGTGTGTCGATGCTGAGCGAGGTGAGGTTCATAAAAGGAGGTTGTCCGCGCGATTTGAATACTTCAATGGTTACGTAAAGAATTACAAGAATTATACCAAAGAAAAAAAATCCTAACAATAGCTCTCTTGTTCTGTTCAATTAACTAGGTGCATGGATCCATCCTGCAAAGGATTCAGAGGAGTTTCCTTTGATCAATGTCGTTGCGGCCGACCCTGGATCCGACTCTTACTATCGACCAGCCATTATGGAAGAGTTCCCCGCTTCGACGTATCGCTTTATGGATGAGACCATTTTCCTTTACGGAAGAGATCCGACGCATAGGCCGACATGGATCTTGAACAGCTTGCTGCCTTTGCACAGGTAAAATAGAGCAATCAATTAGACGGATGGACTGATGACTTTTATGCATGTTTCTGAACTGGACTGTGGTGGATGTGGAGAACCAATATCATCATGCTGTCTAGAGCCAGCTTTTGTTTGCGTATGAATTCCCGACATTGATCCTATGTCCGTTTGAGAACCTTTTTTGTTTATTTTTTGTGCAACCCTCGTTCTACCCACCATTCGTCCGTTCATATGACAATCCCAATCAGCACCACTAGGAATAACTTTTTTGCTTCTTCCTTTGGGTGTGCATGCTCTCTATGTACCACCGATGACTAACTACATATCAACTTTTAATCCAACCTAGTGTCATGTCGAGCTTCGGTGGATCGCGCACGTCGTGGTTTATGCGTGTCACTGGACAGGAAAAGAAGGACAGTGAGCGCAAGAAGCAGTTCCGGACTCAGGACAACAGCGATTTGGACCTCGACACATATCTCCTCGCACCCTTCGGACGGGAAATCATTCTGGATCCCAAAAAGAACAGGCCATTGACAGGACACCAGATCAACGCTCCATCAAAGTCATACCCTACTTGTTTCGCCAAGGCCATCATCGGACTTCAGTCAAGATGCAGCCGTCCCTACTGCGAGAATACAATCGGAGGAAACGACCTTATCAGCGCACTCAGGACCAAAGTACTAGGCACACTCTCCACTTCCATGATCCGATTCCAAAAGACCGACCCCAACATTGTCCATCCACTCACAGGAGAGACTGTCCCCGTCGTTTCGAACACCAACTTGACGGTCGTGGGCGGAGAGTCGGCACCGCGATCCAAGATCAATGTCGCCCTTTTGGGTCGATACGGCAACACCAGCATTCCCAACGCTAACACCCTTGAGCTGTCTCTGCTGGCCAGAGGGTTTTCAGTTCAGACCATTCACCTCGACTACCCTGACCAGATCAGTGCTGCCCATGCTGCTCAACTTTTCGCCAATCAGAGCATTTTGGTCGCACCACAAGGAGAGGCGTTGGGATACTCTACATGGATGCGCCAGGGTACTGTCGTGATTTCGATCCTACCACGGTTCACGAGGTCAAGCAAGATTTACACGGATCGGATGATGGCATTCGGAAAGCGGTTCTTTGCATGGGACTGTCAGGATGAGAGTTGCGTCCAGCCCGATCGTGATCTTGCCCACGAGTGTATCGAGGCTATTCAGGATTCATATGAGCGGGAGCAAGGGATCACAGCGGCCGAGTTTGAGCAGTTTGCGAACATGAACCAGGACTTTAGGCAGCGGTCAGTGACCTGGAAGGCGATTGCGGATTGCTACACCAAGGAGGTCAGCAGGAGATTGAATGCCGAGGAGCTCACTGTGTTGATCGAGACCCTGGCCAAGGACTTTACATTTGGAGATGTCAAGCCGGTCGAGACTACAGAGCCCGTCACCAAGAGGTCCCTGATCCGCCGTGGAATTGATGAGGATGACGATGAGGGTTCAGAGGACGATGAAGAGGAGCTGGACACTGAGCAGTCTGGAGAGAATCCAGGCGAACAGGATGAGGTCGATGAAGGAATCACCACCACAGGCTCTCACGGTAGTGCAGAAGAAGAGAGCTTGGACGAGGAAGGCACTGTGCGGATACAGGGTGAGAAGAAGCCAAACCAAGATGATGAGCAAGGAGGAAGCAACGACGATCAGGAGGAGGAAGAGGAGGATGTCAACGTCCACGAGTATGATGTCCAGCCTGCATCAAAACCAGACGATGAGACAACACCCGCGAAACCAGTAACACCAATACCGGAATCTGAAAAGGCACCAGCACCAGCTCTACCATTAGCTCCAATACTAGAGTCAGAACAAGGACAGCCTATGACGCAAAAGCCAAGTGCTGACACCACCAACACCAACATCAACAACGTGCAGTCGATGCACGCTCAGCCATCACTTGGATTTGCCGAGTTTTGCCAACGGGGTCACTGCTGCGGGTCGGCCAAGATCTCGGAGAAGGAGGTTATTGGATTGAACGGAGGCAAGGGTTTGACGCCCTGTGCGGCTAGCATGTCGGTGTTAGTGTTTGGGGCTAAGGGTGTTTGGGGCCAGATTGACGAGTCGACGATTAAGGAGAGCCAGAGCCTTGTCTGGCAGGTCGATCTTGGACGCCACCAACGCGTCTAAACTACACATTGCACACGCACAAACGCACACACACACTACTAGAACTAATAAACTATCTTCCACTAGACTTCAGTTCGACAGGCTGTGGTCAGTTTGGCTCGGATGCCAGACATGGACCCCGATTTGGGAAAGGACACAAGCAGAAGTTGTGTGTCATTGTTTGAATTATGTGGTTCTCCTATGAATTGGTCAGGAGAGGCATTGGTAAATATTGAGTGGGGGTCAAAGCAAAGGGAGAATCAGCAATAGACAACCTTCCTCTGCTCCGCATCCGCCATTCTCGACAGCCTAAACAGCTTACCATCGACATCTTGCCCACAGTAAACCAACCTACACACCATGACTTCGACTACGATTCATCTCTTCAGCATCCCCGAACTCATTAGCCTCATCAGTCGCTTCGTCACCCTCAAGGACGCTATCTCATGCGCACGCGTCTCCAAGACATGGACCAACTCCTTCATGTTTGCCACTTGGTACGAAATCGACTTTGACGTTCACCCCCGGTTCGCCGCGCTGCCGCCAGATATTGTCAGCAAGCATGGCCATCGTATCCGGATAGTCAGGAACGCAAGGCTGCTCTCGCATATCTCCGTCCTCGCCAATTCAAGAGTCTACCAACTGCGCAAGTTAAGTGTCGAGACAACAGCAACAGCCATGCAGAATGTGCTCGCCTGCGAGATCATTGCCAGGAACAGCTCAACCCTCAAGGAACTTTGCCTCCGTTCGTCCCCACGCCCCGTCAAAACGACCGATTCCTTGGCCCATTATGTGTCTGCGCCTGCCTTGACTCACTTCTCTGATGCCTCGCAACGGTGCGCAACGAACCTCAAGGTCCTGCAGTTCACAGGACTGTACCTGACTTACGACGGTCTCATGGCGATCCTGGAAGCAAGCCCTCTATTGTCCGAATTGGCGCTGCTAGACACGGATGTTGTCGGGACTCCAACTCGATCATTCACGCACACCGGTGTCGGGAAATTGTCTGTAAAACTACACCATCTTTTTCCAGTCGATCCAGTCGGACCTTCCCTCTTGTCCTACTTCCCAGACTTGACGATGCTGTCAATAAGGAGCCACAAAGTATCGCTCGACTTCCCAGCGGCCAAGGCCAAGGACGACATTGCCCGATACTGTCCTCTACTGACTGGACTCCACCTGTCCGGCAGATCTTCTACTCTCGTCTCTGACTTTTGTTCTCTTGTCAGCAGAAATCTCTCCATGCTTTTCTTTGAGTTCGATTACTTCTCGACCCAGAGTATCATGGCCCTTCTTCTGCATCAAGCCACGTTGAAAAATATCCAGGGCTATTCTTCAGCGAATGAACTCAATTATAAAGCGCACGAATTTCCTCCAGTGTCGACCCATCTCCAAGAATCCAGTCGGTTCCTGCAGCTCATTCCGAGAGGTTGTCCGCGATTACAGATACTGAACCTATATTCCCACGAGATGGACATGGATGAAGTCGAGATGGGAGAGTGGACTTGCAAGGATTTGGAGGTGTTGCACATCAGGATCAAGGATCTCGACACCAAGGACAAGATGCTCAGGACCATTGCACTTTGGAGAGCAGGTTGTAAGGAACAACGGCAAGAGAAAGCGGCAGAAGATATAGTGATGGCGGGGGACGAGACCAACATTTCCATCGAGGTCCGAGTCGCGCGCCACCTGCTCAAGTTTGAGAAGCTGTCATCGGTCTGGCTTGGGTATCAAGTATGGGGCTGGTCTGGAAGATCAGACAAACCCCTTTAGACTTTTGCAAGACACACATACCTTGAACAAATGGTGGTGGGTGAAAGTTTTTGATAATAAACGTATCAACATTAAAGGAACAAAAAATCGCGTTTGGTGAGAGTGCGCGTTTATGGTGAAATAAATAATTTATTTTTACATGATTCATTTTTCTGCCTCAGCTTTGCTCCCATCGCCCAAGCTCTGTGCGGATTTAGCATCTATCCAGGAACAATCAGTTCAGGAACGATCAGCTCAAGAGCGTCATCAATTCAGGAACGTGTCACGGTTACTTAAAGCTGAAGGGGGTTTACCTTCATCGTATGGAGATGGATGAGGTAGAGATAGGGCGAGTGGGTGTGTAAGGACTTGGATATGCTTCTGCGAGTCAGGGCCAAGGGGTTGGAGACCAAGAAGATACTCAAAGTGACCACAATTTGGCGCAAGGGATGTTAGAGGCGCCAGCAAAAGAACGCGGGGACATCGGTAGCGGCAGAGCACGAGGAGGATGACTGATATGTCGACCGAGGCGCGGGTTGTTCGTTATTTTCTAAAGTTTGACAAGCCGTGGTGGGTCCATCTTTGATATCAGGAATGGACCCCTATCTAGGGAGATGACAAGGATCGGTCGATCGAGGCCGAGTTGCGTGTCACCTGCTGAAGTCTGAGAAGCTGGGCGTCAATGTTTCACGGATACGATAGATAGTGCCGAGTGGAGCGTTAATTCTTCCTTGGTCGCCTTTGTTTCGTTTGCAGGCCAGCGAATAAAGAAAACCATCGGATTTTTTTTTATTTTAGAAAACCATTGGAATGTCATGGCTCTTATGGGGGTCGTTCCAGATCTTATGGGCAGCCCAGAAACGCTTGCACGGTCTGGATTCCAGAGAACCACTCGTGTGGCACTTCTTTTAAAACAACACTTGTTTTATTTGGCGACCCTGGATCGCAGCGTAGCAGCAAGTCACCTCTCGTTTTTTTATCTTGGAACCAGAAGCTTGACTACTTATAGGCGGTCTGGCTGATGGTGTTTATTAAAACAAACCTCTGCCCTTAAACAATGTTCTGGTTCTCGGTTCTCTCACGACCCATTTTTAAGAGTTGTGCCGACGAGTTGAGGAGCAACTTTCAAGGACTGCCTATCGTTTCGATTGCTGCAACAGTGACAAGCCACTGAGGTGTCCAAAAGTGCAGTCTGAGTCCATCAGAACGAGAACAACCCCCTTCTAGTTGCGTCAAGAGCTATTCTCCATGATCCTTTTGCGCCTTCTCTTATTGACTACTCCTCTATATTTGACCGGAACCATTGGAGCCAGTGCCACCAGTAAAAAGTCGAAAGTTGCGTAAAAAAAATGAGCAAAAAATACTCGGATTTTTTTTACGCGACCTGGGAGTTTTTAGTGGTGGCAAGTGGTGGCAGTGGTGATGTTCAATAAACTTCTGGTTAATAAGAGAGGGTAGAAATACTTACACACTTTCGTACAAATACCATAGATAGTGATGCTAAGGCTAATAGAGAAGACATGAGTAACGCCGAAACCAACCTCGCTTTATTGATTGAGCCACCAATTCGATTTTTTCCTCTCTCTAGAGCGACCCTGGCAAAAGTTAGCCTGTGTGCTGACTAGAGATTATCCTGAATATGGGTGCTGAAGATATTGAGGATGTACATGTACAGTACAACGACTATGACGTGAAGAAGACTAGTTTGAGCTAGACGCGCTGCATCTTGCCTGTCGGTTTAGGGTGCTTATTAAATATAGATATTTTTTTACTTTTAAAAACCACTTGCAGAAGTCATGGTACATTGCAGGCGGCTTGCAGCTGCTCTTTTGACTGGAACAAGCGGTGCAACCTCTGCAAGGGTGACAGCATGCGCGTCTCGCGCGAGAGCAATTGCGGCTGCCGATAGGGACGCGCACGGGTTTGAGGGTTTGAGGGTTTATCGTGGAGAAAATAGTAAGTTAGAAATGTCACTACAGAGAGACTTGTGAATGAAATGCTTTATTTCGAGGAGCGAAGAGCATCTTTTGCTGACGGTGTGGTGATGGTGGGGTAGAACGACTTCCTACGCCCATGATCGACTTGGCCAGCGTCCACTGCTTGCTCAATAGACGCGGACGTCTTTCTAGCAAGCTCCCTGAGCTGTAGCCAGAATGGCAAATCCTGCGATAGGAACAGCAAATCATTGACAGAGCAAGGGATTCGCCCTGTACCAATCTCCAGCATTGTATAGACGTCCTGAATTTTTTCAAGAACAAATGCCTGTAGTACTAGTCCATTGATGTTGAAGAGCAGCAACGGATTCTTCAAATCCACGAGGTTGTCCATCATGTCATGGCTGTTCTTGCCAAAGACCCCTAACCTTACGGTATCACCACCATACTTAGATGGGCTTCTTGCAGTAACGCTACTGGCCTCACCGAAGAAGGTCTCGACCCTAACCCCCTCATATGTAAAGATGCCAACCATGTCGGGCTGTTTCGATTGGCCTTGCAGCTGGTTGATGGCCTTGTTGTATCGCGAGGCCTCTGAGCTTTTGTCCGCGCTATATTTGGAATGCCAGATATACATGAGCAAGAGCTTAGCAAGAGCTTAGCAAGAGCTTAGCAGAGGCATGAATACGGAGCCAATAGCACCTCTTACCATGAGAACCTAACCAAGTCCACTTCTTGCAGGAGAGCCGCCAGCAGGTTCCGAATGAAGGAGGCGATACCATCAGCTTCTTGGAAGTCCAATGGTTGTGATGCAGATAGTCCTTGGACGCACATCACAAAATACGTGTGCATTGCAGGAAGGTCCAGATCCATCGCCTCTTTCCAATCACTCTGCAGCCGGTCCAGTGTCTCCTTTCGCTTGGTCGAGTTCTCTCTCCTATTTTCAGAAACCAAGCCGATCCACCCAACCCACTTGGATATGAGTGCCTGTTGCTTGTCTAGCAGGGTGGTATCCAGGGTGGGGATAATCGACTGCAGGAGCGATTCTCTCAAGGCTGTCAATCGTTGGACACCAAATGCCTTGTGTAGTCGAGGGGAGCGAGAGTTCTTCCTGATCAGCAGGGTTGCAGATAGTGCACTAGAAGATTGCATTAGATGGTAGTTTAGGTACAATAGCAAGCTCGCTGTTTTCCAACAATTGCAGCAACTTACAGTGCATCTTCAGGGTATACATGCTTGTAAGACTCGAGGTAACAGTCTTTGAAGTATTGAGTGAAGTGTGCGCCCACGTCGACATCCTCCAACACACAGGAGAATACATGGCCCTGCTCGACACCTAGAATCTCTCCCATTCGCTGATGAGGTAACATTTCTTGCAGTGCATCAATGATATCGCCAGGCGTCAGAACTTCCCAGGACGATTCGCTGCCTCCTGCAAAGGCCTCACGGGGACGCTTGTTAGGGAATGGAGGCGTGTACGGTGGAGAGGGCTCATCCTTGACAACAAATGGCGAGTTTTTATCATCCATGAACTTCAAGAACCGGTTGTGCTGGAACTCAACTACGACATCCTTCTCCTTGTCATTGATTTTCCCGAGTCTCTGGGACCATTCCTCCTAACGAAGGCAAGGGAGTCGTCAGAAAGACATTACAGTGTGTGCTTTTGAGAGTGTACCTGAAAAAAAAAAAAAAAAAAAAAAAAACTGTACCATCTTTCTGGCTGCTTCCGCCTGTGTAATCTCTGTCTGGCGCAGCTTCTCCCAATACTCCTTCCTCCTGTCTTTGGAATCTGCCCACCTTGTTTCCAACATGATTGCTTTTTCTTTATCAAGGCCGCGAACCGTTGTCTTCCACACTGCAGCAGCATGTCCCTCTCTGCAAGAAGGATAGCCTGCCCATTCAAAGAACGTCACGGGGTCCTGGTCTTCATCGGCCGTTTCATTCAAGAACGCCATGAAGTTGTCTTCCTTCTTGCTATCCATTACGACCTTTGGTGTGTGTGTTGTGAATGGAGAGTATGGTGTGTGTGAACGCAGAGGGTGCGGGAGAGAGTTGTAGTGTGTGTGAGAGAGAAAGTGAGTGTGTAGCGTGTGAGAGTTTTTTATCTTTGCTGCTCTTTTTTTTGGTGACGCGGCTCGAAATGCGACGTCACAATATTATTATCTCTATCGCTCCTTCCTCCTCATCCTCCATCGCTCCCTTCCTCATTGTCAAACTCAAGGACCATTTCCAGGTGCGTTGCCCTCTTGTGTACCCCCTCGTTAGTTGTGTCTCGCCTGGTCTGAGAATGTCATGACAGCACCCATTCCATGGCATATTTGGTCGTGTTCATGAATGGGTGTAGTAAGGATTGTGCAGCCCGGATGAGTCTTAAGCTGCTAGTCTTTGTCTCTTGGAGCCTGGGTCGTTTGTCAGCTCTTCACAATCTATGCGTGGTGCGTGAGAGTTGTTTACCCAGTCAGTCATCCTCATGTCACTCTTGGTTGACTATTGGAGGATGTGGGGTGATGATGTTGCCCAAGAGCAGAGGCGTATGCGACTTACTTTGGCTATTCTCTTAGCAGGAATGCATTGCGACAGCACCCATTCCATGACATACTTGGTCGTGTTCATGAGTGGGTGTAGTAAGGATTGTGCAGCCCGGATGAGTCTTAAGCTGCTAGTCTCTGTCTCCTGGAGCCTGGGTCGTTTGTCAGCTCTTCACAATCTATGCGTGGTGCGTGAGAGTTGTTTACCCAGTCAGTCATCCTCATGTCTCTCCTGGTAGACCATTGGAGGATGTGGGGTGATGATGTTGCCCAAGAGCAGAGGCGTATGCGACTTACTTCAATGCATTTCTGGCCATCGGAAGAGTTCCACTGGAGTGATAGTGTTTTGTCTTACGTCTTTTGCACCATACTAAACTTTTGACTACCTTGACTAAGCTATATACACCTAGGGACCAAGCGACGCAGTCGCCTGCTGTGAGTCTCCACTCATATCGTATGCCCGACACTCCAGGCGACAGCGTCGCCTGCTAGGGACCCAATACTATAGTGCCACGACTTCGCCATGTCTTCGGCACTCACTCACCGCGCCCACATAGCACCTCCACAATGACTCCGCCACACCACCAACAGCTTCACCATATTCATAGCACCCTATCGTAGCACTTCCTGCATTAATAGACATCCCACATTGTACATTAGATTTAGACTAAATGCCTCTTTTCTCGATAAAGAATGCGGCCCAGCAGACGCGTCAAAGCTACATGTCGTGCGTTGCATTCTGGGTCACATATGCGTTATGTCAAAAAAATTATATTATGAATTTTTTTTCCATTTGTTACCATATGTTACCACTGTTACAACTGCCATATGTTACCATTGTCACGACTTTTGTTTGGAGAGCAACCTGAATGGTAACAGCGTGACAAGATAGAGCAGAGCCCAGCTCGGTTCGTGACAGCCCCCAATCTCCGTTATCTCAGCCCCCGACAGCCGCCCAACCATCAGAGTTTCCTCCACAAGAGTCAGCTACCCCTGAGAACGAGATCGCCACCGAACCAGAGACGGTCAGTGCAAGTCTCAGCAGGATGACGCAAGAACCTCCAGGACCAGTCTCGCGAGAGTCGTTCGGTGGCTACATCATGCATCGCCTACAGTTCTACTCACTGTGCATCCAAGAGGAAAAGACTGCGACACGAAGACACTGTACTCGGCACCTCGGATTATGCCCAGTTGAGCAACAAGATAGCCAACCTGGAGTGAGCTATATCATACAAGCCACTATAGACGAAGAGTACAAAAGGACTCTTTGTCCCTGAATAAACAAGACCTCTCTCATTGTTTTGTTATTCTTTCCTCCCCTCTATCTTATCAATAACAACCCTGGTTATTATTTTCCACGGAGAATCAAGAACGCGACCTACGTCGCACTGTGGAAAACCTATTTCCTAGCCCCGCCCCCAAACTTGCGCAGTTCGCCGATCTTATCCGCCAGTATTGGCTTCGCGGTGCTCAGTCCTAGAGGGGGAGGTTGTCGCGTACCACGACCGTGCATTGACCCTTGAGCGCAGCAGAAATATAATCTACCGCGCCCCCAGCCTAGCCGCGCCTGAAAAAGAGTATATATATGTCCTCATTCCCAGAATCATAGATCTGTACCTAGTAGCTTGAATATACTCTTGCTTTCCTTGACTCCCTGCCTGCCCTTAATCCCTCCCTTACTCCACCCACGCCCTGCTTGGAAAAGGTCTTCTGCTTGACTAAGCCTGGGTTCTCGACAGGTACCTTGATTTTTCAAATTGAAAAGCGATCAGGTTACATACAGATATAAGGAAAGTATCATCTAACAAAATCACCTCTTTCTCTACTTTGAACAACTCAGCAAGCTAACAATGTCAAACTATATACCCTTTCCTTGTGAAGGCAAACGTCCATGCATCGCTGGCTGGAATGTGCTAGAAAAGCTGGTCGCGCACGATGAATCTCAGAACTACGGCATCCTATGCGGAGCTGTGAACAACCTCACGGTTATCGACTGCGACCTGATCAAGGACAAAAGAGACTCCCGACAAGTTCATGTGCGGCGTTGAAGCCTGGAACGTTCTATCAAAAGAGTACTTGAGTGACAAGACCAAAATTCCCACAGTGCAAACCAAGACCGGCGGCTTACACTTATACTTTCGCTACAACGCAGCACTTCCATCCGAGATCCAGCGCGTCAGCGGTGCGTTCTTTGGCAGTCCTGAAAAGACTGTTGAGATCGATGTCCTGTTAGACAAAAAGTGTATGATCGGGCCTGGGTCAGCTGGCTACACGTTCATCGAGGGCCGGGGCTATTTTGAGAACGCACCCGAGCTGCCTAATGAGATCATTGAAATTCTCGCCCCTGTGAAAAAGGAAAAGAAAGACTCTTCAGAACAGGTTGTCGCGGCCGAGCTAGGCGAAAGTGGTAGTAAGGCGGAAGCCACTAGCAGATTAGTCTCTCTTCAGCTGTTCAAAAGTGTTGTGGATGGTATTCCCAGCAGCTGTGCGGATAATTACCAGGGCTGGCTCAGGGTTGTGTGGGCGATTGCTGACACTGTCGCTAAAAATGGGTATGACGCGCTCGACCTTGCCGACGAGTTCTCCAAGAGATCGAAGAGTACGTACAAAGGTCGTGCCGATGTAGAGAAGGTGTACTGCCAGAGCAACGGTTCGATAACATTTGGCACACTGATGCAGCTGTCGGAACGCAAATTTGGAGGAAGCGAGGACGACGATATTGAGTCTGTCAACACGCAGGCTTATCTCTGATGTCAAGGTGTTTGAAGAGCTCGGTCATGCCACAAGTGTGAAGCGGATCGTGGAGAACAAGGACGTTAAGGTCATCTCGCTCGAGCTGGATGATGGTAGTGAAAAGAAAATTCTTGTCTACAAGAACAATCTGGCCATAGCCGGAAGTGACTTTATCGGATACATACGCGATCACGTCCCGTTGTTCGGAGACGACTTGTCAGCTATTCACCCTGAGTTTGGCAACGGCCCATCCAGATGTTTCCTTAAGGACAAAGATACAATCGAGTTTGTCTATAGGACCGAGCAGAGCGGTGAGCACCGCATCCGTGTGAAAAACCCTTGGAATTCGAAGAAAAGCTATCTCACCAAATACTCGAACAGCAAACAGGTTGGTAAACCTGTCAGCTCTAAGAAGACGCTCGAAATACTTATCGATGCACTTGAAACGGGGTGTCACTCTCTATTAAAGGAGAGATACAACATCACTATCTACAACAATGGTGGTGATGTTATAAACAACTATGGCACGGCCAGAGACGAGGAAACCCCGGTTAGATCAGAGTCTGCATTGATTCAGGCGCTCTTAGCTGGAAACCCAGGCATCGTGGACCTCTTTAAGTTCTGTGACAATGGAAAAGCCAACAACTTCGATGGTCTGTTTGTGTGCAGTTCAGTGTCTGGAGTTTGGAAGTAAACTCACAATGCTCGTGTGGAACGAATGCTGGAATCGCGGCTCAAGAAGTATGTGGTCGGGTTAACAGAGAGTGAGACGAGAATTATTGAAAGGCACTCGAACATCCAGGCGCTCCGTAAGATGTTTGTGAAGGAGATCTATGACGACGAGTTCGAAGAGAAGATCGACGAAAATCTGAACATCTTCGCGCTGCTGAACGGTGTGTATGACCTTAATCTGGGTGCGCTGCGTCGGACGAATCCCCAGGACTACGCGTTGACTTGCGCCAGCTGGAAGTATGACAAGGAACTCTCGATGAAGCATATGGACGAGGTCGTGAACTTCTTTAGGAAAATCCTACCTATCGAGGAAGAGCGGCACATTGTTCTGACATTCATCGCTTCGCTATTGCACGGCCACTGCATCGATAAGAAGTTTCTTGTTTTAACTGATAAGCGAAGCGGCAACAACGGTAAATCGACGCTGCTTGCGCTATTGAGGGTGTACTCCGGAGACTATCTCAAAAGCAGTACCAAGTTTTTCTGCAAAGGGCACTTCGATAAGGATAAAGACTCTCTTAAACAATGTTCAGGTTCTCGGTTCTCTCACGACCCATTTTTAAGAGTTGTGCCAACGAGTTGAGGAGCAACTTTCAAGGACTGCCTGTCGTTTCGATTGTTGCAACAGTGACAAGCCACTGAGGTGTCCAAAAGTGCAGTCTGAGTCCATCAGAACGAGAACAACCTCCTATGATGTGATATTCAAACATTTGGTTCTACGGCGTGATTTTTTTTTTTAGGCCTGGAATGCGTGCATTCGCCAAAGTTAAAAGTCAACCAGTGTCGACGTCAAAATAAGCGTTCGTCCAAGTGGATAGGACCCACGTTCATTTTTCCTTAATTGCACGCTGCTCAAAGGCAAAAACGAAAGTCCGCAACAGCCCCATTGACTTGTTTTGCCTACTTTTGCTTTCTCTGACATCTTTTCTTTCTTTCCTCTTCTCTCTCACTGTTCATCACTCACCTCCCACTCAGTCACCCCTCCTTATACACAACCATCATCGCCTCTCGACAATGCTGGATCTCATAGACCCCCAAGAGCCCGTTCCTTGGGACATCATCCGAGTCTCGATGGTCATCGGCCCCGTAACAGGATACTTCCACCAATACTACACAATGTACAAGATGAAGACCTCCATGGGCTTCAGTAGCGTCACCTGCGGTGTCCTCTTAGTCTCCAGGTATCTTTTACCCCTCCTGTACCTCTGTTCTTTTTGTTACTTGTGTTCATGTTCAATTGCTTTATCTTGTCAATTTACTAACCAAGGATTGTTTCTTCGTGTTCTTTTTGGCAACAAGTATATTCCGTATATTCTTCTGGTAACGGCTTGATTCTTGTTTTTTTTTGTTGAGCCAAGGAAGGGCAGGAAGGAAGGACAGGATAACCCAGACTATCACGATTCTCGATGATGCCCCCCCTTTTCCAATTGGCATTGGCAAGAATGGTTGTCCCCTTTATTTCTGACGAGACCATGTTCACCTTTCTTTTTTTCACCCTATCCCTTGTGCATGTCTTGGCATTATTTTCTGTCTGGTCATTCATGCTTATGCTTGCACTCCGCTGACGACATATCATGGACACACATTTGTTTTTGGCTTATACAGGATCGGTGAACCGTAGGTTGAACTTGACGCAGTTGATGCTATTGGAGCCATTGAAGCAAATGGACAAAACAAACTCAAAGCGCAAGCATCGGACATATTGGAACCTCTTCGTCTTAACGTCCTCCACTTTTTGCTGCTATCTACTCTTTCTAGATTCGATATCGCTTTGCTGTACCAGTCCATCCTTATGACAATCGTCCAACTGTTCCTGCTGGAGCTGTGTGTCCGATATTATCCATGGACTATCCAACTCCCTGTCCCCGTCACACACACAATCCCGTCCTCTCGACTTCACGATCGTGTCGGTTCGCCAGCGTTGGGGAACTCTTCGAACGCAGGATCAGGATCAGCACCTCTTACAGGAGCAGGAGGAGTGAATACTGTCACCAGTCGCGCGTCGAGACATGGAACTGGATGGTACAGGGAGCATGCCATCTATTGGGGGACGCATTTCTGGAACTGGCCTACTATCGGACCGTACTTTTTATTCCTGGCTGTCTTTACGCTAGTGATCGGTCTGTCGCTTCTGGTCATTGGCAATACGCCATTCTATGTTGCTCTCCTCGGTTTGGCTGTAAGTCTTCACTTATTAATTTGGGCTGTAAATATTTAAATGTTATTTTTTTTTCTTGTAATCGAGTCTGACATCAAAACACCTATTTTTGTGAATGGGGGAACATATAGGCCCTGGGAATCGAGGCAACAGTACCATTACCTCAAGCAATCCAAAACTACCGTTCAAAATCCACAGCTGGCTTCTCGCCCGCGATCCTCCTCATGTGGGTGGTTGGAGACTCGTTCAAGACTTACTACTACATCTCGACCCACGCAAAGTATCAATTCGTCGGTTGTGGTATCATCCAGCTCTGCATTGACTGTGTGATTATTCTCCAGACGGTTATTTATTCAAAGCACTGGAAGGAGGCTAGTAGGCACAAGGGCGGGATCTTTGCGGGATTGTCGGCGCAGTTTTCCAAGGGGAATGAAAGGCTTTCTTCGGATGCTGTTGGTGGAAATAGTATCGGTGTGCACAGGAATAGCTCGGAGGCCTTATTGGCTGGTGGAAATGAGGACGATGATTAGTGTAGGTGCTGCTGCAAGAAATAGTTTACACAAAATATATATACAACTTCTGCCAATTTGTAGAAATACAAGGGATGATTGGTAATTCGCATGCTGGTCTATTAAGGCAGTCTACGTAGGGGATGAGAGAGAGTTGGAGGCAAGACGTTTTGACGAACGATGGAGAATGAAACCCGGAAATCAAGAGGATGAAGAGAAGGAAGCGGCGGAACTTGGGGACAGAGTCGCAGGCTGAGAAGCGATTACAGACGTCGCTGCTCCTGCACCTCGTTGCTTGTACCGATATGACAGGACGACATCACTTCCAGTCTTCCAATAGTGAGTACGGATCGTGGCCAGAGTCATGGTCGGGGAGAGGACTTGCTCATGGCACAGAATCTCCAACCAGTTCTCGGGACGCAGAACATCCTGTCTCATGGCCTCTTCTTCTTCCTCTTGCTCTTTGGTCTTGGGTGGCGCTTGAGGCGCTTGAGGCACTTGGGCATCTCCTTCTGCCTCGGTAGAAGCCTCGGTAGCGTCCTTGTCATTGCGAGGTCCGTCATCTTCTTCCTGTACGGGTTCCAATGCCCTGCTGGTCGAATCAGCGGGTCCACTTTCATGTATGGCAGTAGTCGTGCTAGAATCACTCTCTGCAGGCTGCTGTTGTGCTGTTGTTGCAGTTGCAGAGGAAACTTCAATTCTCCTCTTCGGAGGAACAAGCGCCAACTTTTCCACAACATGTGCCAAGACCTTCCTGACCCTCAACATCCTTGGGGCGGTTAATCGCGCGTTTCCACCAGGCAATTCTCCCAGACGAGGAAGAAGCCCGCCTAACTCTCCTCCAACCGCAGCATTTCCTACAATGGCCGTCGTGGTGCCTTCCTGGTGGTGATGTGGACGGAGGACAAAGGAGACCTTGGGCGACTCCTTGGCGGGAATCGAATTCTTCAAAACAACCTCAAGCAACCAGGTTGGGATAACCTGAACCAAGGGGATATAATCCTGAGCGAGAGTTCCAACACTGCCTCTGTACAAATCCACAGTTGAAGAAGCCTCACGAGATTGCTCCGAGATGATAACGGGGATATGTGAGGGGATGATAGTCTTTGGGAAATCGAGATGAGTCGGTGGGCTGAATGGTGGATGTGGAGGGCGGACACTGAGGGTCGACGAGGGCAATTGGAGAACCGGGCTGGGTATCGAGTCGATCGAGTGCGACGATGTTGTGTCCGAGATCGACACAGAGAGGTCGTCCCCTCCTTCAGTCTTGCCTGAAAGACCCAATCCCAATCCTCCAGGTCCCTCCACAATAATTGTCCTGGGCGAAGAAGACGCCGAAGGAGGAGCTGTCGACGCAGTGTTGGTATTGTTGCCCGCAGTGGCAGCTTGATACTGTGGAGGGATCTCGGGTACCGATGGGCTATTGAGAGGCTTAAAAACTGCACTTGTCGGTGGTGCGTTTGCAACAGGGACGTTGATAGTCGAGGGGTTTACTCCTGCCTTCCTGGACGCCACTGGTCGACCGTTTTCGAACCGCTGCTCTGCACTAGGAGTCCTTGCCAGCTTCTTGACCGAATGCTTCAAACGGCCCATGAAACCGCTGTTCAAACTTGAGCTGGAACTTGTCGGCGAGAAGGACGACAAGGGAGTTGATGGAACGGAAGGCGAGGCGGTCAAGGATCCAGGCGCGTTCAGCTTTACTCCAACAGCTGAAGTGGGTGGTGGTGCTGTGACAGAAGGGCTGGTGCCGCCAGCTTGATGTGGATCTGTTGAGGGTCCTTTGAGTCCCTCAGCAGAAGTGTTGACTGTTGGACGACTACCATTCGACTGATCAGCAGCTGATGATCCTGCATCTCCGCCATTCCCATTATTCTGGCCGTTGACGACCTCATTCTTCTCGTTAGTGACCACTGTGGTCGGTACAGCGAGTTGAGCCGCGAGTTCTTCCTGATGCTGTTGGCGATAGGCTTCCTTTTCGTACGCGTCGATATGGACTGGGACATACTGCTCGAAAAGATTGTTCAGGACCCATTTTCCGATCACAACTACCAAAGAACAAACGAAAGTTAGTTAACAAAGGTAGCCTGCAATATAAAAAATGAAATGTTAGTTTTGTGTGGCCAAGAGACTTACTTCGTTGATCGTCAGGGCGTTCAGGGTCTGGAGTCTCTTCGATTTCGTCAACATAGACCTCGGCGTCGAAGCAGCGTCCTTCATCCAAGTGAACTGTCAGGGCTCCAATGCGTGTGTCGATGGTGCACCAGGATGGGACAGACTCAATGGTATTGAGCTCATTGACCACTTCCTCCATCTTGCGCCCTGTAAATGTCTCCAGTTGCACGCACTATTGTTCAATCAGAAAAGAAGAGTGAGAATGAGTTGGAATATAATCATCATTTGGTGGCGTCTTTCATTTCCATGAGTGATATTTTGTACCTTGATAAGATCCCAGAGGGCAATCTCGCCACACTTGTCCTCTGTAACAACCATGCGCCTGTTATTCAGCACAGTATGCTTGATCAGTCCATGTTCTCCCTGAATCACATTCTCAGGGTCCTCAAAGATGGGCGCAATTAGACCCTCATCGTCTTCCGAACTATGTTGACTCTGCTTGTCGCCTCGGCTGTTGACGTAGATCGATCCCAAAGATGCAGCAGAGTAGACGGTCGAGGTTGGGTAATACTGCTCAGGCGCGGATGACTCTGTAAAGCTAGACTCGTTCAGGCTCATCTTGAGCAAGTTAGCGGGCACAATGGCTGCCGCCAATTCAGTCGAGCGGCTGATACGAGGAGGAATATCGGGCCATTGATAGATACTGCTCGAGGATGTCGCTGTCCAGATACGTGCATTATCATGCGCCACCAACTATAACATATTCAACAAGGACAATGTCAGCCGATGTAAGTAACTGTGTTTGTCCTGAAATACTTGTGTATATCGCTTCGATCTTGCGAGAATATCGGCTTACCCTGGCGACGCCTGTCTCAGCCTTGCAGATGACAACGCACTGTCCCGGATCCTCGTCGTCATATCGGTTAATTTCCGTCTTTGTGACGAGACCATCCTTGCTACCTCCATAGAACGTTTCTAGCTGTGGGTGGTCAGAGTACAATGACCAGACAGAATCCGAGTGCATCGTGTATGTTGTAATGCAGCGCTGTGCCGTCAGTGACCACAACTTGATAGTTGTATCTGAAGATGCCGACAAGATCTAATCACTCACAAAAACGATTAAAATGTAAGTCCGGCGTATCTCCTCGAGAACAACGCGCCATATATCGAGCAAATTGGGAAAACGGTTGGATGTTCTTACGGTATCTCCGCTCTCGCTGATCAAGAGTGCGCGAATATTGTCAGTGTGTCCGGCAAACTTTGTTATCCGCTGTCCTGACCTTGGATCCCAGACTCTAATTATCTATGGCATCCCAGTTGATGAAGAAATGTAATCAACTGCATGAGTGATTTTACGCCTGGTAGTATTCACTTACAAAGGAGTCAAGATTTCATTCCACACTATTTTTTACCTTCTCAGGCGAACCCGTCGCCAGGACGGTTCCAGCAGGGTTACACGCTAAAGCATAGATAGAAGCCTTAGACGAGGTCTCGGGGATGCTTCCTGCGAAGTCCAGTGGAACAAAATGAGTAATATGAGTATAGGGTTAACTGATACAAGAACTAAACACGCTTTGATGACTGCATTGTTTCGTTGATGACCCAAAGTCGTTTTCCATGCATGCGTGCTGGTGATATTACCTAGTGAGCCAAATTGCCCACTCCGCCCTTCCTTGATATCCCAAAGACGCACAATCTTGTCAAGTCCGCCACTGGCAACCCATCCTGGTCCTGACGCGTACGCTAGTGTCTTGACGTAATCCTCGTGTGTTCCGATGATGTGTGCCGATGTTGGGTTGTGTGAGTGTGGTCTGACGAGCTTGACTGTCCTGTCTGACGAAGCCGACACCACTGTTCCAAGGAAGGGTAGACGTTTGGTGAGTAGAGAAGAATTAGTTATTTAAGGATTGTCGACTTTGAGTTTTAGAAGCGTGATCATAGCTAGGCTCAGATGTAAAAAAACGTTGGATAAAAGGAAGGAACACATACGACTCTCTCCGTTGTGGCAAAGGACAATATCATTCACCCAATCGGTATGATGGTTGAAGGACTGTCGAAACGTAGAGGGTGGCAGACCCTATATAAGAAAAAATAAATAGAAAAGCAACGACCGTTCAATTAGGTCCTTTGTTCTTTGTGTTTGAATATCCAGATTATGTATTGCGATGAGACTAGACATTTCCTTCTGTGATGCGTCGGAGCCATTATTTATTTTTTCGAAAGATGGATCCAAGAAGGATCGAGCCATGTTGAAATCCAAGCGGGCGTTTCCTTTTTCCTGTTGCTGTTCTGTCACCTGTCGCTGTCGATTTTCCCTTCTCTTTCAATGGGCCTGCAGATGGTATGCATCGAAAAATACGACGTGGCGTGCTATCAGTTCATGCCTGTCTTTCCTTCGTACCTTGGGGTTCTCTGGACCTTCGCCAGGTATATTTCGAGCCAAAGGCGACTGGAGGTGAAGACAAGGCGTATCAAAGCAGTTTTTGAAACAACAAAAAGGCAACAACAAAAAGATAGTGGGTCAGTTACTGTACACATGTACACACAAGGTTTTGTGTAAAAGAGGGCCGTGAGAAAGGTCGACAAAAGCCTGATGCGCAGAAGGGTGGGGTCGCATGGCAACGCAAAACTAAAACACACACCTCAAAGTGAAGGTCCCAAGCAGCAATCATGCCATCGCGTCCTCCCGTGTAAAGGATGCCACCGGGAAGTTTGTGCTTTGACGAGTGGTGGTGGTGGTGATGTTCGTGGTGGTTATGGCCTGTTGGCTCGGGAGAGGCGGTCAAGGTGGTGGTGTCGAGGGCTAGAGCGTTGACGCCGAGGAGATGGGCGTTCCTGTTTTCGTCCTTGCGGAGGACATAGGAGATTCGCTGGGTGACAGCTGGGCGTTGGTACATCAGCGCAAAGGAAGGTTGGCTCTTGGGATGAGTTATGAGGATGTAGTTGTTGCTTGTTGATGGGGAAAAGACGCAGGAGGAGCGAAAGGAAGGCTGTGGGGTAAGTGGGGTTGGATTTTTATTGCTTCGTTTCTCTGCAGAGGTATCGAAGGTGAAGATAATTAAGAGTGATACTAATAGGAAGAACTGAGAAGGAGGAGAGATAGGATGGAGAGTAGAAGGAAGGGGGAGGAAGGGGGAGGAAAGAAGGAACAGAAGGATGGAAGAGAGGGAAAGAAGCAAAAGAGCAAACGGTGCAAGGTGGGGTGGGGTTGGGAATTGGGATAGAAGGGGGCCGTTGGAAAGGAAGGCAAGGAAGAGGATGGACTGCTTTTTTGGCTCTTTTAATTCACTTCACTCACCTTTGAAGGAGTGTGCGACACAATCTTACCCACTCAAAGAGTCCAAGGAAAAAAACCAGCAAGGAAGAAATAAAAAAAGATGAATGAAAACAAGACTACGGTGCAAGCATAGTTCAGGACAGGCTGTGGATGATCAAGCACCACAAACACGGCTCCCCTCGTCTTGATTTTTCCCTTGCAGTGGGTAACAAACCCACATCCATGATAATCGACAACAATGCCATTCACAACTGCAAATCAAATGGCCACAGACGCGAAACAGGGGGCAAGATGTCTGTGAGAGATGAGAAAAAAAATGAGAGCGTGGGACTTCAAAAAGAAGGGCGCAATTTTTTTTAGTGTTCAGTAGTAGCTTCGCCAGGTGCGCACAAAGGTGAAAGCTGTTCGTACAGAGGGTGACGAGTAGTTGATGTGTGCTGGGATCTTTTCTGGAGTATGATAAGAGAAGTGGGGAAAATGATTTTTCACAACGCGTGGTGTCCCATTGACGATCGCGACGCGTTGAAGAGGATAACATCACGGTTATTGATGGTTGCCCACTTTTTATTCTCGCGTCGTATCAACATCACCTCAAGCAAGATACAGTCATAGACTAGGTCTCCCTCGCCATGTATTGCTGTTACATTGGCCAGAGGAGATGAATAGTGAAGGCATGCACCATCGCAGCTGACCAAGGGGGTGGAAGGGGGAATATAGTGTTGTTTGACAGTAAGAAAGCAAGCGGGACACTTCGAAGATAATACTGCCCCTCTCATCCCCATCCGGGCACCTCCACCATCACCCTCTATCTTTGATTGTGATATCTCAGGCACCATCACTAATCACTTCATCTGCCTCAAACAGTGATCAAAAATTTGCATCATCCTCTTGCTGCTCAAGCGCACAGCCTTGGCGAAAGGCAAGCGTGATAAAAAAAGAGAAGCATATGAATCAACAGTGAAACGGTGATCCAAAGAAAAAAGAGAGCCATCAAGGGATTGGAACAAATGTGTGCACGACCTTACATCTTTCGTATTATATATGTTATTGTTTGCCCCTCTTCTTGTCCTTACATCCTCACATCACTCTTCCCTCCCTCTACCCTTTGCACGTCCACACATCCACACATCCACACTCTCGCACAACACTCACACTCATAACAACAAAGACATCACTTCTAAACAACAACAACACCGGACATCCACATGGCATCGTCGGCATCCACAGCTGCCTTTGCTGCAGTCCCCACATCAGACCCAGCAGACAACCAGCCAATCACCACCAAACCACGGCGGAAACTCACCTTGTCAGACAAAATTGAAATCCTCATCGACCGTACCAGCTCCAAACTGGGTCCCATTCTCATCACCATCGCTTTCCTTCTCCTCTCGCTGACTATCAGCTGTTACTTTACAGTCTACATTCCTTTCCACTACCAATGGAACGAAGGTGAGGGGTTTCAGGGGAACACGGGATACATCGTGACGATGGTCTGGTCGCTGTATCTCGTCTGGGGTATCGTTGCCAACTACTACTACGCAGTGACCACATCCCCCGGCTCTGTTCTTGATGGTCTTGCAGCCGAGAATGTACGTTACTTGAACGCATAAGGGTTTGGTGGCGCACGATGGACTGGTTTTGAAAATAAGAAAGGAAGTCGAATTGGCTGACTCTGTTTGCTCTTTTATGTATGCATGGTTTGTTTCTCTTTTAGGACGGCACTCACTTCCACGACGTCTTAATGGAGATGGAGAGTACGTTGCTGTCCTTACTCGTTTCATTTACACGCGCAAGAACAAAACACGCGATCGCCAATGTCTCTGCGAACTCACCATGCTTCTCTTCTATATCTTTCACTCTCGTTCGATTTATCCCTCCTCTTTGACGTGGTGGCGTAACTAGGCTTCACAGAATTCCCTCCCACATGCAAACGATGTAAGCGAGCAACCACCATCCTTGACATATCTTCAATTAAACTACGAAAATATATGCTTGATGTCTCACTCACAACTCGTCCGCCGTTGGATCCACTGTATGTCTATAGGCCATCTCCCAAAGCCAGAGCGCACTCACCATTGCAGTGTTTGCAAAAAGTGCATCTTGAAATACGATCATGTATGTTCCTCTGTTGGACACATGTAGACAATTGCCATTGAACAGCTTTTCGCCATAAATTAACACTCTCTTCTCCAACGTCGTTACATCGTTTAGCATTGTCCCTGGATTCACAATTGCGTCGGCCACTTCAACCACCGATACTTCGTCATGTTCCTGACCTACCTCACGACCGCATGCGTGTACTTTGTGTACATGGGCATTGGACCCTTTATGCTCATGGCAGAGACTGAAGAACATCTTGTAAGTGAAGTCGTCGCTGACAACTTAGCTCCATTTATTATCTCATTTGATTACAAGTGACGGTCACTGATATTGCTGCACCTTCTCAACAACAATCAATTAGGCAACATGGCCGTATCAAATGCCTCAGGCTCTAGTTGCCTTCTCAGAGGTGTTGGCATGTGCCATTGGCCTTGCTGTGGGTGGTATGGGCTGCTGGCATTGGTATCTGGTGAGTCTTTCTTCTTTTCACTTCAGTGCGTATTCATGTCTCTCTACATCAATTGTTCACATCGAATTGTCACTTTTTGTGTCTGAGTGTAGACATTGACAGCTCAGACCACCCTGGAGCAATACAACAATAACTACATCAAGGGTATCTGCAAAAAGAGAGGAGACCGATTCTTCAACATGTACGACTTTGGGATCATCGGTAATCTCCTCGACTTTTTCAATATCGGCAGACGAGGGTAAGTGTCTTTTGGTCGCTGGATGTCTCTTTTGTTCGTTTCTTTCTGTTTGTCATTATCTGTGTACGTCCCAAGTCTGACGTTTTTTTGCATCTTTGCGCTCTCACCTTCTAGTCACTAGTAAGTTTGATATTGACTGTGTTTCTTTTGTACTGTTTGCAAATGTGTGGAATAATTCACCGAGAGAACTCTTTCGCCTGATCACGTTCGGTTCGCGCTTCTTTATCTTCACTACTCTTAACCATGCACCTTAAACAACATGTTATCAACATTCCAATAGCCCATGGTACACTGCGTTTTTGCCACTCAGGATCCCTCCGATTGGAAACGGCAAGAGATTTGAAAAGAGTGGGCAGGGCTATGTGCTCGATTTCGGACCAGACGATGAAGACGATATCGTTTGATTTTAGATACAAACCGCAAAGGGAGTTTTATTCAATTAAAACAAACAACTTTTTTTTCTCTTCCATAGTGGAATGTGGTAAGTAAAGGGATCATTCTTCCTGGTGCGTCTCGAGTCCTTGGTGTACGTTGTCCCGATGACTGTCTGTGGAACTCTCGAGGGTTGCATCGGGGTGGGATTGAGGAGTCGAGGTAGAGGAGTCTGCTGTGGTCGAGAGGCGCATCTTTTGTTCGCTCCCTTTGAGATCGAACATTGATTTGGTTCGACTTTCAGTCCTGCACTTATTCAGCAAAGGTGGTGAGGATGTTGTTGTTGGTAATGACATGGATTGCACATACGATATGGAAAGACTGCGGCCATGCTCTCGAACCGATGGTTGATATTCTTGACGGATCGACCCTTCCTCAACCTCGGATAACGCCTTGAATGAGGCAACGTTTCCCGACCAAGATCCTGGACGCTGTCGCAGACGTTGTTGCTTTATCAGCGTGGCTCGGTCCTTGGCCAGTGTCTGTTGCAGCTCCTGTTGTTGACGCAGCCTCTGTTTCGACTCCAATTGCATCTGCTCTTGGCGCTGACGGTGTTGTTGTTGCATCTGTTTGATCTTGTCGACTTGTTCCACCGTCATGGGTGGTGGGGGCGGTGGAGTTGAGCATCCGATGTCAAAGTGGGCGAGAGACGCCCAACGGACATGGCCACGTTGGCCAGCTGACGACAGTACACCGTGTTCTGATCCTCGCGGGGCGGCGGAGACAGTTCTCCGAGGTCCTGTAAGGGAGAGAGGTCTTGGGCGGCGGAGAGCGGAGAGTGAAGACATTGTTGTGATGGTGTGTTTACTGTTGGGCTATAGAGCGGTGATGAAGGTGAAGGAAGGGGAAGGAAAAGATGGTAGAGTGAGAAGAGGAATGGAAGGGGCGATATTGTTTCTGTGTTGTTCTGGTGGATAAATACTGAAGAGGGAAGAGAGAAAGTGAAGAAAGAGTCAGGCGAGGCCGAGTGTTGTGGAGAATTTCGAGTAGCGTGAGCGGATGCTTTTTTGTTTTACTTTTTTTTTTTTTTTTTTTTTTTTTTGCGCAGAAGGGCAGGTTTTTAAGAGAGTTGCGAATCTGGTGGTGGGAGAGGAAATGAGTAGAAGCAAAAAAGAGATAGACAGAGAGAGTGAGCCAAGGCGAGGCGGTTTGGAGAACCGTACGCAAGACTTGCTGGCTGAAAATAAACGAGGGGAAGGAAAGAACAAAAAAAGGAGCCAGGTGGGAATACCAAGGGAGAGAGGCATTGGCAGAAATGACTGGAAGGGAGAAAAAGTGAGCAAAGTGAGGCCAAAATCAAAGGAGAATGGATACTGATGTGGTTGCTCAACCACGGCTCTGGAATGGTTATTATTACGCACTTAACTGAATGGCCTCCTCCACCGCTCCCTTTCCTTCCGGTTTCTGCTTTGATCACCCAGGCAATAACTCCTCCTCAATAGGTTTCTTGTTACCTCAGAGACACTGGGGACCCTGAATCGCACAATGGCAGGTGATGGCTATGCAGACTCTTCTTGTTGTAGTATGTTTGAGTGTTTTGGAGAAAAAATAAGCGGAAGATATGGTGTGTTTCTCACCAACATGAACGACAAAAGGGAAACAACGGCTAACAGTAAACGGATAGAGTATTCAGGGCTGAACTGCCAAAATGCTTGTTTCGAGACATATTTCAACCCACCGCAAATCAGTAAGTCAAACATCCAGCACATGGCAGAATATGACAAAGAAGAAAAAAAACAGTTATGCCATACGATGCGATGCTATGCCGTACAATTTCCGCTCTATGCATGACTGGTTCCTGCACTTAACGAGTGACACAAAGGAACTCACGTCTATTCGACGTTAGCCTGCCTGTCTAGTCTGCCTGCAGCCTTTCAGCCTGAACTGCCTAGTTTAAGCCTGCCTCACGTTCTGATATCAAACGTGGCCTCCACATGGCATCACGACAGTCGTGAGCATGGAGCTTTTCGCTTTAAATGAGCTCTAGGAAAAAAGAGCATACAAGTCAAAACTATACTAGGGACCGGTCTTGTGAGTCCAGACCTTCACACGCTTGCTCATGTAGGTGATGCTCGTTCGTTGGAGATGCTATCCTACCCCGTCTAGCCGTCAAGGAAATCAACGGTGCCCGTGTCATAGAGCATCAAGTTTGCTCTCGACTTCTCTCATCAGCGTCACTTCATCCGTTGTTGCCAGCTCATCTTTAGAAATCGTCCAACCGCACCAACTAGAGCCTCTCCCCTTATATTTTCGATATTTTCAAGATCTATTTTAAGTCCGTGTCCAGATACACACAATAGTCGTTGATAATGGGAGTAGCTTTTGTTCCCCCTTCGAGATAACTAACAAATTCCATTTTTCGGATTGGTGTACGAAAGATGCAAGAGAGGGGGAAAAAAAGACACGTCCGTTTATGAGCAGGGCTGTTGGGAATGGTACCATTGAATGTTCCTGCTTGCTGTGAAACGTTCTGATGACTCGGTTGAAGTACGCTGCCACTTTGTTTGTGGGCGCCAGTCTGATGGTGGTGTGATGCATACCCTTCGAATAAACGCGACGGACCTTGTCGCGACGATTCGCGCGGCGCGCGTGAGTGAGTGGGACTGCTCTGTGGCTTTGGATTTTTAATTTAGGGTGTCTGTCTGGAGATAAACAAAACAAAACGCGTTCAGTCGTTGGGACAGTCTCACACACACACAACCCCTGGACTGCAGAGTATTAAAAAAACGCCATCGTTTTTCTTTTTACTCGTCTTGTCTGCACTTCATCCCTCTTGCACATACATCTCCCTTCTCCCTGAGTTTGTGCATCAGCTGAACTCGCAACTCACACTCTTCGACCACTCAAAGAATACAGAACCCCTCGACTCTCACCCTTCCCCTTCACCAGACAGACAGACGACACGATGGACTCGACCGACTTTGTCAACTCGGAGCATGACCTGACCTCTAGGATGGACGCCGCCAGTTTGGCCGACACCCCTCGCGCCCCTGCAGAGACCCCTGCTCATGTACCAAGATATACTCCCTTCGAGCCAACACGACAGGTCACCAAGGTCAGGGATGAGACTGCCGAAAAGATTCGCATGGACTTTGAAGAGTTCATCGAGCGGTAAGACATCACTGCCTTGACCATGTTTTTTACTGCCTATTGAGTCTGTGCCTGAGGCGTTATTGACACTATGAAATCAATGTGCTGACAGTACCCATTTGCATCTTGTTGATATAGGTTCGATCCCAACGCTTTCCCCGATCAGGCGAATGCAAGATCGTCGCAGACAGGATCCGCGGAGTCGCCTTACTTGCAGCAGCTCAAGATGCTCAGCAACTACGACGGTCACACTCTTTTCGTCGACTACCACGATCTCATGATGCACGACCAGGTTCTTGCAGGCGCTATCGAGGATCAATACTACCGGTAAGGACACGACAAAAAGAAGCATACACTCTCCTCCGTCATCTTGACTACCCTTTTGGTCTATTCAGATTTCTAACCAACCATCTTTTATACTGCAACTATAGTTTCTTGCCTTTCCTCCGACGCGCCGTTCAGAACTTGACATGGAAGCACAACCCTCAATACGCATTCATCAACACTACCATGGGAGAAAACAGCAACATTCGTCCTACAGGAGCCATGTCTCGAGAATTCTCGGTGGCGTTCCACAACGTGCCCTCATATGAGGGTATTCGCGACCTCAGGATGAGCAGACTCGGAAAGTTGATGACCATTTCCGGAACTGTTACTCGTACAAGTGAAGTCAGACCTGAATTGATCCAGGGAACCTTCATCTGTAAGGACTGTGGCACCAAGATGGACGATGTTGATCAGCAGTTCAAGTATACCGAGGTGAGTCACTCTCATTGGGATTATTTGGAAACAAGTTTTTCTGTGCGCAGGCAATTGTTCGATATTGGATTGTGTTTAACGTATCGCGTTCTTTCGGAACATTGCTCGATAGCCTCTCATGTGCCAAAGTCCAACATGCGGTAACCGAACCAACTGGGAGTTGAACATTGAGCAGTCCAAGTTTATGGATTGGCAACGTGTTCGCATTCAGGAGAACCCCAACGAAATCCCCACAGGAAGCATGCCAAGAACGTATGTGTTTATTTCCGGACTGGGATTGTTTCGCGTTACTAACGACGTTACTAGGATTCGCATGATGGCTAACGATGTTTGTGCTCATCTACGTATAGGATGGACGTTATCTTGCGTGGAGAGGTCGTGGAAAAGGCCAAAGCAGGAGACAAGGCTCGTTTCACAGGAATGTTAATTGTTGTGCCTGATGTGAGCCAGCTTCGCGGAGCTGGTACAAGCGTCCAGTCGGAGCGTGAGACACAGGATCGCAACCGCGGCAAGGATGGCTTCTCGAACCAAGGTATTACAGGATTGAAGGCTTTGGGTGTTGGCGATTTGACCTACAAGTTGGCATTCTTAGGTGGTATGGTTCAGATCGGAGAGGTCAAGAATGACGCCGCTTTCGACCGCGACCCCGATAACACTGAGCATGAGCGTCAAAAGTTTTTGGATTCATTGCAGCAGGAGGAAATTGATGAGCTCCGCGACATGGTCAACATGGAGGGTCAGATCTACAACAGGCTGGCCCTGAGTATCGCACCTGCTGTTTTCGGACACCACACTGTCAAACAAGGATTGCTGCTCCAGATGATGGGAGGTGTTCACAAGGTCACCCCTGAAGGTATCAACCTTCGTGGGGATATCAACGTCTGTATTGTCGGTGATCCCTCCACAAGTAAATCTCAATTCCTCAAGTAGGTGTCGCTTGTAGTCTACATTCACGGGCAAACAATTCATTCTTACCGGAAGGGTTACGGCTAGACGGTGTACTAACTCTCCTCTACTTTTCTCTTTAGGTATGTCTGCGGATTTTTGCCAAGGACAGTTTACACCTCAGGAAAGGCTTCGTCGGCTGCCGGTTTGACTGCCTCCGTTGTCAAGGATGAGGAGACTGGCGAGTTTACTATCGAGGCCGGTGCCTTGATGTTGGCTGATAACGTATGTACCTCTGCATTTTAACGAGGCTATGGTTTTTCAGTGACACATTGACTGTGGATGTTAACAAAGGGCCTCAACTGCAATTGTAAACTTTAGGGTATCTGTGCCATTGACGAGTTCGACAAGATGGATTTGAAAGATCAGGTGGCTATTCACGAAGCCATGGAACAGCAGACCATTTCTATCGCCAAGGCCGGTATTCAGGCCACCTTGAATGCCAGGACATCTATCCTAGCTGCTGCTAACCCTGTGAACGGAAGATACAACAAGAAGTTGACCCTCAGAGTAAGTGCCTTCTCAGGAGTTCACTCAGAGGATATTTCTCATTGAATCGACACCTGTATGAACTTCATCTGACCTTAGTCATTTGTCCGTTCCCTCTTTTAGCAAAACGTCGCCATGTCGCCACCAATTATGTCCCGTTTCGATCTCTTCTTCGTTGTTCTGGATGAGTGCGACGAGACCACAGATTACCAGATTGCCCGACACATTGTTAATGTCCACCGCTACCGTGACGAGGCTCTCCAGCCCCAATACAGCACCGAACAGGTCCAGCGCTACATCCAATACGCCAGAACATTCAAGCCTAAGGTACAGCAAACAACGAAGACGATATGCGGACGATGCAATTCATTGCCCCGGTTATTCGAAGATTTTACTCATATCATTCTTTTTCCTTTCATTTGCTGCAATAGTTGTCATTGGACGCTATGCGTCTGCTCTCTGAAAAGTACCGTGATTTGAGACAGATGGATTCACAGGGAAGCGGAAAGAACTCGTACAGAATCACCGTCCGTCAGCTGGAGAGTATGATTCGTCTTTCCGAGGCGTTGGCCCGTGTTCACTGCACAGACGTCGTAAGTTTTCGCAAGAATGTCGATCGCGAAGAAAAGAAAAGAAAAAAAAGTATGCTGTTCTCGCATCGAACAATTGCTCACAGTTGTGAATTGCCTATAATATTGATAGATCACGGAAGAATTTGTGAAAGAGGCCAGTCGTCTTTTACACTCGTCGATCTTGACGGTGGAGAAGGACAGAATTGACCTGGAGGATGAGACCGAGATGGATGCAGAAGGTTTGACAGCAGAAGAGGCTGCGATGATTGATGCAGAGGAATCGAACACTATGGAAAGCGACACTGCTCACCCTGACTCACAAATCGACCGCAAGCGCCGTATGGACTATGAAGAGTTTGAGCGCGCCAAGGAACTCTTGGTCAGCCGAGTTCGCCGCGCCGAGGATGGTAAGCTACTTGGAATACTTCATTTGGAAATATACCAATATGCGCGCTATGGTTATCATGCTATTTTACTAACAATCGGCGTCTTTAACACATTACCACTCGTAGGTGGAGTTACCCAGGATGACCTTGTGGTTTGGTACATTGAGACGATTGCTCAGGATATTGTTGACCAACAATTGGATCTTGACGAGGAGGAGCTGATTATCCGCAAGGTGATCCGTCGTTTAATGAGGAAGGACCAGGTCTTCTTGGCAATCGCCAGTGGAGCGTCAGAAGGAGGTGTCTCGGCAGCAGATACTCCTAACCCCTTGCTCGTCATTCACCCCAGTTACATCTCTTCTGAGGACCTCTAAATGAGCTTGCATGGATACACTTTTTCACACTACCTACTCGCTGCGCCCCTAACATAATAAACTAGCGCTTGTTTTTTTTCAGAGACATGGTATTTATTTTATGATATATCTATTATGGCCCACTGCGGCAAACCAAAAGACTGTTGTGCAAAAGAACTGAAGGAAAGAAAGGGGGGGGGGGGGGAGGGGAGAGAGTAGACGACTAGTGTTCATCACATTAGCCAGCGTCAGGAGTCTTCTTGGGCTTTTTCGTAAAAGCACTCTTCACGCGCTGCAAAAGAGTTTTCTTCTTTTTCTTTTTGCCCTTGTCGTTCTCAATCTGCGCCTGGGTATCATAGTGTCCCCCTGCAAGTTCTCCTTCGCCTTCGGCTTCTCGACTTTTGTTGTAGTGCTCATCCTCATTGACGACTTGTTCCTCGTCGATATAATAATCGTCCAGGATCTCTTGGATATGGTTGTTTTGGAGTATCTGCTTTGGGACCTTCTGAGGCCGAGAATCCCTGATCGACCTGTCCGTCTGTTCTCCACGTCGTACGTCCTCATTCTCGGTTGCAGTGCGAGGTTTCTGTGACGGACCGGGATTCAAGTTTGATGCTCTGGCATTAGCCTCCCACACCGCGTTCCTGGGCACCATAGGGAACAGCGAGGTCAGGTCCAAGATGGGGACGTCGTCGTCATCGTCTACTTTTCCCTGGGAGCCGTTGTAGGCGAGTCCATGTGAAGCGGCGGACATTACTGCATGAAGAATGGGGCTGACAGTGGCGGGTCTTGGAATGCGGTATTTCAGTGCGGGTAGGGTTACGTCTTCCAGACTGGGATTTGTCAGCCAGCTGGATTGGGGTGGTCCTGAGGAGAGGTGGGTTGTCGAGCTTTCGAGAGTGGCTCCGCCTGCAGTGCCAGTGCTGGTCCTACTACCACTATCACTGTTGCTTGGATTGGTGCTGTTGCGAATAGGGGTTGACCCTGTCTCGTTTGTGTGTGGTGGCATCTGACTCAGAGGCTGGGCGGGCGCACTGCTTCGGGATGGAGGAGGTCTGGAAGGGGCGGCGGATGCAGGAGTTGAATGTCGAGATGGTGGTCCGGTCCGTGAGGATGTGGGTTGACCGATGTTATATAGGGGTGTAAGGAATTGTGAGATCACTTGAGCGTTTGTGCGTCGGTGTCCTAGTTGCTGCCTCGCTTGCTGTTTCTTTTGTTCCATTTCTCGCTGTCGTTGCGGTGAGGAGCAAGAGAACGTCTCGGTTGGGTTGGATGTAGCGGAAGCTTGCTGCTGTCGGCTCATGGCCAAGGATGAGGGGCAGCGGATGTTGGATCCGTTGGCTGTTGCTTGAGGGACTGGCGTGTGAGGTGATGAAATGGTCGAGGTGGGTCGTAATGATGAGGTTGAGGAGGTGAGTTGTGACGGAGGGGACGCTGGTGAGTTGGACTGAAAGGAGCCGGAACCATGACCAACGCCGGCACCATTATCGTCCTGACGATGAGCGGAACTGCCCTCTGTGACATGGATGCTAATACGCGACTGTGTTGCGACTGCGCCCAATTGATAAAGTTGCGATGGCTGGGGGTAGCGAGTGCTGGTTGAGGTTGCTGGGGCTGACCGGCGTTTGTGTTTCGGTTTGAATGGCTTTGGAGAGGACGAACCGGGAGTAAGACTAAAGATAACATTCGAGGTCGAATAGCCTTGTGAGAAGGTGATAGGCAGTTGTTGGTTGGTATGGCCGATGGTGTTTGAAGAAGTCAAACCAGTGGTAGCTGCAGAGGACGACTCGGCTGCGTATGAGGAAGTCAAATCAGCAGAAATGTCTGACAAGGATGAGCACTCGGAGCTGGTCGTCTGGAAAACCAAAGACAATGGCTCGATATCTGCCCAAGGATGCTCCAGGCCTGATGCATGTGTTAGCCAATCTTCAACATCAAACCGAGACATTTCAGGGCCCTGATGATGTATGCGAAATTTATCAAAATTAAAGTCGAACATCCCCGGTGTGGGCTGAAAGTGCCGAATGGTGCGAGACTGTCGTCCACCGTCGTCGAAGGGGTTTCCTGTCATCACATAGTCGTGAGTCGTGGGGGGGAAGCGATAGAAACGATAGAACCCAGAGGCTTCATCCTTGGTGAGACTTCGCAGCGGGGATCCGGGAACTGTTTTGGATCGTTTGAGTGTTGTGACAACCCGTTGCCCCTGAAGCATCTCATCCCAGAGGAAGTAATCCTCTGCGCGGCCAGAGTTCCCGCTGTGATATTTGCGGATAGCGTCGCCCTCGAGGGTTTCCAAGATGGAGCGGCCACATGAGATGTCGGTATCGAGAGGAAAGTGTTTTTTGCGGAACCTCTTTTTGCGTCTGTGAGTGTGCGGATAGAGAGGAGGATTTTTTGTAGGGACATCCTCTTCAAAGTATCGAATGGATTCGTAGGACCGGAATCGGACATGGCGCCTGTTGTCGTGTTGGTCTTCGGATGAGGAGGAATCAAAGTCGGAGGAGGATTGAGATGCTGAATAGGCAGGGGAGGGCGTAGGTGTTGGTTCAGGACCGCTTGAAGAATCGCTCGAAGAAGAGTCGCTTGAGGATGACAATGAGAGCTTCGAGGCTCGGTGATGGACTTGATTCTGGCTATTTCCGCTCTTGTGGTTATTGGTCGTCTTATCGGAGGGGTTAGTGGGATGAGTTGGAGGTTGATTGCCAGAGACTTGATTGTTGGGGTCTTGTCCCGTCATATTGGAGTTTGACGTGATTGTTGGATCGAATAGAGGAAGGGGATGAGAGCAATAAAGCGGAGGGTTCTGCTAGGTGGTGGAAAGGGGATCAGGAGGTATGGTCTGGAGGGTCAGGAACGCGGGTATGACAAGGGAAAGAGAGTGGGTATGACGGAGTGAAGGGGTATGAGAGGGAGTGGGGAGGTAGGAGAAGTGGTCGAGAAGAGAGAACATTTGATACAGGAGCCATCGCGACGTTTTATACATCATCCGGATGATAGTGGAAAAGAAAAAGAAAAACAAAAGGAGCAGGGATCCAAAGGGGAACAGACTAAACGCTGCTTCGTCTGTAATGAAGGCGAAAGGAGTGAACAAACATGAAGCGGACGTTGAGACTGAAAGTCAGTTTTATATATGTTGTTGAAAGAAATGGTGCACATACATGACAAAGAAGTGTGTGGGTATATGAACATGGCACTGTGTTTGTCAAAGACGCGAAACAAAAAAGACGTTCGGAGGTAGATTGATTGTCGCTACCACAAAATGGTTCTTTGTTGTCCTGCAAGCAGCCTCGCCCATTATGCTAGCTTGTATTCACACACGTAACGCGTACACAAGTATGCACTCCCTGCAAGGCCCTCTGCTCTCGTCCTCACTTTCCACGTTGTCCTTCCTTCTTCTTCCACAGGGTTTCCACAACGGTTGCAATCACATAATCGGGCAGGGACCACGAAAAGTGACTGTCAAGGAAAAGTAACGTGATACGTATGTTGTCATTGAAATGGGGGCGTTTTTAAAGGCAAGCGCCCTTGTTCGCGCGCATTGCAAACAAACGATCAAACGCCCAAACCACTCTCCTGCAGGACACAGCATCAAACAAACAGCAACAGCAGGACATCTCCCTAGAAAACAAGGCGGCAAGGGCATCTCGGATCGGAACAACAACAACAGCAAAGGAACCAAGCCATAACCATCACATCCCTTCCTTCACCCCCTCTTTCGCACTCCCTACTCTTTTCACAAAAAAAAAAAAAAAACTAGGAACCATGTCTGTGAGTGTCTCCCTGCTTATGCTGCGTGACTACAGGCACATACACACACACATTGCGCGACTTCCCTTTGTCATGAACAACGGCGCCATCAACAAGAAGTCGCTGCTGCCGCCGCTGCATTACAAAATACAAACAAAAAGGACAGACGCTAATACACCCACCTTGTTCATTCCATTCGCGATCACGATAGCGCAACACCGCGGCGGAAAGCAGTGGGTCGAGCAGTACCATAGAAGCAATGCTTCAGTCCTTTCAGACACCAGATTCGATCCTAGAGCGCAAGATCACAGACAACATCGCAGGATACATCAAGGAAGGAGGACAGCCCCTGTTGCTGGTCAACGCACTTTCGAGCAGCTATGTTGGTGTCCCAGAGATGTGTAACCTCATGTCAGATTGGGCGCGCGAGTTCGATATCGACCCCGTGGACGTCATGCAGGAGGTTCTCAAGGAACAACTCATGGAACGGTTCGATCCCGAGAGTGTTGACAAGGAGTTCAAAGAAGATCAGAGAGTGTTCCTGAGCGTAACGCCATCGCAAAAGGTTAGTTGCTGTTCGTGTTCACGATTGAGGCGCTCGACAAATGCTGTTTACCATTACCACATGCCTTGAGTTCGTCGCACTGAAACTATGTACCTTGCTCTGTTTCCGTGTACTCTAGGGTCAGGACGACTGGCTTTCCATGATGATTCGACACCCCTTCTGGAGATCAGTTATCTATGAGCTTTCAGAAGAACACCAAAAGTGCGCGTTCCTCAACTTTGCCATCCAGGTAGCGCCATTTATGCCTCGACCACATGCACAACTCGGAAAGCGTTATGAGACTATGTGAGTCTTGAATTGACTACTTAACTGCGCAAACTCTTTGTTATATATAGAGAATTTCGGATGCTGGATATCAAGGAGAGATTGCAAGTGTAGCGACAGCGTCGACGTTCGTCGGTGTGTTTTCAGGAGTGCTATTGGAGTCTCTGGACAAGCTGAGAGAAGAAGACGACGTCGGCTTGCTGGACAAACTGCCTGATCTCATTGTATGTCATTGCTCTTTATTGCAGCTTTAAAACAATCCGGACTTCTTATGACATTGACCAAACTAACATGATGAATCTCACGTCGCTTATGTCAATTGTAGAAAATCTGTTGTCAGAATGAACACACCTACCTCTACACCCAGATTCTGCTGTTCCGGTTGATGAAGACAGACAGGGGACTACCATTGAAGCGGATATCAAAGGAACTGGAATCGGGCGTCTTGGAAAAGTTCAACAAGTAAGGCTGCCGACACTGGCGACGCGTTGATATACCAGCGTTGCATCGTATCAACATTGCTGAGGTATACGGTACTGACCCTCAACTCATGCTCTCGCGTATTTCTTTCATAGGCCACCACTAGTGTCGACTTTGAGGATGTTATTGTCAGGAGCCTCTCCAGCGGTAGCTAGTGCGATATCTGCTATCCTTCAGTCGCGTAGCCCTTCGCCTGGAGACGTCATGCTGGTAGGATGCAGACGGTGCATCAACTTTGAGTTGGGCGCAAGGAAACTATGGTCGTACCATAAAACCAAAAGACTGACACCCTCCCTTCTCTTTTGCCTATTTTCGTTGATGTCTGACTACTAGTTACATAGGGCGTACAGCAGCGATGATCCGCCGTCGTCGTTCTTTTTGCGTGACCCCGAGTTCTTTGGTAAGCTTCTGCGAAGATAATTGTGAATGTATGCATTTCATTCTTGTTGGCGATTGCACTTTACTAAGCGCTTTTGTTATTTGAACTGTATTCTTCCTATAGAGATCATGCTCTCCTCGATCTTCGTGCCAAGCTTCAAGGGTGGCATGGTCAAACAGGATCACAAAGAGAAATACTTATGGCTGATAGCCTATGCTGCTAGCGTGCATGAGAACGACGACATGGGTCCGGACACAACAGAGGTTCAGCCGACATACGACGCCATACTTGCGTTGGAGGACACCCTGTCAAAGAGGACGGCAGGAACGGACTTGACACCTATCCTTGCCAACCTTTTAATTGCCATTGAGTACGTTATCGTAAAAGATCAAAGACCGCATGAGCAAAACGTTGAGGTTTCTCCGTTATCGCTTCGTGTGTGTGGTTAGCATTGCAAGTACCCTAACCACCTACTTTTGATCCCTTCACGGTGTTCTGCATTTTTTTCTTTTCTTCTTAGGACGCCGGTCGCCTCAATGGCCTTGTTGTATTGGATTCAGTTTGTGATTACAGAGACGAGTTACATCGAGACATACTTTAGAAGTCATGAAGTGCCCGTTCCTTTGCTCTTGATTGAAGAGGTAGGATCGAGTCCTTGTTTGTTTGGGTGTTTTTACTCGTGTTGCTTGTTTTGTTATGCAGCTTAGAGGATCAGTTCCGGTTTTGGGAGAGAAAGGAGAAAGAGTCCTATGGGCTCTTTAGTGACAAAGGGGCGATGCGTTTTTGTTTTGTGCTTTGCTTTCATTGTTTCCTTGTTTCCTTGTTCCCTTGTTTCCTTGTTTCTTTGTTTCCTTGGTGCTGTTGTAGGCGATGATAGCCACTGACACGCGCCTGAAAAATGGTCATTGTTTACTTTTGCTAAATCATATCTGATAAAACAATAGATGGCCTACAAGCATCCACTGCAACAGACGGCAGTCTTTACCACTCTAGTCAACTTTTTCGAGGCGCCCCTGGAACTCAATCCTGAGATCATGGTAATGTTTCTTGACAGACCCCGTCCTTTTGCACTGATGCCTGTGAGGGATTTGCTTGGTTGACTTGATCACTTACGTATCGCGGGAAAAAAATGAACTATGCATGCCCCTCCTTCTCCACCACGACCTCCTATTATTCCTTCTCCACATTGGCACATTTTTACTCACTTCCTTTGGACTATTCATTTTCTTATCGCGATTACCTCAATTTGTAGATGACATATCGCAAGTCCATCTTGGAGAGGATGATTTACTTGATGCAACTGAATTTCGCAATGCCGGTCCTGGACTATATCCGAGTGAGAGCGCGCAAGATGGATCAATCGCTCTCTATGCACTTTGTGAAACGAGTGCTGGAGATGGTGAGCGGACCATACTCGAAAAAGTTCATCGAGGGCATGGGCCAAATGATTCAGGAAATCGTGGAGGTGATCAAGAAAACGGAAACTGAACCCATTGTGAGAGCGTGGATCGGTAAGCTTTTGGGGGTCGATTGTGCCTTTTGGATGCTTGTCTTGGCTGTGTTTTTGGCGAGCGACTGTTTGTTTGTTTGTTTGTTTGTTTGTTTGTTTGTTCGCTTCGCGCTCGCTTGGGGTGGCTGCTGTTTTTGTTGGTGTTGTTGATATTGTTGTGGGGGTCTGGGCTGGACCAATTGTTGATTCGTTTTCATTTTTCAGTGTGTTAATCTGTGCGATCTTGCGTCAATGCGCTTACGAAAGGTCAGAGATATTAACCAGGACTCACTTTCTTTTTGCCGTCTCTTGCCTATTTCCTTTGGTGCACATGTGCTTTGGGGGTTCGTGCATGCGTTGTTTTCTTTTGGTTGGGTCATTTCATCCCCACTTTTTGTGCACTTGCATTTTTTTTCCTGTTCCACACTACAGAGGAAGTCGTGTTGCAACCCATCGATGTGGAGATGCAGAACCCTCCGACACCCGTATCGTCGTCGTCGACACATGAGACGCCGACGTCGGCTGCTGCTGCTGCCAATGACAGTGGACTGAGTACTATCCAAGAGATCAAGAGACGCCTGGAAGAGCACCGACGCTAATGAAATAGCTCAAATGAACCAAATGTACGCTCGGAGGAATTACTGTAGCTTGTTCAATTGGTTCAGAGCCATTCAATACAATAGCACGTCTCTCACTCTACTCTTCCTCTCACACTGCGCTCAAATGCTTGCCCCGTGTCTCTGTGCGATGAGTAACATCATTTGATTTGACCCACTTATTTCATTCTTTTTCCCAGGTTCAGCAAATAGGTGTGGGAGTTTTTTGTCACAGTAGGCCTCCTTTTTTTTTTTTTTTTTTCCTTCATTTTGGTTGCTTTTCAGGTCTATCATAGTGTGATCGTCGCTATCTAACCTTTTTTTTTTTCCCTTTTTTTTCTTGTGCGACGTATTACCATCTGGATAACATCCAACAATAACATTCTTTGGTCAGTTGAGTAAGGAAAGTAAACAAGCACAGGGAGCAAAGTGAACAAAATGAGAGACAGCGAGGTATGTGGAGAAAGGACAGGTTTGGTTTATTTGTTTGACAGAGACAGTAAAGAAATGGTATATGTGTGAGTGCGGAAAAAAAGAAGAGAGGCTTGTATGTACAGCAGAGCGAATGAAGCAAACAGAGACGAGATAGAGGAAATACAGAGTAGAGAGAGAGAGACGGCTAGAGTTACAGAAGGAACACAAGAAAAGCAAAAGCGAAACTAAACGAAAAAAAATAGAAAACACAGAGGATATTTCTAGAGGGTGAGGAGCCCAGTGGAGTAGGTATCCAAGAAGGGGGTGAAGGAAGCCATGGCCTTGGAATGCTTCTCGGCAGCGCGAGCACCGGAAGTATGACGGTGGATGCGGATGTGCTGGTTCAAGTTATCGGAACGGGAGAAGCGTTTGGGGCAGTTGTTGATGGGGCACTCGAAGGGCTTCTCGAGGGTGTGGATGGAGCGGACGTGGCGCTTGAGATGCTCGGAGCGCTTGAAGATCTTGCCACAGTCATCGAAGCGGCACTTGAAGATCTTGCATCCAGAGTTATCGGGGTGGCTTGAGACGCGGCGGCCGCGGGAGCGTTTGGGTGCGCCAGTTGTGGCGGCTGTGGCAGAGATGATGGGACTTGTGGCCATGAGGAGGATGGAGGACTTGGTATCTTCGAGGCAGTTGAAGTCGTACAGGCTTGAGAGGTCGGACATTGAGGAGGAAGTCGACATTGTCTGGGAAATGGGCATGATGGAGGGCTCGCTCAGGGTCCGGGAGAGGGGGTAAGATGAGCCGGAGACGGCACCCAGGGAGTTGGTCGAGCTCGAGAGCGAAAGGGAGCCTGTCGAGAAGGTCGATCTTGGAGACATAGACGAAGAGTCGTCGGAGGAAGACAGGGTCGATAGTGAGCTGGTCGAGTAGCTATGAGAGTGGTGATGGTGCTGTTGGTAACCGGGATGGTTATGGTACTGAGTAGAGTACACGTTATGGCTGTGGTGGTTGTTATGGTTGCGGTAGTGGTAGTCATCGGCAGACTCAAAGATGGCATGGTGAGGGTAGAGCGAGGGCGAGTCGCAGAGCTCCATCTTGACGGTGGTATTGCCCGAGAGGCTGGGGCTAGAGCAGATCTCGGAGAGCTGGCTTTCAGAGAAGGAACGGGCCATCGACATCATGTATGATGGGGCCATAGTGGCAAACTGGTCGTTCGAGTACTGCTGTTGCTGTTGTTGAGAATTGCTGGAGTGTTGCATGTGCTGCTGCGAGTACATGTAATCGGTCGAAGCCTGGCAGTCCTCTGCGGCAGGTGAGGTGTAACCTTCAGACTCGCTGTGGGAGTTGTTGGAAGATGAAGAGGCACCACGGGTGAAGGCGTCGGCGGGGAGGTCGAGGAAGGAGCAGCCGACGGGGGAGGCGGGATGGTGTCCGAGGATCTGAAGGTGGTGGTGTTGCTGCTCTGAGGTGAACATTGTTGCTGTGGGGTGTTGTTGTTGTTGTTGTTGGAAGTACGAAGGAGAAGAAGAAAAAGACGACGACGAAGAAGTAGGTGGTGGTGAAGAAATAGAAGAGGATGATTGGCTGAAGTGGTGTGGCTGGAGAAAAAGGCTCTTGGTCTGTGCCTGGTGCTGAGAGTAGTTGTTATGAATTGAAGGAATGGACGAAACGGTCATTTAGGGTGGTTTGTCAAGTGAGTGAGCAGCAAAGAAAAGAGGGAACCCTTTTTTTTTTTCTTTTTATGTGAATGTCAACTGAAGCACGGGTAGAAAAGGATAAGGAAGGAGGAAAAAGTAGAAAAGGAAAGGGAAGGGGGTTGGAGGATATGTCAATGGGTAGCAAGGAAGAGGGGGATGAAAAGGGATGAAAAGAGCGAGATGAACTGTTACTCTTTGGGTATGAAGAGAGAGAGAAGGAGAGAAAGACAAGCTTTGGATGTAGAGTGAGTGAAGAATAAGAAGAAAAAAAAGGGAATCGGGCGAGGAGACTGCCCCCTTTTTGTACTCTTTTTTTCGATTGTGTGTCTTGGGATATCGTGTGTGCGCACAAAATATAATTCATGTGTGCGTACGAATGCCGTGTAAATGCATTCACCCTTCTTTGCTGTCTGTCCGTCTGGACAGAGCCCGAAGACAAAGAAATTGGTCAACGCGCGTAGAGGGATGAAAGGAAAACATGCATCCACTCACACCTTGGCGAATGAAAGGGTAATGCACAATAAAATGATTTTATTCAGTCTTATTCAATCCCGATTCAATCTGATTCATTCCAATAGAGCAGAAGATTTATTTTTATATTTTTACCCATTGTTCATTCTTTAATACAAACAACACCATTCGATTGAATAGTATAGCCATTCGTTTATTCTTAGCTATTCAGTCGCCTTCTTCATTCATACCCTCTCACTCTCTCTTTGTTCATTGTTCAGTGCGGCCAGTCCAAAGAAGGCTCATGCCATGCCGCATGCCCATCTCTACTCTCTCTGTCGGCCTGTCGGCCTGCTCATTCAGTTCGCACTCATTTTTGTGCAATGACCGACTTACTCAGCTCAGTCCATTCACTCACACGCCCTCATCACGCAGTTTACACACGCTCCCCTCCCTCACTCCTCCACTCTTTCATAGCACAAAAACCTTGCACTGCTCTCCCTCGATGTGTGTGAATCAGAGGGTGGTGTGCAATTACCAGTGTTGATATTGAGCTCTATCTCCATTGTTTTTATGTGAGTCGTGTTGTTGATGTCGATGTTGTTTATGTTTCCGTACCCTTGATTCAGTGGTGGCACATTCCTTGTCCATTTTTGCTCATATTTGCACTTGCCATCCCCTGCCCTCCTCCCTTCGCCTTCGCCTTTCCTTTACCTTCTTCCTCCACAAATAATAGTTTTTCCCTTACATGGAGTCAGCTAGCCAAGACTCGTTTTGTATTTTAGCCACAGGACAAAAAAAAAGACGCTAGCAGCTTGGAGGGTCAACCCATTGGAGACAAAAGCCATTTGGCAGGCTATTGAACAGAGGACGTAAGGCGTATTGGCAAAAACGAGATATATACAACGTTAAGTAGCGTTGATGGGCGCCTTGGAGGGGGGAAGGCAATGTGTTCGACGAAGCTGGAGGTAACTTTAGCACGTATTATTATTACTAAATTAAGAACTTGTTTGGATGAAGCCGACGACGGACGACGAAGGACGAAGGAGCATTGACTAGTTATCGCCAAATGGCGCAAGTGAACAACCTTCAGGCTGCTTTTTTGAATCCATCCGTTCGTCGTTCTGGGCGGGTTGGTAGGTAGGTATCTAGGCCGAAGGAGGAGGAGGGAAAATAATGAAAAACGACGGGAAGCAGGGTCAAGAGAAAGGGGATTGGTCGAAATGTCAAATGAACGGAGGTGAGGTAAGGGAAACGGAAGGGGGTGGACAACAGTCAACAAATGCGTAGAGAATCCCCTCCATTTTCTAGTCGTATTATTTTTTCCTTGTTGTAAGTGTGCCACCTGCGTAGGGACAAACCAAACCCCTTTAGATCAGTACGAATTTGTTGCAGCGATAGTAAAAACCCCTTTCGTTATTGTTGCTGTTTGCTGATGGCTTCTATTTCTCCATCAAATTGCGTCTTCTCTCCTCCACAAACAAAGAGCAAGTGAGCAAGTGAGAAAAGAAACGTGTAACAACAAAACAAGGAGAAGGCTGAGTGTTTGTATGCGTGTGTTAATAAAAGTGCAAAGACACCGATTGGATGAGAATGAAAACCCTAACCATTCAGCTTAGCTCCAACTTCTGTAACAACTCTCTCCCTCTCTCCCTCTCTCCCCCTTCAATCATTCAGATATCTAGCCTGCCCTTTGTCGCTTCCTCCTCGGACATCAGTCGCAGCGTTGGTTCGTTATTATTATTTTTCTGTTCCAGGTCAACGCCATTTCGTGTCAATGAGCTCCAATGAGTTGTCGTCGCGGTCTTTGAGTTGTGGGTTGTCATCACGAACCTGCAGTGGTCAGTCAAGGTTGTGGGGTTGTGTGTGTGTGAATGGCATTTGAGGGGTTTTTCGCTTTCACCCAAGCGTGGGTGTCAGCAATGGTCATTTCGTCCTTTGGATGTTGTCCTGTTCACAAAGTGTGTGTCCCCTCGTCTTTGACAACACAAACGCTCAAGTCATTGTTATCGTTTCTCCATCATCCTTTGGACAATGAAAGAGCAAAACCCTAAAATACCCTTTACCCTTTCCTTTGTTTTCCTTGTTGTCGTCCCTTCCCTTTCCTGTCCTCGCTCCTTGCTTCCTCCCTTCAACTTTCTTTCATTGTCCGACGACTGTACCGACGAAGCAAATTGTGATTGTCATCCAATCAATCGCAATTGAATCGAGTAGTGTCTCCCTTTCACCGTTGTTCTGGTCGCAGATTGTTCAAATAGCTCTCTAACTACATCATCGCCTTTCTGCTTCGAAACTACTACCATTTCTTCTCTTGTTTTTGCTCATGTCTACTCTGGTTCAAGAAAACTTCAATGGGAAGAGTTGAAGAGGGATCAGATAGAAAATTAGCTTGGCGCTTTGTTTTTTTCGCGCTCGAGGCACTCGCTGCAAGTACGGGAACACAAAACCTAAGAGCCATATTGCTTAAAAAAAAACTTCCCGAAAGTACTGCTGCCATAAAACGTAAAGTAAGGGATATGCGGGGTGTGCGGGGTTGTCACACACTTCAGCATGGGCCAGGTGAGGTACATGGGATGGCTCTCAGGGAAAAAAGGGAACGATGGTTACCCAAATAAACAAGTCAAGCAGCAACACTTGGATTATCTAAGTTGTCTCACAAGGACTCGACAACCTCCTTCACCCCAACTTCATGCTGAAAAACATTGCTTCCCTTGCTTTTTCACCCCTTCTTCTTCAATTGCCAATGCAAAATGACAAGCAAACAAGGAGAAAGGGAGTGATGTAAGAAGTGGAAGAGGCACGAGCAAGTGAATAGATCGCTCCTAGATTGTCTCTTCTCAGGTGCCCCCTCGCTCTCTTCCCCTTCCTCTTCGTTTTCAGTCATTGTTGTATTGTCTTCTACACACTCTTACTCTCAATACTCATTTTACCGCCTTTTAGCGTGTGCGTGTATGGATTTGGAAAAGAAGGGAGAAAGATGAAGGGGGCAAGTAGAACAGGCACCGAGACTCTCAATCTCTCTCTTTCACTGTCGAACCTGAAAATCTTTTTACAGAAACACAAGAGAATAGAACACCAAAAACGAACGACTGACGGACTGAGAGAACGACAACACCGCATGTCCAAAATCCACTTCCTCTCCTTGTCTCTCTGTATCTCTTAAAAAAACCATGTCATGCCATAAGAGTAGAAGAAGGGTTCAGCTCCATCTCAAAAATAAACACGGAAAAAAAAAAACATCCCTTAGCCAATTCTTCCTTTTGATCTTTTCCGGTGGTTTTTCATTACTACTTTTTTTTCGTTGTGCGTTGTTTTCGCGTCTTGATTAATGATGAATGATGAATATGAACGGTAAAAAATTCATCACCTTGTTTGTTATTGTTGTTGTTAGATGAGTGGGCAAGGGAATGAAAACACGAGGCGAGATGGAGAGAGATACAAAGAGAAAGCTAAGCAGCAAAAATGAGTAAAAGAGTGTTGTATTTTTGGGACCTGGATTACTCCTCCTTCAGTAAACGTAGTAATGATGGCAATGAAGAAAAAATAAACTCAATGGCGCCTATGCCATGCTTGAGCCAGCCCCGGCTAAAGTACTTGGTTGTTGCTCGCATGGCTATTTTCATAAAATTAAGAAGAAAGTAAAAGTGGTAGATTTTTGATCCGTGTGATATGATGACAGTAGAAAAAATATCAGCTGTTGGACCCTGCTTTGAGGCACAATGCAAGGGTTGAGTGGAGGCAACCAAGAGAAAGTGACCAAAAATGATGCACGACATAATGGGGATGGAAGAGCCAACGGCACTAATCGCTACCCGCAGGAATAGATGAGATGCTCATCCCAGGTTCCCCTCGGATGAACTCTTCTCTATTTATGTTGATTTTTTGAATGTTGAACGTCAGCGAGATTCAGGCAGCATGAATGGCGATATTGACTCAAAAACCGGTTTAGAAAAACCGCGGGTTCCATTAGCCCCTGTTTTTATTCACACTCCGAGGGTTTAGTTACCCCCTCTTTCATGTCGTCTGTCGTCCTCATGCAAAAAAGGAAAGTAACGAAATGTTCACCCTAACGACAACGAGCTACTACAGCAAACGTTCATCACGGGCTCTTACCGAATGGAAGCCAGGGAATACTGATGATGAGCAAGTCAAAAAGCAAAGGCATGCCAATAGACCTGAGGAAATAGAATTATGAAAAATGCTATCGTGTCGGTCATGTTTGAGGATGTTCTAAGTTCCTTATTCGTCTCGCTTTCTGCGTTGAGCGTCGTTTCTTAGCCAGCCAACCATTGCTGTCGCCAAGGGGACCGAAGGTGAAGTCCCATCTGGGTCACAGTGCGCCCCATTTGGGTTCGTAGGAAGAAATGAAGATATAAAAGAGATAGACCCAGCCCAGACCTGGACGCGACAAGAAAAGAAAGTATCAGACATGAAACTGATATTTGACAGGCATTGACGCGCCCTGATTGGCAGAAACCCAATCACCAAAGGGACGAGGGAGAGCAAGAGCGGAAGAAGGGGGTGAATTGAGAATAACCGAAGACAAGAGAGAGAAGAGGGGAAGAGGGCGAGTCCGGCCCATCCCCGATCTGACTAGCACAAAAAAAGTGCGAAATGAAACCTCGTGAACCCCATTCGCTATTTTTCTTCTTTGACGGTGTCTGATAGGGCAAAGGTAAGGTGACGGGAATACGAAGAATAGAAGTAGAGAGCCTAAAGAGGATGAATAAACCTTGCTCATCCTCATGGGCACTGAGTGGTCCAGCAAACAACACGTTCAGTTGACACGTCAATGAAGAAAAATAGAAAAAAAACTTTCAATCCAACCCTCATGCTAGCATGAATCGACCGCGCAGATAAAAAGTATCCACCACAAGGAAAAAAGGTGGACCATGACCACCTCTCCATCCAAACATACTTCTATTCCTCATACATACAGGACGTAAAAGATAAAGCATAAACTACTGCATGCACACACACACACAACACACTCTCCTTCCTTCGGATCACCCTGTGAGCGTAGACCACTTTTTACCCAGGGACAAAAAAGCTTTACTTTCTTTTTCATGCTCTCTTTGTAAACATGCAAGTATGTTCTGCATGTGCAGCGGACAAGGGAAAAGAAAAGAATGAACAACAAGTCAACACAGCAACAAATAGGAACGGGGGACTATGTCATGCAAAGTGGTTATATTATCCTATGGGTTCTCACACACTCTGCTTATCTTCTAGGCTGGGTAGCAACTACAACCCTCAACGACCCCTGTCAACTATGCTACTCTACCCCTCCAAACTACCTGTTTATCTACCTATCTATCTGCCTACGTATCTGACATTGTCAGCGTTGCATTTTCTTTGTGTTGAGCACATTTTTGCACTGGCAACGAGAGCAAATAAAGATTGACCCTTATTCCGAACTTATCCCTCTTTTTGCAAGTGTACCAAAGTGAAGTCCATCCACTACCGCTTTTTTAGACCGTGACATTGGAACAGCAATAATTCACTTCTTAGTTATCATTACACCTCACGGCTCGAGTCAAGACAGACATTCGAGGTGGACCGAGTAATAGTGCCTCGGGTTTTTTTTCTTTTGTTTTCTTAATCTTTCCTGACATAGTCCTCCGTCTCTCGTCTCCCTTTGTCTTTGTCTTTTCGCCCCTTCTTTTCGTTCTCTTTAGAACAGTAACAAACATAGTACGTTGCTCTCGTGGTCTCTGTGTCTGTCTTTGTAAGGGGTGGTGGAATAACCATTTGGGACATCCACGCACATGCGCTTGGTGTAGTTGGTCTTTCTTTCGCGTTGTTTCTTGTGTGTGTGGTCATTTTTTAGTTTCTACTGCTTTCTTTTTTCTTGGAGTGGTGCCAACTGATGGTTATTACTTTCGCAACGAAACTAACGTCTTTCTTTACGCTCTCTCTCTCTCTCTCTCTCTGTCCATGCTAAAACGTCGGTCAGTGTAGATGAGAGTCCCTCCCTTCCAATTGATCCTAATACGATTGAATCCTCTTTGTCTGCCGTATATACCCATCGGCGTTTTTTTTTCTATGTAGCGAGTGATAAGGAAGAAACTTTAGTGGACTACTACAAGGGGGTTCCTGATCAGTGTGTGTCTGTTTGGGGTTTCTCAGGAGACAGAGGAGATGAGGAGAAATGACACCAATGGAGGGCAGCGAGACAACAGAGACAGACAGAGATAGGGATAGAGATGAGAGATGAATATGTAGAAAAACATTGACAGGTAGATCTAACCAAAAAAATAATCACATCCCCGTCCCCTTGCAAATCTTCCTATGCTCGAACTAGTGCCAGATTCTATCCTCAACAAGCTGTAAATTGGCCGCAAAAAGTAACAGCAACAACCAACACTTTTATTGATCTCTGAAAGTCAATTAGAAACTAGGAAGAAAGGGCACATGAGAAAGCTGAGCGAGGTGAGAGGATGAGGTGATTGGACGTAGGGCACAGAAGGTTAAGGAAGCAGCGAACGAGAAAGGATATGGGGAACTGAAGGAGGGGTAACTGCATACGCAGACGATGTGAATGATGAGATGAGAATGGTCTTGAAACACAGACGGCAATCGTCTTTCCCTAAAATGGGTACCAGCTTGAAGGAGGGAGTGGAGAGGAGGAAAGGGGTGGTGGGGACTAGACCGGGGTCATTTTTCCCACATGGAGTTTAAGAAGATATAAGGGTGTAGAGAAAATGAAGTTAGAAGTCATGAAAACTCATGGGTGTGGATGATGATAGGGTTGAAGTAATGGTAGTAATGTAATGAACGGAGAATTTAGTTCGGACGTGTTGTTTTGTGTTTTTATTTGTTGAGAGCAATGAAAAAGGTGGAGGAACTTTTTACCACCCTCGGATATGTGGCCCCTGCTCATTCACTTACTCATTTGAAATGGTCAATATAGATCGTGAATATTTGTGTTTGTCGAGGAGCCGATACTATGGGCCGACTTCAAGCAAAAGTGGAGACAAAGGATCTCAAAAAAAAATAGGACTCTCCTTGTCTCTTGACACACTTCTGTTGTTGCCTGTTGTTGTTTTTACTCCCTTTCAGGCTGAATCGAAATGTACTGACGAGCAGCGAACGGAAGAAAAAAAATCGAAAAACGTAACAACCTAGGAGCAAAAACCAAAGAAACGAAAATATAAAACGAATAAAAAAAACCACATCACACAAATACACATAGACCTTCTTTCTGTCCTAAATAAAAGAGCGAAGAAGAGAGAGAGAGAGAGTATGCACTGAAAGTGCGTGAGCATGCTATTCCCTTTCCCCAGAAACAACCCCCCTGAATACTCTCCATTCAACCTTTGGCTATTGTGCAGACCTTCACCTTGATTGCATTTCTCTCTCGCGTACTCTCCTTTGTATAGCCTTGTATCTTTACTATTGTCTTTTCCTCCCCTTGGCTGCTCCCAGTACACCAGTCTAATCCTCCCCTGCCTGCATATGGTGGGTACCTCAGTCAATTTTTCGTCGGTCGGGGTCTTTTGTTTCGTGAATGAGTGAAGGACACCAGACGACAGAGCAAAGAAAGTTGTAAGGAGGGATGAGAAGGTGTTGAAGAGAAATTGCTCACAAAAACGGATGGACCATAAAGGACACATCGGGAGGAAAGGGCGGGGCGATGGCAACTTAGTGTCATCGCACAGAAAGCAACGCACAGGTGTTTGGAACAGGACTCATACTTGGAACAAAGAGAGAGTGAGTGAGACCTTTCTTCCTTCTCTCTCTCCCCACCTCACCCCTACTTCTCCCAAAGTCCTAAGTGGGTACATGGGTCCTTCTTTAACACTGGTATGTTGCCAAGGGTGGTACAAAATTCGCGCTTAATGTTTCCATGAGCATGGGGCAAGTGGATCGGAGTTGGAGAATCTACTCCCTCCACTTTAACCCGATTCAATTGTCTAAGTGTGAATGTTTAGATCCTTTTTCCTCTCTTTCTTTCTCTCTCTCTCTCTCTCTCCCTCAGACACATACTCCCGTCCCTTCAGTCCTTCTTATCATTGCCCAAGAGACGGACGCACCAACTTGCACCCTTATTTTCTGCACTGTTCGTTAGATCCAAACCCAGGACCAAAGAAAAATAGTGTCGGCGTGAAATGACTGTTCCCTTGCGTCAAGAGTATTTCTTCAGGGCCTTCTTCGGCCTTTGATTTGTCGGACCTTCAAAAGGTCGCGTCCAGATCGTGTTTTTTTTTCCTTTCTGTTGTGTGTTTGTAGGACACGACATACCATTTTTCCATCTCTACCACTTCCCGTCGCGCTTGAGCCAGAAAAAAAAATGCAAACACAAAGAAAAAATAGTTCCGAACTGCATACAAGATCGAAAGTCCTTACGTCGATGGCGTTTTTCCTTGTATGTTTCTAGGGCATGCCATACCAAATCACTACATCTCCTACCAGTGAAACTCTCTCACCGACTGGCACTTTTTTTTCTTCTCGGCCTACCATATTCTTCGTCATGATATGCACGTCTTCTATTTGTTGAGCAGGAAGAAAGATGCGGAAAAGAGCATAATGGTATATGGCATAAGGCATAATGACCCCAACATAGACAGATCGGGCAAGAGGGGACTGAAAGAGTAAACTAAGAAAGAACACGTACAAAGAACGCGACTTGGTGACCCAGCTTCCTTTTTTCGTTTGTTGCACCATAAACTTTCGCGCATGGGCGGTTTTTCTATGCAAGGTGCATGGTGAGGTAGGTGGTCAATGAGGAAGGTAGATTTTACTGTTTCATTTTTGTCCTGTGAGCCCTCCTTGGATAGTGAGATAGCTCATCACAAGAAGGGGTGGACGAATGAGTGAGGAGAGAGAAGGGAGTGGATGGTGCAGAAGGAGGGAATAGAGGTCTCGTTCACTAGTCCATTATCCTAATTAATAGAGAGGACGGGTAAGGCCATGACGGATGGGTCGGGTGGAAGTCAGCCATTACGACCATTATCTCCCCTCAACATAATCTCCATCCCTTAAAGAGAAAGCAGAAACAAAAAAACAAAAAGTACTACACCAATGTGGTTTCTAGCAAGCCAGCCAGCTTGACATCAACTTCTCCTCGCCTATTTTTTCTTGGTGTTGTTTCTTCAACCCAAACTGATCCGCTTGTTCTCTCTCATCTCCTTGGTGTTGTCGCACAACACCTTTATTCGTTGCTGTTTTCTGTTTTATTTTCTTTTAGACCACGATCCTCTCTCTCTCTCGCTGGATCGTCCGTCTTCTATGGGCTACCAACCCTCACCCCCGAACCTAACACCATTTCTATTCTCCTTTTCATCCTAAAAAAACACATCCCTGAATTCTAAACTTGTTAGATGCACGCTCTTGCTAAGCTAACTCGATTGCACTTGCGCCCACAAGGAACAACTCTGTGGTGACAAGGTGTGTTGGTGCACTGCGTTTTATTTTTGCAAAAACGAAAAAAGGCCTTGGTGATCCCAATCCCATTCATCTCTCTTCCCTTCATCACAGCCCTTTTCCTCGCGTTCTTCCTCTTCTTCCTTGCCCTTCCCCTTATGCTCTCTGCTGATATGATTAAAAACGAAAGAAAGGCAATCAGTCTCATATCACATCATCAAAGCCAATTGCTCATATATCTAAATCAGGCAATGGAATATCAGGGGCTCGTTCTTTTATTTTCTTGAGCTTGGATCGTGTCCTCTCCTCCTTTACCATTCTCCCTGCATCTCTTTCCCTCTCACCCTGCCTCTCTCTCCCTCTTTCATTCTGTCATTCTGTAAGATACTCCCTGTCGGGCATTTAACTCTCTCGCCTTTAAGCGACAATCCTTTGGGCGTGAAAGAACGGAGGGAGGATAATAGAGTAGAAAGGGAAAGATTGACATTGACCCCTTTTTTCAGCGCAACAGCATTCAGCAGACACTATCGAGAGGAAAAATTGGTGAATGGGAATCGACCTGCCCTGTACTACGGCACTTTTTACGCAAAGAAGGGGAAGGTTCACACGCACTTTTTTAATTACCATAAACAACTGAAAGAGATGCTTGATACCCCGTCTTTTTCTCCCAGTTGATTGCGCGCGACTTCCGCGTCTTATTTTTGATACCCTACATTTTCACCCATTCATCCCCTTCTTGCCTACTTTTTTCTTCCTACTTCACCCCTTCATTAGCCTCTCCATTTGGACGACCTATTGAACCAAGAAAAAGGCTGTCAGCAAACAAACGATGGCATTTCGTAAAGGACCCTGATGGAAATAGGACCAAGGACAAACGCGTAAGATGACTTGGAGAGAAAATTAGTTGCTGAGACGCGTACCTCCCCCCTTCTCCCTTCATTTTTTTTCTCACACACAATTTTCTTCCCTTCTTGCTTGCTTTTCGTGATTACTTACTACTTTTTTCACTTCACCAACAAGTCCCTACTGTGGACTCTTTTTGTTTTGAGTCATGACTTCATTTCGTTCTTCTTTCTTCTGTCAAGCAAACAAGAAATTACACTCGATCCAATTGGTCCATACTTGTCTAATTGTTCATTGTGGCCATGGATACGTCTGACCGCGTATCAATTGTTCCGTCTTCTTCTCTTCTGCTTTGGAAGGATGGATGGGGATGGTAAAAAAAACTCGTGCCCCCTCATCGTTGTTGTTTCTCTCCCCATTTTCGTCCTTTTTTTTTGTTGATTTGTTTACGCGCGAGCCTTTATTCCTTTGCTTTTGACTTCTTTGTGTCTATTTTTCCCTGCCTAGTCTTCGTCATCGATTAATCCCTTGTCTCTTTGGGTTCTTTGTTGTTGTCGTTTTTTGTCTCATTCAAACACTAAAAAATGAAATGCTATGGGGCTTCCTCTCACCACAAGGAGGTCAGTGGCGTTTCCAACTCACAAAGAATGAAATAATAATGATCCTTTCAACTTAAAGTTTATCTCCGATCGATTCAGCATACGCGTAACAAAGCGGTGGCATCGGACAAATGTAGTGCCATCTTGTTGTTAAAGATTATGGTGAACCGTGTAACAGACAAAGAAAGGTGTGAGCTCTCGAAAAATATTTCAATGAACACAATGATTTTTCATGGGGGTACAAAAAAAGAGGGTGCGCAGTGAACGATGATGACGATGATGCCGCTACTTGTTCAACTGTGGGCTGCCTTCCACTTCATGTGTCTCCTTGCATCCCAACCTCCATCGAGGAGAGAGGGAGAGAGGGTGTATGCCTCAAGCTCCTTTTTTCAATGGTGCCATTTCGCCACCTCCCTCCCTCAGCGTGACTTTGTGTCCTCACCTTTTCGCTGTATAGTAAAAAAAGGCAATCTGAATGCACCTTATCCGAAGTGGCAGGACAGACCAAGGTTGCTTATCTTAGTTGGCCTCTCTTGCCATTGACGAGATTCAATTCATCCGGTTTTTGGTACATTGATAGTACTAGTTGAGCGGTAAAGAAAAAGAAGTGTTCATTGTACATACCTCTCTTTTTTTTTTTTTTTTTTTCGTGTTTGCGTTTGACAAATGAGCGGGCGGACCAACCATTGGGACACCCTCTCAAGCGGGATACACTTGCATTGCCATAAGCGCACAGGGCAAGAGACGAGTTGTCGTTTGTTTATTTTTTATGTTTTGCCTTCATGGAGGAGTTGAACCGGGAGGAGTTGAAGGCCTGTTGTTTGTGTTTTGTTTTCATTTCCATGAACACTATGGAACGCAAGAAGGGGGATTACTTTCATCCAGCTATCCGTACGATTCAGTCAATTTAGCCCCCTGTCGGTACATAAAAAGAGTAGGGTGGGACAAAGCGCCAAGCCCCTTGCAGCCCTCATCTTTTCTGATGGCAAAAGAGGGTCCGGTCCCTGTTCAATTTGTCCAAAACCAGCACGCCAAAAACAACGAGATAGCGTTTCGGCTTATATTTTACAAGAGCGAGTCAAGGAGAGATGTAGGCGAGGAGAAGTGTGATTGGGAGCTATTTTGGTAGGTGGGAAGATTCCTTGGAGAAAGTGAGGGAGTTGAAATTGGGCAACAAACGAAAAGATGGAGAAGTTGTCTGCCTTGGCGAAGTCGAGATTCGCGTTTCCTAACAGACAAATAATCATCTAGTCCTCAACATATATAGGCTATAGTTATGAATAGACGTTGTTGTTGCCATTTACCTTAATCGACATGGGGAAGAACCGCGCAATACAAAGGGCGTACGGAGAGAAATGAAAAAGGGTATATCGAGAGTATACAACAAACGCTTCTACACCCTGTCTTCCTCCCTTCGAGTGTTACCTTTTCCTTCGGTCCTCGAACATGCAACAGACCTTGTATGTCCTTACCAGCCACGCATTTGTGAGCATTACTTTCCTTCTTCCTTACTTCGTCCCTCTTGATACGTCTACCTGTCTCACATACCGTTAGTCACATTCTTTCTTGTCTCACTCTTTCTCGTTTAGCCACACTGACCATAATTCCTTTCGACTGTGCAGTTGCCTTGCCCCATCCTATTTCTCTTCTCTCTCCACCCCCATCCTAGACCAGAACAATGGAGGCGGGCTATTTTGAGCTATCGCGAAACACGGAAAAGTATTCTAGTTGTCGCAGAAATAAAATATATGTAAGGTAAGGCTATTCACAGAAAATCAAAAGTGAAAGGTGTGAGCACTGCCACATTTGCGCACCTAAAAACACACATACACTGCATTGCATGCTGACGGATAATGACCTGTGCCACCTCCTTTGTGACGCTTATTAGAAGAAGAGAGGCTAATGCTTATGGCTTCGAAATGCTTAGAAATGCCCTTTAGGAGGAGTTGCGCAACAGAAGCGCAAAACTGTATTTCGAACACGTTTATTATTTTCCATTGGGCGTTGCTGTGTAGGTATTTTGCCGTTTGTTGACATCCACGCGAGAGAGACGTAGGGCAATGAACAGAAGTAAAGTAATGCGGGTAGTTTGAAATAGAGTGAGAGAGGGAGGGAAGTGAGAGACGTGTCTACATTTATCACGATCACTGCCTGTCTGCTGCTACCTCCACTTGCTTCCGCCGTATTGCTGCATAGTCAGAAAGCTAACGAAGTGAAAGACTGGCAGAGTGTGCGCGATTAGAATTTCTTGGAATGCCGCCTGGAGTCACAGCTGCGCAGCGTAAAATCGTTGTGCCTTTGCCTTCCTATCCCAACCCTCCTCTCCGTCGCACCTGTTGCATCCTCTGCTTTCATACTCTGTGGTTGTTACAGTTGCGCTTCCTTCTCCTGATCCAACAGCTACAGAAAATCAAACAGACAGGGTCCTTCTCAATTGCACCCATCTCAGCTGTTACGCTGTTGGTGCACGTTTTGTTTGTTTTCCAGGACAAAAATGACAAATTCTTGTCATTCTTTCATTCCTCGCTTGACGGACCATACTTTGTTGCTTCATACATGTTTGATGACGAAGAGGAGGGAAAGCGCAGCCGCAGCACGATCCACGTCTTTTTTTGTTTGCCCAGAAAAATCAAAGCCTCACGCCTTGACCTTTAGTCTCTGTTCAATTGTAACCTCAGTTAGGAGCCCTTGTTTCTCTAGTGTTACACATGACGCACCCTTACAGGTGTGGCATGGGTCGGTCGACGCCGTTGTCCTTTTGTTAACTTTTTTGTGTATATAGGCGAGTGGGTGGACGGGGTTTGGTACTCTGTTCTGTCCGATCGGCTGCAGAGGATGGGTTGCCTTCGTCACTCACGTCTTTGGTCGAGTTAGTTAGTTGCATGGGTTTGATGTTTGGTGCATCAAAAAATTCATTCGGAGGTATGACAATGAGTTGGTCATGTATGTTGTGTTGTTGGTTATTGACGCTTTGTTGCCATTCGCTTCCTTTCCTATGTCATAGCCGATTGAGTGATCTGAACAACAAAGAGCGACAGGTAATGACCTAAAGAGATTGAGAGAGACGAGAGTAGAAAGAATGATTCTAAAGAAAAGGTCTCTCCTCGTACTTCAACACTGTTGACCATGATCCCGTTTACTCGCTACTCCGCTGGAAGTACACTCTAGCTTTCGGCAAAACAGGACTTTGTTTTGCTGCGGCGAGATATACAGACTAGAGAAAACGATCGCAATTGGAGGCGCATTGAAGGTCTAGTTTGTTGCAAGTATGTGGCGAGTGGGGGATACAAAACGAGATCATTCTTTTCATGGTGAGTCAACTTGATGGATCTTGGAAAGGTCCTTGAACTTTGCCCACACTTCTTTTTTCATTACTCCTTTTTTAGACTCTTCTTCCAGCCCCTTTTGCTTTGTCAACCACGCATGGGTACATCGCCCATCCGTGCTCATAACGCCTTTGCTTTTGGTTTTCTTTGTCAATCCTTTTGGTGTTACGCGACCGACCAATGGTGGTGATCAACACACTCTCTCCTGCTTCTCTGTTTACACCTCGTCCCTCGCCTCAACCTACATTGACATCCTAATTGCACGTTCTCTCCCTTGCTTTTATGTCTCTTTCGTTTAGATGTACACTAGAGACTGGCGAAGACAATAAATGTACGATGGAGTCGACAAATTGACCATCTTTTTTTTCACTTCGTCTCTCTGACACACCATGGCATGATGGGTACATGCTCCTTCACTCCTCCCTTCCATCTCCATTGTCTATTTCAATGCCATGTTACACAAGGAAAATTTGAAATCGAAACCTTTCCCCTGCCAGTTTGAACAAACGAAAATAGTACAAGAGCCGACGAACATACACTCTCGATTATGTTTTCTCTGTACTTGGCCATACCGTGGGTTGGTTTCTACTTCTTTCTTGCCTTTTCAGCCCATGTCTTGGCCCTCCTACTGTTGTTGATAGCCCTTTTCCCTTCCCATATTTTCGCAATCGTCATCGTACTTGCTAAGATTCAATTTCTTTGCCATCCTCGTCTTACTGTTGGCAATTCGCCATTCTTTGGGGATCAGAAGTTCAGGCACGGGATAGTATCCGTTATTCTTCCTACTCTTTATTTTCTCGAGTCGCGAAGGGACGGCGTGCGGAAAATAAAATAGTATGGATGGATGCACGGATACATACTCTTCTGGTCCAACCTGACAGGAAATTATTGGAAAGGCGCGAAGAAACACAAGATGATAAGGGCTAACATGCACAAGGACTAAAGGGCCGACAGCCGACAGTCGGTTGGCTTTTTTTGAAACACTTGCCATGATGAAGATAGAGGGAGGGAGAGAGACGGTCTGGCTATTGTAGGTCAGTTACACTTCGTCTATGGGTCGGCTTCTAGATTCGAGCAACACGCATATATGTAGCCTCATAACGCACACACATACGCATATAGTGAAAGCTCTTGGCTTTGCCTATTACCAACCTGCACAAGAAAGAAATGCAAACGGATACTCATTCATGCCTTTAAATTTTCGACAGACACATGCTCTCGTCCCATGCACTCTCAAGAGTCTCAACTATGTTTGTTATTTTTGCAACAGCCAGCCAAACAGACAAGGCTGCACCCTTGGCATTGACTCTTTTTTTTAATTTGGACTTTTTTTGAAGAGAGAGAGTCGAAGAAGTGAGAGAGGTAAGAGCGACGAAGATGGATAAATGGGACACAATGAGCCTGTCAATGTACAGCGCCGTACATTTGTCTTGTCTCTCTTTCTGTGTACTCTTTTTTTTTTTATTCTCTGCTATGTGCTGGCTCTGCTTGCTCCAATAACACAAAAAAAAAACGACTACAGCCCATATCGATTGAATTGTTGTAACCGACTGTTTAATAATACAGCGCGTCGAATGTATTTTTACCTTCGTGAGGTGAGACGACTCGCGACGACACAATACTAATTCATAGCCCTCTCTCCCTATTTTTGACGCGTATCGCAAAAAAATTCCAGTCGGTGTACAATGAAGAAATAATAAACTCAGGCCTCTTGAAAGTTCTTTGATAAAAGTCTAGACGTAATAGAGGCGACTGGGAATAACCCCATTGTGTCACTCTCTTCCCTCGCGGACCTGGCACTCTTTCCATCGACAGAATCATGACCAACACACCGTCTACCATGTAAACAGACGTGCCTGATACAGAAAAGACATCTATCGAGAGGGATATGCAAGGATGGGATGGATGGCCGGTGTGTTCGTATTCCTGTCCCCTTGAAATCATAAAACACCTCCGTGAATGAGAAAAGAAATTTATCTTGAATATCTGTCAATAGGACCTTGTCCCATGTTGCGCCCGCGCTATGAAAGAAGGAGCGAGAAAAATTACTTCTTTTCGAGCGAAAGACGAGAGAATGAAAAGGAAGAAAGGAGAGAGAAAAAGAGCAAGAGCAAGAAGCTCATGAATCAACGGGTGCGTTAGGGTGCAGGACACATATATTTTTTGCCACTTGTTCGACCATGGCCTAACAACTGTTCTTTTCTTTTTTTTCCACTCTTCAACCCATTGACTCACTCGATTCCATCCATCCACTTTTGAACCTCACTCTACCCTTCAACTTAATCGACTCCATTGACCTACTTTTCACATCGCCGTCGACTCTTATACCCTTCCCCCAATAACCCACCCGTGTCAATCCCTCTCCCTTCGCACAGCAAACAGCACCCTGCTACCCCTCCCTAAACCCAACCACAAACAAACAACAATGAAGGAAAACAAGGTCAGCATCAGCATACAAGCGTCTCCAACCGACGTGTGGAGTGTCCTCACGGACTTTGACAACTACCACTACTGGAATCCCATGTTCACCTCTGTCAAGGGCAAGCTCGCCGGTATGTTTGTTCTTCGATGCTCTCAGATCGACACTTTCTTTCGTCACTATTTTTTTCTCACAGAACTTTTTCTTGTTACCTTTCATGAATTGGTTGCTTTGTAGAGGGAGAATCGCTTAGCATCAAGGTGAGGCTACCCAGGAGGGTCTTTTGTGGAGCACCACTCTGTAAGTCATATTTGCACTTTGTTACGAATATAGTGAGGGCGTGTGCTTCAACGGAACGTGAGTGTGTACCTTGTTTAACCCATAATGTATTAAATCAAATTAGCTTCCACATGGTCCCCAAGGATCATTAAACTCGAACCCAACTCGTGTCTAGAATGGTTCACCCCCGCCGGCCTCAAGGGCTTCGTCGACGTAAGCCCCCTCCCTCTCACTCTCTTGCTAATCTCTTCGTTTATCAAGTTCCTTGTTACCCTCTCATCGATCCTTCACTAACAAACCCTCTATCTTCTTCCCTCCTTCCTAAACACACCAACAAAACAGGGCACACACTACTTCCAACTGGCGAGCACACACAACGGGACAGCGACAGAATTTACCCAGGGAGAGCGGTACACGGGCTGGGGCATAGGCCTTTATTCCAGCTTCGGGAATATGGAGGATGCCCGCAGAGGGTTCGCTGCCATGAACAGTGCCCTCCAGATCGAGATCTTGCGCAGGAGGCAGGCCGGAAGCCTTGCCGAAAAAACGGGGTCTGGTGCTGAAGGTGATGATAAGGGGACAAGGGAGGCCAGTGATAATGAGATTGCACAATTGGATATTAGCGATCCAGCCGCCGTCGCTGCCATTGCTGTCGCATCCACTACTGCTAATATTGCAGCCAACAGAAACCAGGAGGAGAGTGTGTCAGAGAAGGAGGCCAGGACAAGTGACGTCTCTGCTTCTGGTGCGCCATCGGCCGCTTTCTCAGAGGGTGTACAGGAACCCGCTGCTCCAGCCGCTCCTGCGCCAGAGAAACCAGTCGAGAAGCGGACAAGCATCATTGGCGCCGTCTCATCCCTCTTCACATCCTCGAAATCTCCTTCAGCCTCAGCCGACCGGCTGCCCCAGTCCACCTCCAAGGACGACCTGATCTCCAAGGCCGTCGCTGAAGAGTGTGAGGAGCACTTGAACTACCAGGACAACAACTACGAGGATGGAGATGACCATGACGGGGACGAAGACGGCAATGACGGAGGTGATAATGTCCATGAAGTCGAGGACCCAGAGACCAAAAGGGCACGAGAAACCAAGAATGCCGAGCGGATCGAACTTGACCTCGGTTCTGGCGACCTCAGCCTTGGCGACTTTGGCTTCTAAGCAGCAGTGTGGCATTCCCATCATCACATATCCATCCCGCGCGCCGCGTATCGACCCTAATATTCACAGCTAGCAGACAGCACACTCTCTCCCTTCCTTTTGCATCCATCCTACACTACTCGCAAACAAAACCAATAATACATATCCGTCTCCCGACGAGACCCGCTTTTGACCGTGTATCCAATGCGTCTTGATCTTTGCTAAAATTGTTGTTTATTCATTTGTTTTTTCGGCATTTGTTGATAATGTTTATGGTTGTTGTTTGTTGGTTGGCAGTACTCTCCTGGTTGTGAAAAATAACGCCGTCCACGCCTGACGCTGGTATGTCCTTTGTATTTCTGGCAATACGTCCGCCTCACCAACCAGTCCACGCCTACGCGCGCATGTTGACACTGTAGTTGAAGCAGTCATTGTAGCCTCGAACTTTTTTTTTCAGCACGTCGTTTTTACATTTCCTCCGCCGAGCGTCTTGCAATGCGCTGAACCTTCTTCTTGTACGACGGATAGTTCTCGCGCCACTCTTTCTATTGAACCCATAGAGAGTTGATAGTCATAGTTAGTACGTTATTTAATAATTGACAATGACAATACTTGCAACGATTAGATCCGGACAGAGAAGGACTTACTGCGGCCTCAATGTTGGCTGGACTCTCGTCGTTGGGGCTGGACAACATCGAGATGACACTGATCAGGATGGTCTCGACGGTGTGGACTGGGGACCAACGCTCGCTCGCCTGCTCGTAACCGTACTTGTCCTCACCTGGAGGGTGCTATCAACACATCCACAGGGCAGATAAAAGATGATTAAGTACCAATGACCTGTCGTGGTTGTGGTAAGATTATCCATTGTGATCTCCTGTAGTGGTGGGTCTGGCGGACTCGCTTACCAAGATGGAAATGCACACCTCGCCGTTGGGGTAGACTATTACAATGCGAAATAAAATGAGAGACAATGCAATGAGTATGTTGACTTTTGACTCGCTGGAGCAACTCATTTCACTCAGGTGTATATCTAATGTCCATGCGTACCATTGGGGTGGTAAATATCGGTTGTGAAGCGCATCTTTGGGGGCATGAGAGGATATTCCGTTGGGAAGGTCATGATGGCCCTGAAGAAGCCGCCCTCACTATAAAAAGGGTGGTTCGATTGCGAGACACAAAAAGGTACAAGAACAATTAGTCCGCTTGCTGGGAACATCTCGAAACAACTGATGATGCATCGACAGCATGTCCGATAAGAACGAGAAGAAACAAAAAGTTGGTGCAGGGGTTAAGACGCCAGGGGTAGGATATTTGTGCAAATTGGCATCCGTCATCCTCCCAGTTTCCTCTTTCTCTCCACTTTCCTCCCACTTCTCCCAAGTCCTTGTCGGAAACGACAGTAAAATCGAATCGACAAGGGCTGGTAGTCCAGATTGATCTGATTTGTCTGTTGATATTTTTTTCGTTGCTGGTGTCGTCCTATTGGGATGGTTGAATTGAAAAGAACAAGATAAAACAGATGGATTGCCCTTGTACGCAAGTTTGAGCCCTCCTTTTGCTGAAGAAAATGTCGATTTGATAAAAATAGCCCCTCCTCCATGTTGCTTTTGCGTCGTATGTTTCGCGTGAAAGTGCGTGCGTTCGTGCCACTGAAATGCTTGCCGAAATAATAATGAAAACAAGGAAGCAATCTTGTTTCTCCGCTGGTCTTATTTTTTCTTGTGTGTGCGTGTGTATGTCGATGTGCGAGCAGTGCAACAGCATTGTTGATATTGAACCTTACTAGAGAGTGTCGTGTGGGCCCATGATCATGATCTCCCACTATTTGATATTAAACACAAGGAGAATAAAGAGGAAGAAGGGTTGAGGGATCGGTGTTAGCCTCAGTCAACAGCAACAAAGAGCAACCAAGAGACGTTCTTTATTTGAAAACGTCGAATAGGCTTCCATACCTCAAAAATATTGTTGTCGTCGACAAGGCCAGCAGAGAAACCCTCGACCGGGCGCTTGGTAAGCTCTACACACACACAAAATCGAACGAAGGGTGGTAAAATGTTAGTTGGTGAGGTCAGTTGAGCCGCATACACCCAACCACTAAAAGACATCCTAGAGGGTTGTGGGCTCATTCTGGCAACCTCCTCCCCCTCCTTCCCATTCACTCTCTTTCTCTTGGTTGTCGACTGTTCACAAGCGAGACTCTTGCGTGGTCATTCATTTCCGTCCCATGCGTGAATCAGGATTCGATAAAGGGGTGTGTTAGACCTGTGGAAGGAGGAAAGGGGGGTGGAAGTGAACAGACCGCAGCACAAGAGCGGAGAGGGGAGCATGGAGAAGGCACAAAGCAACAAAGTGGGACAGAAGTGTCATTTTTTTTTCTCCGTCGTTCATCCCCCTCTTTGCTGACAACAGGGACGAACTCTGTTCTCTGTCTTTCAGTCAGTGCACGGTGAGCGAGGTCTTTCTTCTGGTGGCGAGTGTGAGATCGACATCTCACCACTGTGGGTGACCAAAGCTGTCAATGAACTTGTAAAAGAAAGTAATGGTTTTGAGCTCCTCAACCTTCCTTTATCCTTGTTCGTCCTTACGCTCTCCTTCTGTAAGTGAGTATGTTGCGTGCGTGGCCATGGTACGTCCAAAGGAACCTTCTTTTTTTTTTTTTTTTTTTTCTTGGGCCGAGACATTATGCCTAACCACTGCCAGTGTGAATCAGTGTCCTTTTCGTCCATGAGGCGGGTACTTAGTAGAGTATATTATTACCTTTGAGCTGCTTTTTGAGCAAGAGTGTAGAGTGGTCTGTCATGGGTTAGTGAATGGTTTTGGCTGTGAAGCAAAAGGGCAAGTAAGAATGGGTCGAATGGTGGGTGGGGTGGGTTCTTCTGGTGGTCAAACAGTTAGAAAGGGTGGGCCATTGCATTTTGGCGTTTTTATGCGAGAGCAGAGAGATGGACTGCTCTTGAGGGGCAGTCATTCCTTCTACAAGTGCACGTCGCTCACGTCGCTCGGACACACTCGGACCACCCTGTGGAATCCTCTTGCCGACACAAACATGCCCTGTCTCGTACCATTGTTCTTTTCTCGCATGCGATACCAGAAAACAGGAAATCGTTTCTCATAATGCTACATGTCACCCAACACCACCTCTGACCGTTATCTCACAAGCAACCTATTAATTGATATCAACTATCTTGTCCGCCTGTCTGCCTGCCCAAACCAGCACTGGATGCCAGGGTCAACAAGAAAGAACAAGTCGGCTACTGCACGTTTTTTGTCTCCAGCCAAGATCATTCCTTCCTCTCTGCAACGAGTCCAAAAGCCCCGACTAAAAAGCGGAAAAATGCCAATGTGCACCACTACCTCTGCACCGTAGTACCGTTGGTCATCAATCCAGAGCAACCAGCACACGCGCTCTAATATTTTCTCAAAAGCCGTTGCAGCCCGTTATCTCCTATAAAGACACCTCTAGATCCTCCATCCATCAACCATTTCCCACTTCTTACTCCATCATCAACCCATATCTCCACAATCCAATCTCATATCTCCAGTAAAAAAATGAAGAATGCTTTGACCCTCGCTCTGTTTTCGTTTGCCGTGTCCCAGGCCATGGCCGTTGTCCCCATTCCCATCAAGGAGTGCACAAAGACTGTTGTCGTTGATCGTAAGCTATTAACAAATCGAATGAAAACACACAAAAAATGGCGCAAAAGCTATCGCGTAATCTCGCCCTCACTCCTTTGCCCTCACTCCCTCTTTCAACAAACTAGCTAAATACGATGCATGCACTGATTTCGCAAGGGACTACAACATCACATTCAAGGACCTTCTCCATTACAACGAGAAGTTGCGCAAGGACTGCATGAACCTCGACACTGGCGAGAAGATGTGCGTATCCATCAACCCCGGCGGTATCAACCCTCCCCTGGTCCCCAAGGCCAAGAAAGAAAAGACCACCCCAGCCGCAGATGCAGATGCGTCGCCCAAGGATGCAATGGACGACAAGAAGACTAAGGAAAGAAATGCAGCTGGTGAAACCGTCAAGCCAAAGCATGCCCAGGAGGTCAATTCAGCAGCCAAGGTCACGGAAAAGAAAGGGAATACCCCTGCTGCCGCAGGTGTTGTCCCTGTCCCTGCAAAAGGTGCCAATGGCGCCACTACGCCACCAACCAAGCAGCAGCAACAGCCGAACACGGTTGTGAACGCTGCTTCTGTTTCTGTGGGTGCCACTTCGTCGATGTTACTTGCGGCTGCAGGTGTCCTTCTGTCTGTCGTCTACATGCTTTAGATATACCTAGCATGCCAACATACCGCCCCTCCCAAGGGACTCTTTCGTGCGTAATAAACACATGCAACTCCAATTACCGTTCGATCCTATCAAGAAAAGGATTGATACGTCTGTTATCAAACCTGGCCGTCTCGCAAGCCTTGCGGCCCGCTCGCCTGGCTTTGTCAGGTGTGCACAAAGGATGCACGAGATCATTTGGCACGAAGAGCAGAAAAAAACCCCCTCAACAAGCGGTGTTCTTTTGGTGAACGCGACGCGTTCAATAAAAAAGAATGATGATGATTATTGATGTCTTGCCACTATTTTTTCGCTTAGTATCAATAGTATCCATGGCCAAGATGCAACCTTGGAAACGGGTCTCTCTCGCCGTGCAATGCTGTAACAGTGCCAAGAGGAGATAAACTGATGGAAGAGGAGAGAGAAATACAGGCACCATCTCTGGTCTTTGTCTGTCTCAGAGTAAGGAAGGAGGGAGGACGGATTGGAGCAAAGATGTTCATAAGCCCTAGATTTTTGTGTGTTGGATTATGGGCATGACCTTTGAGGCGTAGTCAAGAAACAAGGAGAAATTGGTACAACCCTTCTCCTCTTCTTTTTCTCACTCGTACACACACACACCCCCATTCAATCTCCATCGTCACTCATCATTCCTTCATTTCCTTCTTTCCATTGTCCATTCCATTCCCCATCCAACTCCCCTACACACCCAACAGGCACCACGCAATGGACTCCCTCTCCCATCTACCCATCGAGTGTCTCCAACTCATCCTCCAAAACCTACTCGACAGCGGCAGCCTATCCATCCTGGCCCGTCTCCTCACCATGAACAAGCATATCGCTTCCGTCACTCTCCCTTACCTCTACCGCAACCCCTATCACCTCATCTTTAACGGTGGGAAACCATCCAAGCGAAAAAACAACGCCGGCGAATTGCTCACCCGCACACTACTCGGTTGTCTTCCCCTTGCCACTCTCCCCAAGGCACTCGTGCTGGCCCTCATAACCGACCATCGACACCTTCCACCACCAACAACAGCCTCGCCCCTCGACTATCTCGCCCATGTCCGTCATCTCAACATGGACACATCGGCTTCTCTCACGATGGGTTGCTCTTTGTCCACCTTGGATATTCCTCCGGAACAACTCGCCTATATCCGTACAGGAGAATTCAAGAATCGGTACCGATCGAACCCCTTCTCGTCACGATACATCGAAAGGTCGCGCTTCGATACCAACGGGCAAATCCTCCTGCAATTCTTCCATGTCGTGCTGCACCAAGAGGCCGTCTGGTGCCTGGCACACCCTATCCTCGAACAGCTCCAATCCTTCACCATTCCCTTCATGTCCACCATCAAGCAGTACCACGAGGTTGTCGATCGGTTCAGGAGCCTTGTAACTATCCGCTTTGCCATGTCCGAGAAGTATGATGTGCCTTACAACAATTTAGTCCCCCCGGAAAAAGGATCGCATGACTACATTGTGAATCAAGACATGGTTCGATTTGTTCAGGCACATGCGCTAGTTTGCAAGGGTCGCCTCAGGTCTGTTGTCTGTCTGGAGTTCTCGCGGTGGGGATCGATCAACATGGAATACGCCGACGGCATCCGACGAGACATCTTTCAGCTTCTACCGCCCCTGTCCAAGCCTACACTGCTTACAAAGGACAACTGGGTGCAATTTTCGGCCCATCCAGAGTCGACCGATTTGACGCGTGTCCGAGAGTTCGTCAGTGAGGGTATGCCAGAATCGTGGGGGGATATCATGTTCAACAACCGATCGCCCCTCCAGCGTTGCCGGTCATTGGAGCGCCTCGATGTCGACAATATTCATGCAAGGACTTTCAAGTGGGCCGTACAGGAGAAAAGAGACTTGGATAGGACTGACAGGAGCATTGCGATCGGGAGCTGTCATGGTCATCGGGGAACACTGATGCTGGAAGAGACAGCGCCGCCGCTTCATCAAACACACGGCCTGGTCCCACTCGAGGTGGTCAAGATCAGAAGGCTCGTCGCCCCAGGCGCCGACGATATCAACGACATCTTCTTCGCCTTCAGTCACAGCCTAATGGACGTCAGTATCAACACGCGGATCCCTGTCTCGTTGAATCCTCCCAAATCAATCCAGCTCGGACAAGGATGGATCGATCTTCCCAACTTGACTCGCCTAAGCCTAAACCTAGGCTCGAATCGGCTGGTGGTGGAATCCGAAGCTCTCTTCCGTTGCTCCAATCTCACGTTACTACGATTGAGGGACTTGACTTTGGAGTACTCGTGCCAAGACATTGTGCCTTGCCCTCCCGTCAAGTTAGACCAACTTGATTTTTTGCACTTAAGTGGCTGGCCAGCCTTGACGTTTGACCCGGCTACTCTTTCATCGACAACAAGGCTCACATACTTGAGCATCCAAGTCCGACCATGGCGCTATGAGTACTTTGACCAAGCTCCTAGTTTCATTCCACCAGTAGTAGAGCTCGATCGGTCCTATGGTTTCCAGAGTGAATCGGCATCGACGACAGACGATTGGATGCTTGAGATGGTTCGACCTTTATGGACTTGGGATTGGCATTTCCCTCTTCTCACGTCACTCAGTTTGTCGTCCGAGTTTGCTTTCCTGTTTGAGTTCAAGATGCTTAGTGGATGCCCAGCGTTGAGAACCATGACTTTGGACATACGTTCGTCGACCTCAGAAGAGCACACACGATGTATAGTCGATGAAGACCTATGGATAACAACAGACGACAACGCCAACGTTAAAGGCCTCTCGGATCAACCTTCCACGCCACCCTCTCAACCAACAACCGAATTCTTCTGTGCGCCTGCCCTGACTCAACTGGAACTGAATGGAGAATGGGTGATCGAAAACGATATTATGCCAGTCTTTTTGACGGGCATGTTCCCAAGAGTGACAGATGTGTATCTGAATGGATGGACAAGTACGACCACGGTGGAGAGCCTGCTTGAGCTGGTCAGAGCCATGCCCTTGAGATACGATGAGACTGTGTCGTTACACATATCGGAATTCTCACATGACGACATGGACAGACTTGGGATTGTTGACTATGACGAAGACGAGGATGACAAGAGAGATGCATTATCTATCAACATTTCCAACTACGACAACAGTGTCCACTATCTTCTCTTGAAATATCTACCAGAATAAAGGATTATCTTGCTTTTTGTTACTTCTTTGGTTCGTACTAACCTGACTAGCCGCGTCTTTGCCATGGAATGCGCAATTCATGAGTTCACAGAGTGGGTGATGAGTGGTGGAACTCATCTGTGAATGACCTGGAGAAAGAAAGTAAAGGAAGCAAAACGCCTAGGTGTTTAAGAATTATGTGGAAGAGTGTTGGTGATGTACCGATGGAAGATGTATTCTCTAGATGTGCACATATGTGTGCTCAAAGTGCTATAGAGGCGACCCAGTCGATGTTGCAGACATGTGGAGAAAAGAGAAGAATAATATGTTATGGCGGAAGGAAGAGCACTAAAGATTACGGCGGTCCATGGATGCTCGTGACACCACCTAGATACCGGTACCCTCTATTTTTGACGATCAATAGAACGTCGATCCTCCTTCCAGGCACCATCACCCCTCTGCCCTGGTCTTGATTTGATCTTATCTCCCATAACTCGTCAGTGATTACCTTGTATGTTTTACTGAAGGATCAGACATAATTGTGATCAAGATCAAATAACGGCGACCGTTGAAAAAAAAATCGTGGGCAACAGCCACTCCATTTCATTCCTTCTTGCAGATCCAGTGGACAGCTCGGTGAAGCCAATCGTGAAATACGAAAGAGAATGACGAACACACATGAAAACTGCCTCCCTTCTGAGATGAAAATCGAGGAGAAATGAATAGGGGAAGAGAGATGCAATTGATAGAGGAGACATGCGGGTTTGTCGGGTCCTACTTTTCAGCCTCCGTCGCGTGGGAGTTATGCAGGTTATGCAGACTGGAGGCGTAAACTGCAAATTCAGGCACCGACACCGAAGGGAAATAAAACACGGCGACTGCATTATGTTTCTTTTTTTTTTTATTCGTTCATTCCTTATCCACATCCTTCCATTCACCAATTCCTCTTCCTTCTCTTCACGTTCACCACTTTTACAATGGACCCACTCTCACATCTACCAGTAGAATGCTTATGGCACATCCTCCGTGTTTTCGACAACGACAATGATTTCACTACTCTGTCCAGACTTCTCGCCACAAGCAAGCATATCGCTTCAGTCACGCTCTCCTTCCCCTACTGTAACGCTTACCGCTCTGCCTTCCATGAAACTCTGCCACACTTATATAATCCTTCACCTTACGACATACTCAATCGCCTCCCTATCGCCAGTTTCCCCAAGGCTTTCATTCTTACTCTCACCTTGGACGTTACCGACACCTCTTCCGCAACAACAACAACAACAACAACAACAACAGGAACAACCAAGTCGTCGCTCGACCACCTCGCCCACATACGCCATCTCAACATTAAACGCCGGGAGTATGCTTGTGAGTGTAACAGGAGGTTCTTGTTATCGAACCTGGATCCTCACCGGCTAGAGTGCGTTCAAAGCGACGAGTTTGACCAGCTCTACCAATCAAACCCCTTTGCGTCATGTTATAGCGACTGGATCGCGGACTGGATACTTCATGAATACTACAGAGTTACGACCCGTCCAGATGCTTTCTGGTATTTGGTAGAACCCATACTCGCGCAACTCCAGTCTATCACCATCCTGACATCCCGAACCAAGTAGTATCACAAGGTTGTCGGTCGATTCAAAAGCCTGGAATCGGACCATTTTGCTACGGCGCTTACTTTCGAAGAACCCTTTGAAACTATGAAGACGAAGGCGATGCCGACGATGGAACCAGGAAACGACGCAAAGTCGATTTGATTCAGGAGACGGTGATGTTCGTCCGGGAGCACATACGACTTTTCAAGAGCCAGCTCAGGACCATCCAATGTCTGGAGGATGCAATGTGGAATATGGTTGACCGAGAGTACATTCAACGCGCTCAACTTGGTTGCTATCATCTCCTTCCGCCACTATCCAGGCCAACGCATTTGGATATGACAACTGGCTGCAGCTCATGGCCTATCCAGAGTCAGTCAATCTGGCGCATATCCAAGAACTCATCAGTGCTTATTTCCCAGAGTCAGTGGATGGCGCCATTTTCATTGACGAGCACTCGATCTTTCAGCGGTGTCGGACTTTGAGGGAACTGTTCGTTAGCAAGAGGCCTGATACACCCAAGTGGGTGGTTCAGGAGAAGAGAGACTTGGAAGTGTCTAGTCGGAACATCGTGGCCGACAACAGCGAGGGTGAGCGACGACCTGTGGCGCAGGACGAGATTTCGCTGCGCGCGCATCAGATCCATGGCCTGGTTCCACCCGAATATATCGACATCGGACTGACTTTGTCAAGCATCGACGACATGAAAGATATTGTCTTTGCCTTCAGCCAAACATTGAAGCATCTCACCATCCGCTCCCTTGATCTTTCGTCCCTGGATCTGCCCGATTCAATCCACGTTGGACAAGGTTGGATTGACCTTCCAGCTTTAACTGAGCTGCACCTGAACCAGCACCTGTGTTCAATAGTGCTGGACCCGCAGCTGCTCGCTCACTGCCTCAACTTGATATTCCTCCGACTGAACGATAACACCACTGAGACCACTGAGTACTCCTGTCGAGATTTTATCCCCTGCCTTCCAGCCCGTCTAGAACACCTCGATCACCTGCACTTGACTGGCTAGCCTGCCCTCACATTCGATCCAGCGACCCTTTCTTCGACCACGATCTTGACACACCTAACCCTTCAAATCATGTGGTGGCATTTTGAGCTTGACGAACATCCACGCAGAAAGTTCATTCCGACGGTGGAGGAGCTCAATCGATCCTACGGTATCCAGAACGGATCACCAGCACGGTTGACAACCGCCGCTATTGATTTGGAACTGGACATTACTCGCCCACGTTGGACTTGGGATTGGCACCTTCCTCTCCTCACACCTGCATCTCACGCCCGAGTTTGCTTGCCTGTTTGAGTTCAAGTTTCTTCAAGGATGTCCAGTATTGAACACCTTGTGGTTGGACTTCCATTCGGTGATCACAGGAGAGCACACCCGAGTCATCTCTGAGGCAGAACTGTCCATGCCATCAAGTAACAGCATCCCCCTTTCATCTTCGCAACCAATGGCTGACCACCTCTCCTTGCCTTGTCTCAGCCGCCTGAGTGGAGAGTGGACGATCTACGACAACGTCATGCAGCAGTTGTTGACAAAGACGTTATCAAAGGTTGAACAGTTTTACCTGCAACTGTGGACTATGAATACGCTCGAGAGCTTGCTTAGGGTGCTCAGGGCCAAGGCTCGAAATTACGACGACAACGGCAACGAGCCTCTCGCGTTCTTTATCACCAACCCTCTCTAGAAGACATGGTCCGCCTTGGGATTGTGGAGGACACTATCTTCCAGTACAGAATGAATGACGACAGCGTTGACGGCGAACGCCATTATGGCACGAATGGTTTTCTTGAGGTGTCTTTGGAGACTCTTAGTCACAGATGTTCATATCGCTTTTTGAAGCACCTTCCTGAATAAATAAAAACAGCCGGGGTTTGCCATTTGTAATCGTTCTTTTTTATTTGTCTATTCATTGCACCGATCATGAGAAATACAATCTGAGGAATAAAAGATGGGATGGCTGGTATTGGGAAGGGGAAGTCCTTTGCTGCACTATCCCCTTCCCCAAGATTGCGCTCGCTTGCTTGCTCCCCTTCTCTCTTACACATGCAGTATATGACACAAAAATGTCTTGAGAGATGGAGGAAGTGTGTGTGCAATGGGTGATAATGGCAATGGCAATAAGAGTAGGACCAACCAACACCAAAAACCGAACAGAAAGAAAAGAAAAAGTAAACAAAGTGCCTAATTCGAGGTTTTCCTTTTGGAAGACAAAACATACAAAACATAACCGACGCTCATATACTTTTCTCTGCTTTTTAGTCCACTTGCACGAAGAACGGAGCACAAAATGAGCAATAATCAATTACGCGCTAGAGAAAAGGGGGAAGATCCTGAAAGGATGGGATTCAAAATAGGAGATGAAGATGCAACTGAGCTCAAACAGCTGGTGCGAGGAAGCAAAGTAGAGAGGTGGATCGTTTTCTTAATTTTTCCTTCACCTCGTTTTCGTCTCGCTGCTTTCTATTTGTTTTTGTCAATGCTTTTCTGAAACTTTCTTTTTCCTCGTCTTTTTTTCTATCACGACCATGACATTGAAAAGCAACGCCACTCACCTAGTCCTTCTTTTTGCTTCGTGGAAGTCTCTCAGGCACCAAGACGTAAAAAATGTGAACTCGCACTCTTTCAACCCAAGAAATGAGACCATTCGAAGAGAAATTGTGGAGAGACAAAAAGGTTGTCCACACGTTGTTTTCTTGTGGGTGGCAAGAAAAAAACAACGGATGGATTGAGAGCTATAATTTTCTCTTCGCCTCTCACTCCGCGTTTTTTTCTTATTTTTATGGGAGCATAAAAATAACAAGCAAGCAAACCAACCAAGAAAGAGAGGGAAGAGAAAATATAAAAACGACCAGTTTCCGGCAACAAAGAATGGGGTTCTTTGGCAAATGTCTCTTTTTCGTCCCCTTTCCTGCCATTGCATCATCGCCTTTCCATTCTCTCTCTCTCTCTTAATCCTTCCTCCTTCCTCCTCTTCGCATCTGTCCACCTGCACCGTGCACAGTCTCGCCAACATTTCTCGCCAGTCCCAACCCCCTACCGCCATAAGGAACGACAACACAAACAACTACGATGAAACTGATCCAGCTAGCTGTGGTCACGATGACCCTTTTCGCTGCTTCTTCACAAACAGCCATGGCTGACATGTCGGTTGTTATCAAATCATGCACAAAGACTGTGGTCGTCCAAGGTACTTGTTACACGTTTTTAGCGTATATCTATTTAACATAGCCCGCACTTTTGAGATAAAGATCCGCGATCAGTCATTAGCGCCGCACTCTTTCTTTCCTTTCCTAAATAACCTTCTCACCTTATCGACCACTCTTTTACTTCTTTTTTGCTTGTCTCAAATAGAAAGTGGTCTAAACTGTGTAGAATTGTAAGTATTGTAACCCTCCCTCATGTCTACGAACAAACCATAACACATTTTTGGCTTTTATTGTTTATTTTTTCTTTCTCATCAAAAGCAACAAACTAATCCCTCGTTCTACCTCACTGCCTCCCTCCTTCCTTCTTCACAGCGCGGAAGCAAACAACTGCACGCTAAAAGATCTACTCGCATGGAACACAAAACTAGCTCCCGAATGTGAAAATAACAACCACCCCGACAAGGGCGTCGCCCTCTGTGTCTCAATCAGTGTCAACACAGTGGCTGCTATCGCCATTGCCAACGATAACGACCCTTCTTCCTCTTACTCTTTGGACTCGCCGTCTACTCAGGAAATTATCAATAGTAGTGGTAGTCCTTCTTTACTGGCGATACCTCTTTCTGCGGATTCGACGACGATTGTGCTGCCACCACTACCATCTCAACTGCCTATTCCGTCGTCTCCAAAGTCTGGGACGGTGATAGTTGTGCATGATAGTAGTGCTCTTGCTTCATTTACGTCTTCCGGGTTGGCGTTTGCAATGGGTGCGGTAGCATCCGCTCTTGTACTCCTATAAAAAGCTGTTCCTTCGTCCCTCCTTTTTTTTCATCTGATCAATACGTCTGCCTTGTGTGGGTCAAATATATTAATGGTGTAAGGAGTTGCTATCTTTGATGTGACTCTGGTACTCACTTCTCTCCACTCCTCTTTGTTGTGTTCCTCTTTGTCCCTCTTTGCCCTGCGCATTGATGTAACGGTGTGAGTGCTACTGTTTCTTTCATTCCGTTTTCGTTCCCGTCCTTCTGTGAGTGTATGACTTATTGATCGTCAAGAAAAATGAAAAAATGATAAGGACCTGCCGTTTTTTTTATCGTTGTCATTGTCGTTGTCTTTATGTAAAATGAGTCTTTCGTACGGTTTTTTAGGTGGTAGAGGGAACACCACAACTACTGTGGTTCGCGCAATGGTCAAGGGAACATTTACGTTCACAAATTCACTGGTCCGAGATGAAGATGCATGTAAGCTTTCTGGCGTTAAGAATTCACGCAACAGACAGACAGGACGCGTATCGACTGAGACCAGCTGGACTGCGTTTGATCCCTTGGATGCGAACATATGAGACAGAGCGCGCTTTTATCAGCATCATTGGTATGACGGAAAAGTGCACTCGACGGGTAAGAACAGGTATAAATACCCTCTTCTTTCGTTTTCCTTTCTTTCTCTCTTCTTTCACATTTTCTTCCTTCTCTCTTTTCTTTCACTCTTCTTTGTTTCCTTTTCCTTCTTTCCTACCCACTTTCTTCCATTTTTTGCTTTCTTGCCTTTTGTTTCCGCCTTTAACTATGTTATTCCTTCTATATTACTATCCCAGTTCTCTTACCTTCTCATGCCTCGACCTCTGTGCGACTCAATGCTCTCCACTCCCACTCACACGGCATCAGGGACGAATACTAGAGAACATGCCTTTTTAATAAAGAAAAGTAACTACCAAGCTAGGAGACTGCCTGTGGTTTTGTTTATGTAATACGGTGATTGCTTCTTGTGATGACTAACGTAAGAAAAAGATATAGATACAAATGCAAAGAAGAAAACGTAAAAAATAAAATGCGCTCAAAGAAACTGTGGGAGCAAACCTTATGCGTCGTCAACATAAAAACGTTCAAAAGAAGACAAGCAGGATCCACCATGTTGCTTTACTTTCAGGAAAAGGCCCTAAGATTGACTAATCTAGTTTTATTGGTAACTATTTTTGATTGCTCGTTGGGTATCGAACATAAGATGATTTGCATAGAAGATGAGAGTGGGTGTGTCAAACAACCAGTCTACCTGTCTACAGATCATAGAAGTGATATTAAAATAATACTAAGATTTGAAAAATGAAGAACCCCCCATCAATTTAGGCGACAGGCTGAATAGACAGACAAACAGAGTCAGCCCTCTTCTCAAAAGCCTTCAAGAACGCCGCCTTGACCTCACCACCTTCAAGCGCAGAAGCAGAAGCGGCAGGCTTTCCCGATGAAGCACAGCAACCATCAAAGTCACATCCGGAACTGGTAAGCTGAAGAATCTTCTTGAAGGTCGACCATTCACAGAAGTAGTTCGATCCACAGCCGGGGAGGGTCATGGGTACCTCGTTGACCAACAGGCGGATCAAACCTTCAGGGGCGGCAGCAGGGGCATCCTGGCGGCGGCGCAGCTTGGGGGCCTTGGGGGCAATGGGGCGGTAGATCTCGAAGGCCATGTTGGAGGAGAAGGGGGCGAAGTTGCTGGCGCGGAATTCGCGGTTTTCGTACTGCTCAGATGTCATGTTGGCCGTCAATGGAACTCCCTTCTTGTTATACAAGCCCTATAGAACCAGTAACACGAGCAAAAGTGGGCACGTGTGAGTATTGCGCACGATTGAGAAAATATTGTCATAAAAAAATCAAGGCAGCGCCATTAATCCTTAGAAGAAAAGGAGGCGAATACGTACCAACATGGAGGAGAAGAGCATGATGGTCTCAGAATGACCAAACTTGAGGACAGCGCGAGAAACTCCACGTACATCCTCATCATCATCACCGCTAGCAACAGGGGCGCCGGTCTTGTCCTCTGTCAGAGCCAACTCAACAGACTGCACCAACGAAGTACCCAACTTGCATCCAAGATGTCTGTTGAAAGGCACTCCAGGTCCATAGGTATAATAGTCATCCAAGTCATCCGCGATCTCAAGCTTCAGGAACAGATCCTTCGCCTCACCATCCAAGTCATCCTTGCCATCCTTCTTAGACTTGCCATCCTTCGATGAAGAGAGTCCAAGACCAAGGAACCGACACCAAGTCTTCTCAGTGTTGTGCATGGAAACCTCGAATCCACACATGTTCTGGATAACACCGACATCCTTGACCGTGAGGTTAAACTGGGCCGCGGGGGTCTTGGCTCCAGCGGACAAAACTGCGGAGAGACGTTGTGCCAGTTCTGGTTTGAACGTGGCCTCGTACTCCTTGTTGTTGCGCTCAACAGCTGATTGACCATCGACGCTCTCGAGCCAGCGAGGGCACGCGTACTTCATCGCCATTTCCTTATCCAATCCCTATATATTGTAGAAGAAAGGTCTTATTGGTTAACCACCACGGACATGTAAAAAGGAAATGTAGAAAGAAAGCAACAAAAAGAGTAAAAAGTGACTTACGATGGGCAGCATGGAGATCTCAACAGGCTGGACGGGAGGCCTCTTTCCAATGACGCCCTTCTCAACCGCAGATCCAGAATCTTCCGCGAGACGACCCTCAAAGAATCCGACCGAGAAACCATACCCCGACTGTTTAGATCTGGACTTTGGCGATGAGTAGAACACGTACGAGTCGGCGTCGTAGGGGTACTTGTCCAAGAGGGTCTTGTAACGGATGGCAAAGCGACGACCAATTTGGTACAGATCAGCATCTCCCTGGACGGACAGGAGGTTACCTCTTGCAGGGGGGTACAACGTCTCACTTGGCTAATAAAGACAAGAGCGCGGGTAGAGGTCATAGCTATGGTTAGATTTTGCATCCGTGAAGACCAAGAGGGTGAACGTCAGTTGTACATAATGGGGAGTAGTGGTACTTGTCTCTTACCCAGTCCTTAATCCATTCGAATCCAGGCAACTTGATACCCTTGAGTCTATCGGTCATCTTCTGGAACCCGACAGACTTGTCAGCACTAGGGTACCTTGTACCTATTCCATTCCATAGACCAGGAAACGTATTCAGGTAGATGTTAGTCCTCGTAATTGTTTCTCCTTTTCATTGTCCTGCGACAAGAATCAAATAATCTCTCCTTACCATGGCGACAGACCTGATAGCAGTCAAAGGTGGTGGTGGGAGAAAGAAAGACAAATGATTGGACAGAACAAAATACTCAACGTTAATAACAAACATCAACCTCTTTTCGGGATGGAAGGGTAAATGCGAGTGGAGGAATGTGACGTAAACTGCACGCTTGGGCGTCTGTGCAAAAACCTTTGAATCCTTACCAGTTGCAGCTGAACCAACTCGTAACCCTTAGGGGTATCCTTCAGGTGTCCAACAGGTCTGGTCTCATGGGGATAGGGCGACTTTGTACCGAGGTGAGTTCGGAGCCAGTTCAAAGGTGGCAACGAGAACGAGGGGGACGAGCCAGAGTGCTTAGCTGCTGCAGCGTCGTCAACGGGTCCCGCTTGAACAGTGGCGGGAGAGAAGAGGCAAGAGAGGGCGAGCATGAGCGCGACCGAGGGGAGAAGGATGGCCGACTTCTTGCTGGTAGTGGTGGTAGCGGCGGTGGACAGGCTAGGCGCCGCGTCCTGCTTTTGTGCAACAGACATTTTTGGGTAGATTGAGCGAGAGTGAGTTGTGTGAAGAACAATGAAAAGGAGACGGGAGAATGATGAGAAATCCAACAGTTAAATAGAAAAAAAAAAGTGAAGGAAAGCCAAGGCTCCTACTTGGGACAAGAAACGGCCAAAAGAGGGCCAATGATGTCAGTACTCTTGGAGGCGTGCAGGGTCCCTGAGGTATTGAGCGATGAGGGATATAGTTTTTTGTGCCCTGGCTGGTTGGCTGGTTGCTTATGGTCAACCGACGAATGCTCTACTACAGATCGGCGTCCCCCTGGACCTAAAGTAGGCTAGTCCCTGCCAGCATCAATTGACTAATAAAAGATAAACGTGCGCGGTTAAGGCTGTGATTTGTTTAATTTGGTTATTGAAGAACGAGCTTGTATCCAAAATGGTACCAGGGGTTGAATATTCATTGCATGTGAAGAGGACGAGTATAAATCTTTTCTTCGTACCCACTCCTCAATCCATTCGAATCCACACAACGTGGCTCCCTTGAGTCGATCCAAAGGCCTTTTGAAGTCAACAGACGTGGAAGCCTTGGAGTGCATTGGACTGAACACATGCGAATAAACATTAGCCTTCATCTATTATTTTCTTTCGTCTCATACTCCACGTCGAGTCCACGGCAAGATGGAATGGAATATGGATAATCTTCCCCCCCATATGGTTGTAGATCTGATAGCAAGAAGAATAGGGTGGGAGTACGAAATATAAACGATTGGACAGGACAGGGCGCTCAATGTTAGTAATAATTACAGAGGCTATTTGCCAAGGCGCAAGGGTGAATGCAAGTGAAGGGGCATTCAAAGTACATAGATTCAAGTATGTGTGACTGCATGAAAAAATAGTTGTTTTAGTGAGGTGTGATTGAGTCCACTCCAAAGGTGGCAACGAAACAACAAGGCTGGACCATCGGAGTCGCCCCTCGACCAACAAAAAGGCAGAGATGATCCAACACTCTTTAGTCTCCGCCAATCAGATCTTTAAGTTTGCCCATCTGGTGGTTGTTCACTTCCCCAATTGCTGGCTGTTGTTGTTTGTTGTTCTGTTTTGTTTATTATCGCTATCGCCTGACTACTAAAAGAAGCTTCAGATGTACTTCTAAGTCTAGCAACAAAATAACACGATATTCTGTACCCGGTATAAGGATCAACATTCCCTCCGTCGCCTGCTCTTGGTTATTTTGATGTTACGATGCACATCAATTGTCCTGCTGATCATGAACATGGATTGTGATGAAACATTCTAGACCGTCTTCTTCTCATGCTCCAAAGCAGCATCAGCGTCGTTCTTGGGCTCCTGCAACAAGACCAAAAACTGCTCATGAGGGTTGGAGTCTAGACCGCAAACATTCATCGTCGCTCACTTGGCAGGGAAGGGGATTTCCACATGCAATTGCGAAGGAAAGGGGTTATAGTTGCAGCCGCGACATCAACGGCAACACGAACAGGAACCATCGCTTGAGTAGTGGCAAAACTAGAGATGTGGTCAAAGAGAGAAAAGGTGGTAGCCAATTTTTCGTCAGCCATTTTTACACCGGACTTGATCGGTGAAAAGAAGGGATATTTTTAGATCACTTCGAAATCGTCATTCTAGGTCACTTAGGAATCACGGTTCCTACCAATGAGTCCTTTTGAGTGAATGCTCATTGACATAGTCCTCCTCTTCATGCCTTGTTAAACGGCTGCCATTCCTTCAAACTGTCGACCGCTTTCACTGAAAAAATAAAATAAAAGTTCACCGAGACTAAACTTTATTCTGTTTACATTCCTATGCGTGACTGAAGAGGCAAGGGAGGATGACGCTAGATAGAGAGATAGACCCTTCAGAACCCTTTGTGCTACTAAATATTCGTACTTCACATACAGTCCCGTCCGTCCTGTAGGTTGCCATCCATATCCTGCACAAAGACATACTAGTTTTTTTGGGCGCCTTCTGTTTTAGAACGGATGTGGCCCGTGCTTGATCAATGATCGAGGATCAATCCACTCTATGCCGATCAAATGTAGTCAGCCGTGACGGTCATGTTCTTGCCTCATGTCAGTACTACGACTTTTTGCACTATCGGTTGCATGTGTGGTAGACAGTATCAGTTATGCCACTCTTTATGTATTTTCGATTGCTCAATGCATTCGTACTTTTATTTTTATTTTATTTTATTTTTCCTCGTATCGAACAAGATGTGTAATACATAGAAATATGAAACAATGCATGAAAAGGACCGCATCCTCCCCTTCCGTCTATTTGATGACAGGATCAACAGCCAAACAAACAGGCAGCTGCGACTTCGCTTTCCTTTCAAGAACCGTCTGGTGACGGAACTCCCACACAGCTGCCAAAAACGCAGCCCTCGCCTTCGCCTTGGCCTCCACCCCCGCCCCAGGAGTAGGGGTGGGCTTGGTCAGGGTACTACAGCAGCCATCGAAATCGCACCCGGTCCCCGCACGCTGAAGGACCTTCTTGAACGTCGGCCATTCACAAAAGTATTCACCTCCACAGCCGGGAAGGACCATGGGTACCTCATTGACCAGCAACCTGATCAGTCCTCGAGGAGCTGACTTGGTGTTACTGTCAGCAGGGGAAGCGGCTTCGGCATCCAGGCGGCGGCGCGACTTTCGGGTATCCGCGATGGGGCGGTAGACCTCGAAAGCCATGTTGGCAGCAAAGGGGGAGACCTTGCTGGTCTGGAACTCTCGCTCGGCGTACTGCTTAGACGTCATGTTTGCCGTCAACGGGACCCCCTTCTGGTTGTATAAACCCTACAAGATATGCAAAGGAGGTCAGCATCGAACTTAATAATCGACCAAAACTTAAAAAAATAGATGAGCACGTACCAGGAAGCTGGAGAAGAAAAGGATGGTTTCAGAATGACCAAATTTGAGAAGAGCGCGATACACCCCAGGCTCTCCATCATCATCACCACTATCGAAGGTACCAGGGATGTTGTCCTCCTTCGGCGTCGGCACTCTACCGCTAGTCTTACCCTCAGTCAGTGCCAATTCAACAGCCTCCATCAACGAAGTGCCCAGCTTACACCCAAGATGTCTGTTGAAAGGCACTCCTGGTCCGTGCGAGTAGTAGTCATCCAAATCTCCCGCGATCTCGTACTTCCGGAACACATCCTTCGCCTCGTTATCCTTGACCTCGTCATCCCTGTAATCACCCCCCTCCGAAGAAGAAGATAGCCCGAGTCCAAGTAACCGACACCAAGTCGTGTCATTGTTGTGCAGGGCAACCTCGAATCCACACATGTTTTGGATAACGCCAACATCCTTGACTGTGATGTTGAACTTGGCTGCTGGGGATTCGGCACCCTCGGACAAAACCGCTGAGAGGCGATTTGCCAGGGCTGGGACAAACTTGCTCTCGAACTGCTTGATCTCGCGCACTATACGCGGCTGGTCCTTGATGCTCTCCAGCCATCTTGGGCAAGCATACTTCATCGCCAGTTCCTTATCCAATCCCTAAAATATGTAGTATGAACAAGGCTTCAATTGGTGAACACCGTGGATACACGACACGAGATGTAGTCAATCATGCAAAGAAACTGAATTGTGGACGAAAGGGACTTACGATGGGCAGCATAGAGATATCAATAGGCTGGACGACAGGTCGATCACCTATGACACCCGTCTCGGCGTCAGATCCAGAATCGGCGAAACGACTCTCAAAGAACCCAACCGAGAACCCGTACGCAGACTGGCTGCTCCTGGATTTTGCCGATGTCGTAAATTGGTACAGGCTGGCGTCGTAAGGGTGCTTGTCTAACAAGGTTTTGTAGCGGATGGCAAAGCGACGACCAATCTGATACAGATCAGCATCTCCCTGGACGGAAAGTAGATTTCCTCTTGCAGGAGGGTACAATGTATCACTTGGCTAATATGAAAAACGTGAGAGCGCTTAAAGCTATGGTTAGTTCAACTTGTTATGATGAGGGCTTGAATCCACAAAAAACGATGGCGTGAACATGACCTGAATCTGAAGGGCAGTAGCAGTGTCTGTCTCTTACCCAGTCCTTGATCCATTCGAATCCAGGCAACTTGACACCCTTGAGTCGATCAGCGAGCTTCTTAAAGCCGACAGCCATGGAAGCACTAGGGTACCTTGTACCTATTCCATCCAAAAGACCAAAGCAACGCATGTCAATCGACTATTAGTCACCCGTCCCTGCCTTTCTTCTTTCATGACCCACGACAAGATAGAATGGGATATGGATAATCTCTCTCCCTTACCATGGCGACAGATCTGAAAGCAGGCAAGGAGGAGTGAAGTAGGACTCAAATTAGTTTAGACAATTTGCGCAATGTTGGTAATAATTACAATAGTAAATTTCCTAGGGTGCAAGGGCAAATGCAAGGGGTACACAACTAGTGCGTCTGTCTGTCTGTGTGAAAATTTCCTCCCATGTGTTCCTTACCAGATGCAACTGAACCAACTCATATCCCTCAGGGACGTCCTCCAAGGGTCCAACAGGTCTGCTCTCATGAGGATAGGGGGACTTTGTGCCAAGATGTGCTCGAATCCAGTTCAAATGTGGTAATGTGATCAAGGGAGACGAGGACTGGACCCCCAGAGTCGTCTCTCCACCTACAGACGAGTCAAGCACGCCCCTCGACCCTGGAGGCTTTCTGTGAATCAGGTCCTCAGACTCGCTCATCCACCGTTCCTTGATAATCCCGATCGCTGGAGCAACCGTCCTGTCGATCACAAACGTGGACCCTGGTGAAACACCCTCCTTTTGCTGGTCCAGAGCAGCAGCATCAGGATCAGTGTTAGTCTCAGGTGCCACCAACGAGGCCAGGAACTGTGAACGAGGGGTGCAGCCAAGCCCGTGAACCATCGTCAACGTCCTCGTTCTTTCTGCGAGGAGCGGATTTCCACATGCGGCAAATGAAAGGGGCAGAGCCGCGGCATCGACGACAATTGAGGCTGAGACCGCTGCTTGCACAGGGACAACAGGACTGAGGAGGCACGAGAGGGTGAGGATGAGAGCGACCGAGGGAAGAAGGACAGCTGCTGCCCTAGTGCTGGTGCTGGTTGCTTTGGTGATGGCGGTCGGGCCAGGTGAGAGGCGGGACTTAGGGGACTGTTCCTGTCCTTGTGCAACTGGCATTTTTGATAGACCCTTTTTGTTCACAAAAGGCCTGCAGCGAGGTGAGGAGCAAGAAGAAAGATGGAGACCTACGAAAAGGTTGCTTTCGGAATGAGGAATGAGGCACGAATTCAAGAAGAAAAAGAAAAAAAGGCCCAAGAAATTGACAGAAAAAAGGAGGCGAAAACAAGTGGGAAGCTGAGCGAGGATCCTTTGGAACAAACAAGCACAAGAGAAGAGAGGGAGGGCCAATAGAGTGGGGTCTCCTGGATGCGTGCACGCTCCCTTGTAGGGACCGACAAACGTTTAACCTACATCTTCGCTGGTTGGTGAGCATCAGAGGCATTAATTATGTGTGAATAGGCTACGCTCCTGACAACAAGGGTCTTTTGGTCACTCCACTTTTTCTCTCACGCATCCCTGTCCACTTTCCACGCTCAACCCCAAACGATAGACGTTTTATCAAAAGACAACACAACGGAGAAGAACGAGAGAGATATAGTTTTTCTGGTCCAAGAGAACAAACGCAGTAAAGAATTTATTCATGCCGGGAGAGAAAAAAAGAAAAAAAGCGATAAAAAAAAGAAAAAGAGTTGTTGCCTGTCGTTTTCATCTCAGGATGGCTCTTCTCAGTCCATTTAGAGAAAGAGGGATCCCTTTGCAAAAGAATGCGAGAGTTCAAGGACTAAATTTAGGCGCGACGCTTCTCCTGGGGCTTGGCAAGGAAGTCAGTGTACTGCTGGTAGGGAGACATGGTGAACTGGGTCTCGGACCAGAGGTCGGGGGTCAAGTAGCTGTAGGTGTTACCAATAGCGGCAAAGGTGGCCTTGACAAAGTTGCCCAAGGTGCGGGTGGAGCCGAAAGCCTGGGTGTAGCAGTCAGTGACACCAGCGAGCTGGAGAAGCTTCTTGGGGACGGGGGCAGCGACAATGCCGGTACCGCGGGGAGCGGGGACCAAACGGGTGACGGCGGAACCGCACTTGCCGGTGACCTTGCAAGGAACGGTGTGGGGCTCGTTCAAGATCGAACCCCAGTAACCGCGACGGACGGGGATGACCGAGAGCTTGGCAAGGATGATGGCACCGCGGATGGCGGTGGCGACCTCCTTGGAGCACTTGACACCGAGACCGACGTGGCCGTTGGAGTCACCAATGACGACGAAAGCCTTAAAGCGGGTACGCTGACCGGCACGGGTCTGCTTCTGGACGGGCATGATCTTCATGACCTCGTCCTTGAGGGAGGGGAGGAAGTAGTCGACAATCTGGTACTCCTTGATGGGGAGAGAGAACAAGTAGATCTGCTCGATCGACTGGATCTTGCGGTCCTTGACAAGACGTCCAAGCTTGGTAACGGGGGTCCTATTGATTGTTGGATGATCCACAAAAGAGTATCCAGCTTGTTAATTCTAGTCCTTCAGTCGTTGGTATTATTCCATTGCCTGCGCACAATAAACACCAAATGCGACAACTACGACAAAGAGCAAAGAACCTACCAGGTCTCCTTCTCGTCCTTGCCTCCACGTCCACGTCCACGGCCACGACCGCGGTCGCCACCACGTCCACGACCACGTCCAAAACCGCCACGTCCTGTAATTGATAGCAAAGTAAAAGGAAGGGAGAAGAAATGGTTTGTTTAGAAAAGACGTCTAAAATTTCATCGCTTGTTACTCTTCCAGATGATGGCTGATGGTAAAAAGATCCTGGGCCATTCTTGTTGAAACAGTGTCGAGTTGATGTTGGGAACCCGTTGACAGGTCGTTGCTTGCTGAGGGAGAGGGAGAGAGTTCGTATGACGTTGTTGAGAGCTGACTAGATCCACTGTAGGCTGGTCATCTCATTACTCATCCACTCCAGACTTCGAGGAAGCGATGACACGATAGTTGGTGTTGTTTGGTCTGAGTTGCTGTTTGTTGGTTTGTTGGGAGGGACATGGGTTGAGTCATATCGCCGATAGGGCCAAAGAGGAAGAGATATCCGTCGGAACATTCCTTGCTCTCTCCCTCCCTGCCTCCCCTTGTTTGTGCGTGTGTGTGCGCTCACCACTCCCTCTCCTGCTGCGTATGTGTTGAGTTGTTGGTATGCGCTGTCTGGACCGGGCGTACAGGTCACAAGGGGGTGGGTAAGTAGGGTGTATTCACACCCCCTCTCCTCTCATCCTGCAGAGGTGTTATGGTTACGGCTCATGACTGTCGCCCATCCTCCGATCATTGTTGACGGAGAAACTGGCTGGTTGATGTCTGTTTCTCCTTGACTCCTGCTATGCCGGCACTCATCCGTATTCGTAGTATTGTTGTAATTGCCCCTCTGATATGTGCTGGTCCTGTAGGGAGTTCTGGGAGTCCAGATAAAGAGATATTACGCACCACGTTGAGTATCGGCCGTTGCTGCGTCAGCCATTTTCTAAAGGGGAAGGTAAAAGGACGGGTTAGGACAAGGACCAACAGAAAAGAAGATGACCCGTCCCTCATCACTGTAAGAGAAGCCCAGATGATGAAAGTAGGGTGTAGCTGATAGTGACAAGTCGATTGGTGTCCGTTGGCTGGGAGTTTGGCGGATGGTTTAGAGTATAGGTTGATAGATGTGATGACATGGTGGAATGAACGGATAGGGCGTTGGTGGGTTGGATGGTTGGATGGCTGGATAGGTGGATAGGTTGATGGGTGGGTGTGTCCATGGGGTGGAGTTGCGCATCCATCGATTGATAAGACCCACTGGCGCTATTAGCAGTCCACCGCTGCCGAGTGCTGTCGTTCCACATACAAAATTCTGTTTGTTTAATTGAAAGAGGAGGATCTGGCCGTCGGCAGGGAAAAACAGCAAGATATGCAGCCTCTTGAGTTCAATTCATCACGTGAGGAATGCATGAACTAGGGTCATCTATGCCCATGTAACATCCACAAGGACAACAGTAACAAGGACAACAGTAACACTCACACACGAGCATGAGCATGGACATGAATAAACTGTAAACGATAGGTTTTTGTACACTTGAGAAGGTGCTTTATTGTTGAATGATTAACGAATACAAAAAATACAAAAACAACGAAAATGGGAATAAAAGGAGGAAGAAAAAGAAAAGAAAAAGGATTGCCAGCTCAAAAAGAGAAAACTCAATGCGAAAAAGGGATATAGGTGAGTTGTCTCCTTGCGCGCCTTCGTCCTTTGTCAGTTTATCGCACCTTGTCCAGTGCTCTCCTTTGGATGATGAATGACAACAAAAATGGAGGGGTCGATCTTGTCCGTTTACTCGACGGTGACAGACTTGGCCAAGTTACGGGGGAAGTCGACATCGACACCAGCCAAGCAAGCCAAGTGGTAAGACAAGAGCTGGAGAGGGACGATGGTCAAGAGACCCTGGAGGCAGTCAACGGTTTGGGGAATACGAATGGTCTTGGACTCGGCGTTGATGGCATCGTCACCCTTGTTGCAGATGATGATGGGCTGACCCTTACGGGCAGTGACCTGCTCCAAAGCAGAGCGGACCTTGGGGTACAACGAGTCGCGGGTCATGATCAAAATGACGGGCATGTTCTCATCAACAAGGGCCAAAGGTCCGTGCTTGAGTTCTCCGGCGAGGATACCCTCACTGTGCATGTACGAGACCTCCTTGATCTTCAAGGCTCCCTCCAAGCAGGTGGCGTGCTGGAAACCACGGCCCATGATGAGCAAAGACTTCTCCTTGTGCAAGACATCGCGAGCAAGGCGCTGGAGCTCCTGATCGATAGCCAAGACCTCCTTGATGTGTCCAGGAAGAGCGTGGAGTCCGTCAATGATCTCGTTGCGGCGATCGGTCATCGAGGTGCGGTCCTCGGAGAGCTGGATGGCAATCATGACCAAAGCAATGAATTGGGAAGTGTAGGCCTATTTTCCACAATGAACACAGCATAGAATAGGATATTAGTTTCTGAAAGGGCAACGCGCAATAAAAGCACAGGAGATGAAATGATAATGAAACAGGTGTTTACCTTGGTGGAGGCGACACCGATCTCAGGACCAGCGTTGATGTGGACACCACAGTGGGACTCGCGGGAGATGGAGGAGCCGACAGTGTTGGTGACACCGACACAAAGGGCACCACGCTCGAGGCAGTATCTCATGGCAAGGATGGTATCGGCGGTCTCTCCGGACTGGGAGATGAAGACGCAGACGTCGTCACGGAAGATGGGGGTCTTGCGATCCAAGAAGTCACTGGCCAACTCGGTCGAGACGGGGATCTCGGTCAACTCCTCGAAAATGGCACGAGTCTAGGAGGACCAATCGCAAGTAGAGAAAAGAGAAAACAGGGGGTACCGGGTTAGTATTTGCTACAAACGAATCACATGGAGGTAAAATAATTTGAGAACAAGAATTCCTGAAGGGTCAACTTACGGCAAGAGCACTGTGGTAAGAGGTACCGCAAGCAATGAACACAATGCGACGGCAGCGGCGGATGGTGGGCAAGTAGGTCTTGAGACCACCCAAGGTGACCTTGTGGGTGTCAAAGTTAACACGGCCACGCATGGTGTTGACAACGGACTCGGGCTGCTCATAGATCTCCTTCTGCATGAAGTGGTCGAACGAACCCTTCATGATCTCGGCCAACTCAATCTCCAAAGTCTGGATAGAGCGGATCGAGGAGATACCGTCATCGCGACGGAGGCGGTGAATGCGGAGCTCACCCTCGCGGATGTTGGCAATATCGTCGTCGAGGAGGTACAAGACGGTCTTGGTGTGTTCAACAACGGCTGAGGGGTCAGAGGCCAAGAAGTACTCAATCTGCTGGGGAAGGCCATCCTCGCTCAAGAAGGCACGGGACTCGCTGCGACGCAACTTGGGGACCTCAAGGGAGCTAAAGGTAGTGGGGGCTCCTTCAACCTCGGCGGGGACTAAAAAAAAAGTAAGGTTACAAAAAGAGTTGAGTAAATGAGCATGGTTACGATTATATATATTTTTTTGGAGACCCGAAAAGCAAGAAAAGGAGAAGAGTGGTGCGATTATCCAGTGAAGTGAGGTATGAAGTAATCCTGTGCGTAAAGAAATGAACGTACTCTCCTCGGCGATACCGCCAAACTCGACATCGACAAAGTCGACCTTGAGCTTCTTGGGGGTCTTGACACCAATCAAAAGAGGGGAACCACGGCGGGTGGCAACGATCTCGTTGGGGAAATGGACAGACTTGAAGATCATGGCGAAAGCACCCTCCTATTACATTCAAGAGAGCAGACACGAGTAAAATTTGCACAGAAACGGGAGAATAGGGAGTTAGAACACGCACGGTAACTTTTCCTGCTTTGCTTCTGCATCTTTTCTCCTGAACTGCTTCTTTTTTGTGTTTGTTGTCCTTGCAAAAGATGGCGATATGGTATCCTGTAAAGACCATTCCATGGGATCCGCGGGTCCCGACTTATCAAGTAAAAAACAATCGTCACTGATTCTCAAACTGATGGCATGTATCTGAAAATAAAGAATGAAAAAAAGGCAAATGAAACATACCAACTCCTTGACGACTCCCTTAACCAGGTCGGTGAAGGTGAGCGTCTTGTTGCCCTTCTGGGAGTCCCAGATGTACTTGGCGAGCTTGGCAATGGCCTCGGTATCGGTCTCGGACTCGAAGGTGTATCCCTTCTTCTCGAGGACAAGACGGAGCTCGCGGTAGTTGGTGATGATACCGTTGTGGACGACCGTGAACTCGTTCTTGGTGTCGGAGCGGTGGGGGTGGGAGTTGATGCGCGAGGGCTGGCCGTGGGTAGCCCAGCGGGTGTGGGCCATACCGCAGTGGGAGGTAAAGGTCTTTGTCCAGTCGATGGTGTTCTGTTCCTGGATGAGCTTCTGGAGGGAAGCGACCTTTCCGACCTCCTTGAAGATCAAGACCTCTCCGTCGCTATCGCCATCGATAGCAAGACCTGAAAACCAAGGTGACAAGAGACAAAAAAAGTCGTCGCGATTAGTTTGGTTTCTCAGGGAAAGTTGGTTCCTATATGACAGCAGCTTTATCGTCCTTTGCCCCCTTTTTCACTGCTCCAACGCAATCTTCCTTTCTTATCCCTTGTCTCCTGTGCCCACATTTGACTGGACAGCGTGACCTTTGACTCCCACACAAGGTTGTTGGAAAATGTCCCGAAATAAAACTAATACAGCCACCACATTTCGCCTTGTCGTTGTCGTCGTTAACAACTACGCTTGCAGTGGACGACACATGTAAACGTAAACGAGAGATTTAACAACTTACCGGCAGAGTCGTATCCACGGTATTCGAGACGCTTGAGGCCCTGGGTCAGGATATCGGCAATGGACTGGCGATCGACGGCAGTGAGGTAGTTGAGGTAAGCAAAGATTCCGCACATGGCTATAGATGAGTCTTGTTATGTATAAGGTGTGATGTGAAGTGGGTATGTTTGTGTAAGATGAGAGTGGCTAGGCTAAAGTGTGGGAGTGAGGAAGGTTGATGGTGAGAAGGGAAAAGAACAGATGAGAGATCGCAATGAGACGAGCTTTTATACTTCTTTTGGGCTGGACTGGTCTTATGAGGGACTGAATACCTTTTTATTTCTTTTTTTACTTTTCTTACTTTTTGTTCATTTACTGAGCAGAGCGAGCCTTTACTTTCGTATTCATTCTTCTCTCTACCCATTCATTCTTTTTTCTTTCTTATCCTCTCACGATAAGCAGCAGGTCACCAGCGAGAACCTTGTTCCTTTGAAGACAGACAGGCAGGCAGACAACAATCCTTACTTTCCTTCTCCTCCTCTCTCCACTCTCTCTCTCTGCTTTTGCTTCTGCTTCTTTTCTAGCTTTGCCTTGTGTCTCCCTCTTTCGCCTTTCGTGCCTTATTGTGTTTTCACCTTTTTTCCTGTTTGTCGCTCTGTCCCATTACTCTTCTGCTCACTTGTTTTGTTCTCTGGCATTCTTTTTTTTTCTCAGGTCTAGTCAATCAAGCTTTGTTTGTTTCTTTATATCCCTCCTTTGTGCATGTGAAGGGTAACATCCTAACAAAAAACTGGGATAACGGAGTAAGCATTGCGCAAAAGCGAAATAGAGAGGCGAAAACAAGGATCCTTTCCTTTCCGAGCTTTATTTCTATGTAACTGACCATTGAACAAGAACACTCAATAACGGAATGGGTCAAGACAGGAATGAGATTGTAAGCTAGAAAAGGGAGCAAAAACGGAATGGGACCGCGATTGTTGTTGCTGTCGTTGGATAAGGGGATAAGAGGCATGTCGATTGCATTCTTCAAGCAAGGTTGCTTCCAATGGAGATTGTGAATAGGACCAGGACCCAGCTCACTTCCCACCCACTATCCAGACAAAAATACAAAAAAAAATAAGGAAGGGACACCCAACCCAAATTCTCCTTACCCTCCTCTCTCCTCCCCCTTTGTTCTTCTTCATCCTCTTCGTCTCTTCTAAGTCAATCCACAGATATATGTTTTCTAATTTCCAACACAATATACTTCACTCGACTCGGGGGCCGAAATCCCAAAAATAAACCAAGGTAAACTTTAACCCAGGCTGCCCAATCAGCCGCCGACCAGGGGGAAAACTGCCCACGGATACCTCTCAAGGTTGGAGGTTGCATGTGTTTGTTTGGGGTGAAGACAAAGAGGTGTTGTTCTTGTGGTGGTGAAGGAACAAAATAACGCACAACTCCATGTTCCTTCTCTCTCGTCATCTTCATTGTTGCTTTGCTTTCTTTCTGTACTGGGGCATTAGACATGCTTATGTGCTTGTGTTTGCGTCGGTGTACAAAGCGTTCTCTCTCTTTCTTTTTTTTTGCTGTCCGTGTGTTCAGGTGAGCTGTGAACCGTGTACAAGTAAGGCAGGGTAAACAGGAGAGGGTATGTATGAATGTTCCTAATCCTTTGCTTTAGGATTAATACCTTCATGTACCCACCATCCTTCTTGCTTCCTTGTTCCTTTCTATGCTCCTTGCTTGGCCTCTTCCTGTCTTCATCCTTGCTCTAATTCAGGAACATCCGTATCTGAGACTGTTACGAGAATTGCATCACTGATCATCCGATTATTTTTCCCACAATCAAATCCATTTCTTTTATTACCTTTGGTGCATAGAATCAAGAAAAAAAAAATGCCGACGGATAGATATGGCGGATGATGACTGTCTCTTCTCCAAAGGCTGTTGTTCACACACCCTACCAGTGCTTACTTCACCCCCTCACCACGTTCACTCTACTGAGTATGTTATCGATATGCGTCCGATAGACGGACTTTTTTTTGGCTGTTCGCATTTGGACATGAACCAACAAAAATAGCCTGCCCTTCTCTTGCCTTGCTCAGCTCAAATATTAAAAAAATCCCTTATCGCCTATTTCTCTTATCGTGAACCTCCCACCTTCACTTTTGAACCTCGCTCGATATGGATGCGCCGGCCGTTTCGTCGTATCTGCTGCTCTCTTTCATTCTCTCTCTTTTCTATTTTACGTGTCTCTTTTGTCCCCGCCCTTGTTCTAACCCATCGATCGATGTGTTGTTTATGTAAATGGCGCGTCTTTTTTTTATATTATTCATGCTCATCATTAGCGTCCATCATTCTCCCATTCTTCTCTCCTCGTCCTGTGTTTGATGCTCACAGTCTATTTTTTTCTCATCACAAAACCACCAACATCAACAGAGGTGGAATGGCGTTTTTCATTGACGCGGACAGATAGACAGGAGTGTCAATGACACCCTCGTTTTCCAGATACCAAATCCTTTATCCTATCTCACGCTCGCTCGCTCTTTCGCTCTCTCTCTCTCCAGTTTCGTCGCCATTCTTTTCTGTTTCGTGTTCACCGCCAAATGAAGAACATATTTTTAGAGTTGCTCAACGCGACTTTATGTGTTTGAACAGTCGATGTGTTCATTTGTTGCCCTTCTATAGTTTGTTGCTTTAGCCTTCTACTTGGGCGCAATGCAAAATGCGCACAACAATAAACAAGGTGATTGTTAAGCGCCAAAAAATAACAGCTAGTCGCGTGCCCTCTCGTTCGGATTGTTTTCATTCTTTTTTCCTTCCCAACCTTTTTTTACTTTCGGTTCTCGGGACACGGAAATCAGAGGACAGTTCCGCCCCCTCTCCCATTGCCCACCAACATCATCATCTATTTTTACACATTGCAATCAAAGCAAAAAAAAAAAAAAAAAAAAAAGTAATAAGGACCATTACACCAACGCGTCAAAAAAACGCGTCCGCAGCGTCTGTCCTTTCTTCATATTCTTATTTTCAAGGACAGACAGACATGATGCACACCCTCTTTGCCACATACTGTCTGCATAGAAAGGATGTGCATACCCTCTCCCTCCCTCTCACCACACTCCTTACTCTTCCTATCAGTACCGTCCCGCGGAGACTTTTTCTTTCTATTTCTGAGTCCCGTTTTCGCTCACTGATGATCCTGGAGCAAAGTGGTGCATGGATTCCAGTCCTTTACAAGTCTCCCGTCTGATAAGGATCGAGTCAAACAATGCCCCTCTTATCATTCGCGTTATGTTCCTCTTTGCGCGTACCCTCCTGACTCGCCCGTGGTCAGGCACTTTGGAATGACCACCACCACCGCCTCCTAAATCTCTTCCTAGAATAGGTTTACCTTAAGCGCAGTCGCCAATGATAGAGAGATAGAATCCGGCGCCCACGGACACAGTATTCGTCAAGTCTAGATTCTTCTTGTTGTTGTTCTTTCTCGTAGTGACGTTATTGTTTGCACCCATGCCATCCAATGGCGTACAAACCAGTTCTACACTGTATCTTTTCAACAAGAGTCCAGATCCTACGACGCCCTCTTTTCCTTAAAATGAAGCGACCTCTTCTTCATTCTATCCAATTCCCCTCCACACACACATACAAAACTCGTCGCCGAGCAACATAATAATGAAGCCTCATGCCTCGCAAATGAGCATTTCTGTGTGTGTATTTTGTATGCCGGTCAAGATTTCGTTTCTAAGAATAGCGAGATCTTGTGGGAGCAGAACAGCGCATGCATATCACACACATTCTTTATTTTTTTCTATTGATCGTTGATTGGCGGCGGCTCCTACGACAACAACTTCTGTAATTTCCCACATTCATCAAATGACAAGATGGCGTCGTCCCTAGATGTCGTGTATCCCGTCTTTCTCTTGCTGCCTAAAAAAATAAGGAGCTGTAGAAAACGGTAGGCAGACGCGAGCTTATCAGTTGATAAGTTGCCGCAAAGAGAGGAGGGAGTGCAGCGAAAGACGTGGACGGTGTTTATGTATCAACCCAGCGGCTTTTTAGACTGCATCAATTTGACATACAGGACACTACTTGTAAAGACGGACGATCGACGGAGAAGAAGGAAGTAGCAGATGCCTAGGGACATGGCACGGACAGCTAGCAAAAAAAAGGTTGGGCTGTAGCGACCAACTCAAGTGTCCTTTCCCAGCGTTGGACAGCCAGTCAGATATCCAGTTCGCTTTCTTGTCACCCCGAACTCAAATCAGCAAGTGTTAAAAGGAGACATGAAATAATTGACGTTAGTTGTGTCCAGACCAACCAGCCCGTTCCATTGTCACACGACCTCAATTACCAATTTATTCAAACGACCCGTCGTTCGTTCATTGTTTGTTGTCTTTAGGACACAACTGACCGAGGTAATCGCTATTATGGCTTGAACCTTTGTGAAAGGGCAAAGAAAACTCTCGATCGCACAACGGAGAATTACCAAGCATGAATTGAATGTGCGCATGTTACCACTGTTAGTTCAATGGGTCTTTTTAAACAAGGCGATGTGAAGAAGAAAGGTTTGGATGTCAATTGTTGTTAAAGAAAAGATGAATGGTGGCCCCTCCTTTCCTCTGTCGTTCTTGTTGCCCCTCTCTTTAGCAGGATTGGATGAAAAAAGGGGACGTAGACCGGGATAGGAGAGGGAGTAGAGTTTTTTTTCTTCTGTCCGGGGTGAAATAGGAATTGGCTAAGAAGGATGGGCTAAGATGAGAATGTGACAGTGAAAGAAAAAGTAGGGCGAGAAAAGTAGTTAGCGTGTTGTTACTAGTGGTCGGTGCAGAGAGAGCGTGAGTGTTAGAGATGCTAGCGCGATCTAGGTGGTGGAGAGTGAGCTAACAAGCATACATTAAAGCTGCAAGAAGGCCTTTGTTGTCGCCATTGCAGTCTGTCAACATCATGCAGCGTTCAATGCCAACAGCCAGTTACGCCTCATGGCGGTCGGGACACAACAAGAATCGCGCCCTCCACTTTCACCCCTACGAAGATTGGCTGGCAACAGTAGCTCGATTCCATCCAGGCACGATCGCTGATCACTTGTCTTTGATTTGATGTCCATCCTCACCCAGGCACCATCAGCCCATCACTGATAACTTTACCTTTACCTGTGTGTCACTGATCAAAATAAAACACGGTCGCTGTAGAAGGGAAGCCTCACGGGCAACAATTTCTTTCACTCATCTCACAAATCGATGGGAGGCAATTGTAGAAAAACAAACAAAAGAGAGAGTAGTAGGTAGTATGAGGGATTCAAGAAGAGAGAGGAAAATGACAGGGGCGGGATTGGTCTTCTTGTCCTGTTGTTGTTGTTCTCCATCTCCTTCCTCCTCGTCTTTCACTACCCCTTTGAATCTTCCATTGTCCTCCCTTCCTGCGCTCTAACAACCACCATCCTCCTTCCCTCCCCCTTCTCTCCTTCTTCCTCTTCTTTCGCACTTTTCATTTAGCTCGTCATCTTTTTCTCCTTGCTGCCCTCTCTCCATCACCACCACACTCAAGAACAACAACATCATCAAACTCATTCGTTCACACTAAACAACAAGCAACTGCAAACAAGAGAAGGACCATGGAGCCAAGAACGCCGTCGCAATCTCCAAGGCAGAGCAGCTACGTCGTTGACATCGAAAAGGCAGACGACGCCTTCGGAGAAGCAAACCGCCAAACATCATCATCAGCCCATACAACCCCCTTCACCTCACCCAGAGCCCCATTCGTTTCTCCAGGGTCCGCTGCTGCCGGTCCCCTAATCGGCCTCAAAAACCTCATCGAACGTAACCCTGCCACCGTCGTCAGTGGACGCTACTCCATCAACCTGCGCCAGCTGTTTGTCCTGCTCCTGATTCTTATGGGCCTGACAACAATGTGGTTCATCGTCAACCCAGCAGAGAGTTTCGGAGGAGAAGGAGAACCTGAATCGCTCGTTCAGAGCGCTGTTGGAGTCTCTGATCAGAGCCGTGTTGCGCGCGACCCCCATCACCCTCATGCCAAACCCCACGTTCCTAGCCCTATTGTTCTCGAGGCCTCTCACGGATTGACTGGCTCTGCCAAGTACAGGTTCGAGCGAATCCGCGGCAAGGGCGCCAGGACAAGCTTGAAAAAGATCCAGTTCCAGTTCCCTGCAGAGACAGAGAAGGCTCGATTGGAGCGTGAAGCTCGCTTGAAGGCGGTCAGGGATGGATTCGAGCACGCCTGGAAGGGATACAAGACACACGCCTGGGGACACGATGAGGTTCTCCCTGTCAGCGGAGGATTCAAGGACAACTTCAACGGCTGGGGCGCAACAATGATCGACAGTTTGGACACCCTTGTCATCATGGGGTTCAACGACGAGTTCGACGAGGCGCTGGAATGGGTCAAGACAAAGTTCAGTATGACCAGGAACCCTACCGACCAGGTCCAATTCTTCGAGACCATCATCCGCTACCTGGGAGGATTCCTCAGTACCTACGACTTGACCGGAGAGAAGGTTCTGCTGGACAAGGCAGAGGAGCTCGGAGGCTATATGCTGAATGCCTTCCAGGGAAAGAACTTTCCCAATGGCCGCGTGGCTGTCCAGGCTACTGCCAACATGCCTGGCTACAACTTTGTCGTTGCCGAAATTGGAACTATCCAGCTCGAGTTCTCTCGGCTGTCGCAACTTTCTGGAAAGCCCATTTACGATGAGAAGGTACATTACGTCCTCTGTATTCGTATGAGAAAGACTAAAAAAAGAAAAAAGCGGGGAGATGGGCGTGGAGAGGATGAGGAATGCATTTTGTTTGTTGTACTCCCCAAGAGAAACAACCATAACCAACCCGAAGAGTCCTTTTTCCTAACTTTCACTCGATCTCCTTAGGCCCGAAAAATCTTCGAAGTTTTGGGATCGGCCACCTCGGAGCTGCCTGGACTCGTCCCTGCCTATGTACAAGATGCCGAAGGTCGCCACTACTCCAACTTCAAGGCTGCCGTCGGTGGCATGGTTGACAGTTACTACGAGGTACACATCCACAGGACAACAACGAACAAACCGTTGCTAGATCTTGGTCGAAACAGGAATTATAATTTTTGTTCTGTGGTCGCTCACATGCCATTATTTTTTTTACGTTTTTATTTTAGTACCTTCTCAAGGAATGGATCCTGCTGGATGGAAAGGTTCCCAAGTTCAGAGAGATGTGTAAGTGGGTCTTTAGTCATGCATAATGGCTCAATTTTTGTCCACACGACAAAACACTTACCGGGTATTGGTCATTTTTCTAATGTTTATTGAATCCCGTTCAACGCCCCGGATTAACTTGTCTCCTGAAATCCTATTGTCGATAGTCGAGCATGCTGCTGACTCTATCAAGAAATACATGGTGATGCGGCCAGAAAACGGGTCCCAGGAGTATGCGATTTTGGGCCAGGTCTACTCTGTTAACAAGAAGATCGAACCTGACATGGAGCATCTTGTAAGAAGCATTTGTTTTTCTTTTTGACACCTGGCGTAGCGATACCTTTCTGCATCTGAAAAAGAAAGTATTCGCTTAACTAAACACTTTTTCTCATTGACCACTTTTAGGCTTGTTTTATGTCTGGTTCGTTTGCTATGGGCGCTAAATACTTTGATCGCCCTGACGACCTTGTTCTGGCTAGACAGATTGCTCAAGGATGCTACCTCGGATACCGTCACTCTGGAACAGGATTGGGACCCGAAGCCACTCAGTTCACCAGCTCGACGTATCCTGGCAAGTTTATTCCCGACGCTGACAAGTTTTTCAACCCCCTCCTCAGTCGTAAGGATTACATTCTCAGACCAGGTAAGAGAAAAACAACAGCCCGCACGAAGCGGATCATGACTATCCGATAGATATATTTATATATTACAGTGGGAAGGGAAGATTTTTATAGGTATGGGCTGTTTGACTAATCATTCATTTTGTACCCCACTCTCTTTTTTCGACGGTAGAAACGATTGAGAGTCTGTGGATTTTGTACCGTCTCACTGGTGAGAAAAAGTACCAGGATCAAGCATGGGAAATCTTCCAGGTACACACCATTCTTTGATTGTTGGGCTGTTGTCAATTTCTCTCGAAAGAATTGGCAATTGGCTTCAGGGCTTTAAACGATGACCGTGCGGCATTGCCTGCAACCTCTTATGTGGTCTACTAACTGTCTTTTTGCAATTCCTTGGGCGCTACCTACCATAGTCACTTGAGAAGAGTTGCCGTACCCCTATTGCCTACTCTGGACTTCGGGACGTTACCAGTCCCGGCTCGCATGATAATAGGATGGAGAGGTAAGAAACGCTGCATTTGTATTTTCGCTAAAGAAGGTCTTAGTGGATATGAACACAAAGACAACAGTAAGCAATAGAGATTAATATTCTTTCTCGCGTTCTATATACTGATGAATAGTTTCTTTATGGCAGAGACGATGAAGTACTTGTACCTGATGTTTTCGACTCCCGATGTGATCTCGCTGGACGACTTTGTCCTCAACACCGAGGCACATCCCATTATCAGAATTTAGAGCTCCCGCCCCTACCCTAGACCGCACTTTACGATACCATTGATTCTGACTGTCACTCGTTTTTTTTTCTGCATTCAATTTGTAAATAAGACATAATTTTTGATCCGATAGGATGGTGTTGTTGTTGTTTGGTTTTATTCTTCCATGCAGGCATTTTCAGGCGCGGAGTTGTTGTAAAGTATGTCGCTCCTGCAAAGAAAAAAGAGGGTGTCAACGCGACATGAAATGAACAAGCATAGGAGCGATTCTCCCAGCAAATCGAAAATCATCTCAAGATCACGCCATGGGTGTATCCTCCTCCTCCTCTTCCTGCTCGCCGTCATCCAGCTTCTGCTTCTTACGACTTTGCGTCTCCTGCTGATCCTTCAAATCACTCGGAATCTTGCCCTCCTTCAACGCACGTTCCAGTCGTGAGATCTCATCCAACGTCGTAGCCTTGGCAAGAGCAGCCCTGATCTTGTCCTGGTCTTCCTTGGACATGGTCAATGTGGGTACGCTCGACTTGAGTGGCAGGGGCACGCCCTCGCCGGGCTCGAAGGTTGAGGTGGTCGATTTTGTGGCGGCGATCGACTCTGCTAATGCGGAGGGGCCTGCCTTTCCGTCGAATAGTTTCTTTGCCTCCTGTCTCTCCTGTGTGTCATGTTATCATTTCCCGTGGTGAATATGTGGTGTCGATTGAATTGGTGATGACAAAGAGAATCGACGGGCAAAAGAAAGGGGATCGCTGGCGGTCAGTTATTTTGCGCTTCTGTGTGGCATTGATCGTTCCCAGTCATCGACATGTATTGCTCCATAACAGACACCCAAAAACAACGTCGGTGTTTCCTGCGTTGAGAATCGTTGATAAAGACATACCTTCCGGGCGACCTTTGTGAAATCCAACACTCTGACAGTCGGCAACTTCCAGATAACATAGAGCCTGTAGTATTTTTTCTTTGTCAACGGGTTATCCAACAGGACCAAATGCTCCAGAAACTTTGCTCCCGCAAGTCCCTGAAGATCCGAAAGTTCAGCAACGGCATTGTTGGTGAGGACCAAGGTGGTGAGGTTGGGGAGGTAGCTTGAGAGGAGCTCGGGGTCGATTTTGGAGATGCGGTTATTAGAGAGGAGGAGGGTCTTGAGGCGGTAGAGGACGGGAAAGTTTGCGAGGGCTCTGATATCGTTGTCTGTCAGGTCCAGCGAGTCGTTCAAGTCCTGTTTGGTTGTTGTCGATGGTTATTTTTTCGGTGGTGGTGTTTTGTTGTTGAATGAAACGAGTTCCAATGAGTTCCGGTAGGTGATAATTGTCAGGAGAGAAATGAAATGAAGATATGATGTTTGTTAGTTTCTTGATTTGTTGGCACATCCCATATCTCCTTCACGTCCTCCAACGCTTGTACTGTCGTCTCCTGATCCTGATCCTGATCGATTGAACGCTAACCAGCACAAAGAGTCGATACTAAAAATAAAACGCACCTTGGTGACTCCAAGGTTCTCAATAGCAGGGATCTTGTAGCCTAATAACGAAACGGATCGGGAAAGAAATGGAACTGATCAGCTTCAAGCAATTACTCAGTAGATTGTTATATCGTTTTGTCCACCGTCGGTCGTCTCACGTCTCTGGTAAGGCAAATACTCCAATGGCAGGAATATGAAAGAGGAAACGCGCCGTGCACGTGCAAGAAAAAGCGAACGGCGTTTATCCAGTGAGGACACGACAACAAAGTGAGAGAACAAAGGGGTGGTACGACGAAGGATGTTTTGGTCATTTACTGCGAAGGTCCAGTTCCCGGTCCTGGAGGGCATTGAGGTAGCATGGTGCCCGTGCGATGAGATCTGCAGTCAACTTCATTATAGTCTGTGATGTCTTCGGTCTAGTCGGTTGGTCGGTCTGGTCGGTGGCGCTGGGCTGGCGAGTCCTGGTCCTTGGTCCTGTTTCGTTCGTTCGTTGGAATCACAAAAAGAGAGTGAATCGCCATCGCTTTGCGACAAAGACGCTTCAGCTAAAGGAGAAAGCAGCAGAACCAGCGATCAGATCGGGATACCACTACGTAACTGTCTTCGTACACGTGATTAATTCTCTATGCTCGAGCTCAAGGATGCAAAGCATTCAATGGAATATCATCTGGTAGGATGGCCGAGTTGGTCTAAGGCGCCGCACTCAAGTTGCGGTCTCGAGAGAGGCGTGGGTTCAAATCCCACTTCTACCATTATCTTTTGTTTTTCTACCCGTTGACGCGGACTACCGACTACTTACCGGGGCGTTTGTTTGACTAGATGGCTGGCCGGAGGCGACGCCCCGGGCTTCAGCCTTCTTTTTGTTTTGTTTCTTTTCAGTAAGCAGGCAGCCCGGAGGGTGACGCCCCGGGCTTTGCCTTTATTTTTGTGGTCCACTCACTCTATTCGGTTTTAAATTTGCGACTCTTACGAAGGCCTGTGTTCTTTTAGTAGAGAGAGAGATGGTGAGGTGTTCTATCCATGCCGCCTTTTTTTATTGTATGTGTTCATGGTACCTAACCCTCATCTTTCTGTGGATATGGGACTGAAAAAAAAGGGTTGCAATGGTTCTCTTCGCCCCTTCGACTTCTCACTTTTGCACAACAAGCGCGGCACTCACATCAACAACACCGACATAGAGACTGCCAAGGACAGGACTCCGTTCAGCATCCCTGAGCTCAGGCACTGGATTAGCCTCTTCGTCACCGTCAAGGACGTGCTCGTTTCCAAGACCTAGGCGAGAGATTACCTCCCAATTGTTAGAGCCAGGTCGGAATCTCAGTTGCCGATCACACTCCGAAAACTATCGCCGAGCATGGAAAATTCATTCAAATCGTCAAAAACGCCAAAACCCTTCCCAGATCACAGCGCTCGCCAACGGAGGTGTCAACAGGTTGAAGGATTTTCATTTAGGGACCACCGTCTCCACCATGCAGCATTTACTTGCTTATGAGGTCGTCTCCAGGAACAGCGCGAGTCTTATTATCGCGTCACTCAGCAGCCACGCCCGTGCCTCGCAACAAGCAGGATTCATTGGCTTACTATGTCTCCACCTCGGCCCTGGTCCCATTGTACTGCTCGACAACGTCTCCACCGCAAGGCCCATCCAAGCTCAAGTGCCTCTCGATCAATAGGCCGTACTTGACACACGACAGTCTGATCGCAATTCTCCAAGGATGCCCCAAGTTGTCCGAGCTCATACTGGTCAGCTCAGACATTGTCGGATCTCCAACCGTGTCTTTTCAGTACACGGGCGTCAAGATGTTTTGATCGTCCCTTCTCCATCAATCGAGCGGCCCTTCCTTGCTATCGCTCTTCCCGAGTTCGACATTGCTCTGATTTTGGACTTTGATCCGGCTTTCACGGTCTCGTCGAGCATGATCAAGGAGCTGCAAAGGTTCTGCCCTCTCCTGACTGGCTATCAACTTGAGGATCACAACAGCACCATCATCCCCAAGTTCCTCAAGAGCAGATTCACCGGCAACGGCGACAACAACAACATCTCCGAGATTACGTTCAAGTACAGGCACACGACTGTCAAAGGTATCGCCGTCATCCTTTTGCACGAGACATCGTTCAAGACTGTAACGGCGTATTATCTCTGGTATCACGCTGATATTGAGAGGGGAAATCATCCTAGTGTCGGATCATTTCCGAGCGTCTGGCCATCATCTCCAGCTCATCCCCAGAGGCTGCCTAAAGATACGAGCCATTGACCTTCACTACCATGAGATGGACATGGACATTGTCAAGCAAGGGGCGTGGATTTGCAAGAACCAGCCAACCCTTCGTGTTAGGATCAAGGATCTGGACATCAAGGACAAGATCCTCACAGCTGTTGCATTCTGGCGAGCTGGGTATCGCAGGCGGTGGCAGAAGAATATAACTGGAACCGCGATGGCGGCAGAGGAACAAGCACAGCAGGGTCGGGAGTTGGACTAGCCGATTGAGGCTCGTGTTGCTCGCTACCTTCTGAAGTTCGACAGGCTGTGGTGGGTCTATCTTTGGGTACCAGATATGGACGATGTGCGATACAGGACGACGATCTGGGAGTGAGCGCGGCCTTAGTAGACACTATTTTCTATTTTCTTGCTTCTTGTATTTTTTTCCTCGTTGTTTTGGTTGTCAACAAGTAAAAGGTATCATGCTAGCCATGCCAATACACGTACTCTCTTTTTTTTTGACGGATTCAAAGCATCCACTAACTATTTCAACGTGGTCGCCTCGTGACCATAATGCGTATTGGATGCAGAAAAGACGCACACACACATTTTTTTTTCTCTCTCTCTCTCTCTCTCTCTCTCTCTCTTTTCTCCCACTTCACATAATGGCTTCGACTGCGCCAACCAGGAACCCCTTCGACCTCCCGGAACTCATAATTCACCTCAGCCAATTCGTCACTGACGAGGATGCTATCTCCTGTGCGCTCGTCTCCAAAATCTGGACCGACCACTTCGTCTCTGTAATCTGGTACAAGGTCGACTTCAATACCCAACCCCGGTTTGCGGACCTCTCGCCAGCCATCATTCTCAAACACGGACACCATATCCGAGTCATCAAGAACGCCAAAACACTACCTCACGCCAATGCTCTTGCCCACCCCAGCATCAACCAGCTGACGAAACTCCACATCGAGACCGCCACCTCTCCTCTGCAAAATATCCGAGCACACGAGGTTATATTTAGGAACAACCACTCGCTCGAAAGACTGGATATCGTTGCAACCTCGACCCCCGCCAACAAGCAGGATTCCTTGGCCCACTGTATCTCTGCGCCAGCTCTATCTCCCCCATCTCTCCACGGCACCTCCAAACTCACGAATTTGAAGCTTGATAATCTCGTGTTGACCCATGACACACTGGTGGCCGTTCTTCAAATCTGCCCCAGTTTGTCTAAACTGCAGTTGTTCAGCACAGATATCATTGGCCGCCCAACAACAACAGCAGCTTTGCCATATCAGCACAAGGGCATAAGGGCCTTTGGTTCACCTCTCAACCGTATCTTCCCAGTCAATTCGATTGGTTTCTCTCTCCTCTCGCATTTCCCCAACCTGACAACTCTATATGCCTGGAACTACGACAGGAACTTTACGGTTCCGGTGACCAGGATCAAGAAGGAGCTTGCGCAGCACTGCCCTGGCGTTACCGGATTCCACTTGGCAGATTCGACAGGTACCCTGGTTACCGATTTCCTGACGACGATCACCAACAGAAATGTCGACGAGTTTGTCTTCCGTTCCCGACACACGTCCCTCGAGCTCATCAAAACCGTCCTTCTACATCAAACAACCATGCGCACCATCATGCCCTACTGTCCCGAAGAGTGTCTCGACCAAGACAAGAACGAAGTGGCGCCAGTCGCCAACCATCTCCAAGAGTCAAGTTCGCTGTTGCAATTGATCCCCCGAGGCTGTCCAGAGCTCGACACGTTGGACCTTTACTTTCACGAGATGGACATGGATGATGTGGAGGCGGAGGAGTGGATCTGTAAGAATTTGACGACACTGAGGATGAGGATCAAGGGATTGGACACGGCGGAAATGATTCTGAAGGTGATTGCGTTGTGGCGCAAAGGGTGCTGGAGGCGTTGGCAGAAGAAGGCGGGGACACCAGTGGCGACAGATGATAAGGAGGATGAGACTGATATGTCGATTGAGGCTCGGGTTGCGCGTCATCTTCTCAAGTTCGACAAGTTGTGGACAGTCTGGCTCGGATACCAGACATGGACGCCTATCTAGGAGTGGACAGGAGCATCTAGGAGTCATAGTTGGTCCAGATATATGTCTCCTGTACGTAATGTCCATTCCAAAAGAAGCACGCTTGCTCGCTCTGCCTTGTCAAGGTTTATCCTTTGGTTGTGTAATAGTAAGTCAATTTATTCACCCATTTATTGTTGATCCTGCATAAGTTACTTAGCCACGAGCCTCGAGAATAAAGGCAAGCAATAGTCACAAAGATCGCTGTTGAGTTCTTGAAGTGTCACATTCCCTGCTGTCTGTTGTTTGACCAACGTGCATCTGCCTATATTGCTGTTCGAAACTAATTGCCGAAAAAAATGGTCGCAGTGAGCCATCTCTTACTAGGCTCGCCCCTGCGCTCCTACATGTTTGACCAATTTCCTGAATAAAGGCTTCTTACTTCCTTCATCCTGTTCGCCTATTCGTTTGCGTGCTGCGAGATAAATGAGTCCGGGGGTGAACACGCCTTCAGGACAAAGCCCAGTTACAGGTATCGAAAGCATCGACGCGCCACAATGGCTCTCTGGGTATCGGTTGCTGGCATAGTTGTTGGTCCGGCTGGGTACAGGCTGCAGTTACCGTTGAACAGTGTGTGTGTGTCATGTCTGGAGTGACCTCCAACTAGACTTTTGGTCGCCCGATGAATATGGGAGAACCGCGCCTGCCACCTCGAGTGGACCCTAGAAGGCAGCTTTGTTCTGTGCCCGCACCTGGATCGAAAAAAAACGACCTTTGGTGATCAGTTCATGTGCTGGGTTTGTAGTATGATTTAGGTCATTGTCTCATGCTCTCCTAAAGATTAGCAATAAAAGACGTGAGTGAAGTTAATCTTGCGGCTGGATGGTGATGGAATTTGTTAGAGTTCCAGTCTGTGTCCGAGTCGGTATAATTGTCCATGAGTTTGTTCTTGTCCTTGGTCCTGACTGGCTGTGTGATGAAGGAGAGAAGAGTGGGAGCAACAACGAGGAGTAGGCACAAGAGATAAAAAGGGAGTGTGGACGGTCAGTTAGGGGGGGCTGAGACATGAGGAACAGGCTCAGGAACAGGGCCGGTTTTGGCGAAGAACGTAACCTCATCTTGTTTTTTCCACCTTCTTTCTCTTCGTTCCCACACTCTCACTCTCACTCTCACTCTCACTCTCACTCTCATTCATCTACTCCGTCCCTTCCTCATCGACTCAACTCAACCACACCACACCCACCCTACCGTCGCTCACCATGGACCCGCTCTCACAATTGCCAGTCGAGTGCCTAGAACGCGTCCTCTATATCCTTGACGGAGACGACTGCCTCCCCGAACTGGCCAGGCTCCTCACTATGAACAAGCACATCGCCTCTGCCACGCTCCCCATTCTCTACAATGACCCTTACCGGAACGCCTTTCACCAAAACGAGCAGGGAAAGAGTGGCCAAGCCAAGCCTGGATCCTACGGAAAGCTCACTCGGACGCTCCTCAGCCGTCTTCCTGTCGGTTCCATCCCCAAGTCACTCCTTCTTGCCCTCATCCCCGATCCTATCAACTATTTTTCAACGACAACAGCAGCAACTAACTCGTCGCTCGACTACCTCGCCCATATCCGCCATCTCAACATTCAAACACGAGACTCCTGGGAGCTCAAAAACACTTTCCTGCCAACAGCCCTTCCTCCTCACGTCCTCAAGTACATCAGGAGCGACGAATTTGACCAGCTCTACCAGTCGAACCCATTTGCGCCAGAGTACGCCTGCTCCTTCATGGACAAGGATCGGACTATGCAGGATTACTATCAAGTCATAATTGTCTTGGAAGCATATTGGTGTTTGGCGAACCCCATCCTCGAGCAGCTTCAATCGTTCACAATCCCCTACATCCGCAACATCGAACGGTATCACAAGGTCGTTGGTCGCTTCAAGAATTTGGAGAGGCTTGTCTTTGCCATTTCGGAGACGTTTGAGGATCCCTTCGGCGAGATTGATGACAGTATTGACGACAGTATTGATGACGACTTCCACATTGATACCTGGGATTGGAGATCCAGCAAGCAACGCAGAGATAAGGCGATCCAGGACCAGACGCAGTTTGTCAGCGAGCATGTGCGACTCCTCAAGGGCCGTCTCAAGTTCTTCGGCTGTCTAGAAGGCAATGTGTGGCAAATGGTTGACTCCCAAAAAATAATTGACCACATCTTAGTGGGTTTCTATCGTCTCCTGCCGCCACTTTCCAAGCCAACGTACCTCGGATGGCCCAACTGGCTACATTTCTCGGCTCACCCCCTGTCGACTGATCTTGCGCACGTCCAAAATCTCACTAGTCATGGACTGCCAGAGTCATGGGACGACCTCGTCTGCAGCAACCAGTCGATTCTCCAGCGGTGCCGGGCCTTGAAGCATCTGGAAATGTACAAACCGCGTGCTGGGATGTTTAAGTGGGCGGTTCAGGAGAAGAGTTACATGGAGAAGGCTGTTCGTGATACAGCAACTTACAACAGCTATGGGGGACGCAGATCACTAGCACAGGACGATACTTTGCAGACGGCGCAATGGAACCATGGCCTTGTCCCGCTTCAACATGTCACTGTTAGTCTATCACATGAATCGAGCACCGGCGACATTGACGACATTGTTCACGCCTTCGACCAGACTCTGGAAGTGCTTGATGTCACGCTCACATCCTTGGACTCCATGGTACCCTGCCTCGGACAAGGATGGGTCGACCTTCCGGTCTTGACTACTCTGCACGTGGTTACGTACTGGGCGGAACGACTGGTGGTAGACTCGCAACTGCTCACCCATTGCCCCAACCTAATTGACCTTCGACTGGAAGACGCTTCTCAAGAGTACTCGTGTCAGGACATCGTCCCCTATCTTCCTGCCCAGCTGCGCCGACTCGGTCATCTGCACTTGAGCGGCTGGCCCGCTCTAACGTTCGATCCGGCGACCCTTACCTCGACACCAAGTCTCACGAACCTGTCGATTAAGATCCAGTATGATTACAGTGAGATCGATTTCAAACCATTTATTCCATCAGTGGAGGAGCTCAACCAATCCTATGGCATCCAGACAGGACCAGTTGCATCAACTAGCGATTCAAGACCCAGGATCTTTCGCCCACGTTGGACTTGGGATTGGCAACTACCACTCCTCACAATGATCAGTCTGAGCGCCGAATTTGCGTACTCATTCGAGTTCAAGATACTTCATGGATGCCCAGCATTGGAAAGTTTGTATTTGGATATCCGATCGAAGACCCCAGGAGAACACGTCAGATTCATCTCCGATACGGACCTGTCCGTGCCAACAAGCAACAGTTCCAGTCCTACTTCGCCCTCCTCACCTGCTACAGAGCGCCTTTGTTTGCCATCTCTCAACCAGTTGGGACTGAGCGGAGAGTGGGTGATCGACCGCAGTATCGTTCCGCTGATGTTTGCCAAGACATTCCCAGTTGTCAAAATTTTCTACCTGGAGGGGTGGACTCATACTACGCTCGACAGAATGTTCAAGCTGTTTAGGACGATGCCGACAACATACGACGAGTCTGTGTCCCTGTACATCTCGAACCCTTCACTCTCCTATCAAGATTTTGCCAGATACGAACTTGTTGAGTATTATGGCGCAGAGGAGGACGAGGGCGACACGTTGGCTGTGAGAATCATCGATAACGACGCTCACTACCGTCTTTTGAAGAAGGTGTCTTAAATAAAATAACTCTTTTTGCGTTTTTTGGTGCGTTGTTTTTTGCTTTCCTCCTCTCGCGTGTATGAATGATTGTATTCAAGTGAGTGTGTGAGAGAGAAGGAGAGGCGTGGTTAGATACAGGAAATAGGTGACGAGGGTATAAAAAACGACGTGGTGATACCGTAGAGTGGTAATGATGAGCGACTTACTTTCCGAGAAGGTTGAGGACCTATGGAGCTGTTAACAAAAGAAGGGCAAGGGTCAAATCTGGTGTTAGTGATGTGAACAAACGGTCGGTCCCGACACCTCGGATAGCACTCGTCAATCATGAAAAAGAGAAAACAAAAAAAAACTATGAAATATGTCGGTCTTAATTACCTCTCCACCAACGCGTTTGGCCTGCTTGCGAAGCTTCTGCAGCAACTGGTAGATTGCAATGGTGCCATTGCCATTAACAATACTGTCACTATATACAAAAAAGAACAGGGGCATGAAACACTGATCGGTCTCCTTGTATGTCCATGGTACCTTTTCAACATATTTCTCATTGTTCATTCGAATAAAACTTACAGTCTGGATAAAAGTGTCACAGCCAGCGATCCTGTTTTCGCGGCGATCAATGGCCTTGGCAATCTGGAGGACGGTCGAGGTGCTGTCGTAGTCGCTGTGGAGTTCGCCGACTGCGACAATACGGTCGTTGCCGCGGTGGTGGGCTCTATAGGGTCTGTGAGACTTCTGGGGTCTGTGGTGGTAGAATGGGCGGGGATCGACGGCATTCTGGACGAAGGCGACACAGAAAAGTGTCAATGCGACCACGAAGTACAAGCGCGACATCATTGTGAAAGTAGACAGATGGCATTGGAGGGGAAAGAAAGTGCGGGGATAGGAGACGAATCCGTGAGTTCGAAAGATACGCATCGCCCTCGAGGACGAACAAAATATCATGAACAAAAGCTTCATCCAGTACGGAAAAAAAATGCTGAAGTGGAGCGGAGAAGGAAACGTGCAGAAAACAATAGCGTGGACAACAGACTTCATGATGTTGAGTGGCGCTGAGCTAAAGGAATGAGCCCGCTCTTTCCCAGCAACAACAAATGCATTACTTTGTGTAGAGCCGGAGGGAAGTGCTGTGTCGATCCCCCTTTCATTATTACCTAGGGTGATAAACGGAAGAGGTTGAGGTAGAGAGAAAAACTGAGTGCAAAGACAAAGTTAAGTCCCCGCCGCACCAGGTTCGAAAACAAAAGCTATTGGCCTTGTTGATGGGTTGCTGAGGGCTGGTTGTGTCTGAGGATTGGTTGTATTCACAAGGGAACTTGTCCGGTGAGGTAGATGCCGATGAGAGTCGAGGTGCCATTGACGTTCTCGACAATTTCCGATGCGCCAATGAGAGTTTCTTTTTGCACAATCAACCATACAAAAAGGAAGACAGAGTGGTCATTATACGCACCCTGCTCGCCATCCTATCCATAATTCTGGCCAAACAACTTCCTATCCAGGCATATTTTCCTTCGCCCTTTCCTAGTTTGCTAGACACGCAAATCGTGAATACTCGCCAGCCGAGAAAAGAACATGCATAAAGCCACCCTGACTTCCTCTCACAACAACATGCACAACCATTACATCGATCTAATTTGCTCATGTTCGCGTTTTCTTTCTTGATCTCTTTTATTTGTTGTAAATGCAGACGCGCCTCATATGTGGACTAGAAAAGAAAATCCAACACAAAGGTCCACAGTGGTGTCAATGAGACAAAATAAAAAATATATAAGTTCTCGCGAAAGAATAATGATGGTATTATATTGATATAAATAATGCGAGCTCTTTCTTTCCTTCTATGGGAGAGTTCCATCTTTACAGCACCTCCGTTGACGCACGTTCTTTGTTTGAGGAGGGAGGAAGGTGCATATCTGTTATCCTCTGTTCAGGAGAGGATGACCTTGCCAGAGGGGTAGATGGCAGAGACGGTCTGGGTGCCATCGCTGTTCTCGATAATCTCGAGCGCGGCGCGGTTGGCACCTGTGAGTAATTGCCAATAGGTAATGAACGTGTCAGATAAGAATGGCAAGGGCTGGTACATAAAGAAGTGTACGGATTCAAGGAAAGAAACAAGCAAGAGCACTAATTTACCGTAGTACGCGGTGATACCGACATCGATGCCGATGTAACTGTTGCCACAGAGAGTTAGGACCTTGCCCGAGGACTGGGCAGTGTGTCCCGAGATCATACGCTTGACCTGGAGATGTAATAACGAAACGTAATTGAGGTGCATGTCAGTGCTCAACTGCGCGGCGCGAAACATGGGCATACATACAGGTCATGCAATGCCATTATAGGTGAGCAAAAAAAAAGAAGGGTACTTACGCCAAGGATCTGTTTAATGTTCTCGATGACCTCGCAGGTCTGGTCCTCACCGGCCTCCTCCTTGGCGAGGTCGCGGTTCCAAACAGGACCTGTTGCACATACGTGTAAATAAAACCGATTTGGCAGCAAAAAGAAGAGCGAATCAACGAAAGGTTAGACCCTGCATGCACAATTGCCCGACAAAAACTGGTCCAAGCAAGAAGCAAAAAAAAGCATCCAGTCAAAAGTATCAATGTAATTTACCATAGGTTGTGAAGATAGGCTCCTTGAACTTCTTGTCCTTGAGGGCTTTGTGGGAAAGGTAATTCATCTGGTCGATACCCTTCTCGGCCCAGTCGACGCTCATGTCGGCATGACTGAAGAGGGTGTGGCCGTTCTGGATGTGGGTGATGTTGAAGCTGTTGTAGACAAACTTGCCGATCCAGCCGGTTTGCATGTCCCAAGCAGCCTTGCGGGCAGTGGCGCCACCGAAAGAGGCAGTGTCCTCCTTGGTGACGTAGCGGAGGTCTCCACCGAGGTTCATCACCTCATGGCTAAATAGAAGGAGGGAAGGAATGAAGGGTTGAAATGGGTCAGATAAGAGAAAGGCAGGTATTCGGTTAGTTCAGGAAAGAGATCTGGTAAACTGAAAGAAGGCCATTGCCAATGAAGGGAAGGGAAATGTTTGTGGCAGGTTGTAGGGAGTGCGTGAGAATACTATTGGCTACGGTCAAACTGAACTACCCCAACTAACTCTCGAAGAAGGCTTCCGAAGTTTAAAGTATTTGTTTTCAGGCCCTGCATCGGAATAATTGGAGGTGGTGTGGTTTACGTGAAAAGAGGATGGACGGAAACATGGAGCAGAGGGAAGGGGAGTGAGCGTGAGCATGCACGCGTTAAAAAGAATTCTTATTCGCTAGCGCAACTTACTTTCCGAGGAGGTTGATGACCTATCGACCAATGCACATGGGAAACAGCGTCGATGACGAGAGGACAGGAAAGGAAGGGCAGGTGTTTGTCGAGAAGGATAGAGGTCAAAGAGAAAGAGTTTTGTGTCAGGATGTGAGCATTCTCAAACCAAAAATAACAGCAAAAAGCACAGATGGCGCTCGTTTCTTTTTTCTTCTCATGTGTCTTCGAAAGCGCGAATCCCCGGATTCACTCAAGGTAAAAACAACAAACAAACAAACAAACAAACAAGGAAGCAGAACGACAAGAAAAACATCGCAAAAACAAAGAAGCCAAAAGATAAAACAAAAAACCAACCAACGAGAACAAGGCACTCATTCGACATTTCACGCGTTCGAATGCTCGTTGAGCAGCCAATGAACAGAGGCAGCCATCCAATAAACAATCAATTAAGGCAGCTCATGGGAATACGAACTAACAGGAAAAAAGATACTTACAACTCCACCGGCGGCACTAGCCTGTCCACGAAGCTTTTGGAGCAACTTGTAAACATCAATGGTGCCTGCACCTCTGTCGACGTTATCACCCTTGTGGGAAAATGGGGGAAAAAAAGAGGAAAGTAAGGAAAAGATGAGTGGGTGAACCAAACAAATAAACAAACAAATAATGTCCTTGCCGACATAGATGCTTAATGCGTCAACAAGCAATTGTTCATGTTCTTTCTCTTTCGTTCATTCATGCCATGATATTTCTTTATTCATGGGCGTCGGTTTGCATCGTATCATCAATCGCACCCCAGTCATGGAAAAAGAGCTGGTGCATGAGCCCTGTAGCAAGATTGTTCTCAGCTCAATTGACGTATGATACTTACGGTCTGGACGAAGGTATCCTGGCCAGCGATCCAGTCGCCTTTGGAGTCGATAATCTTGGCCATCTGGAGAACTGCAAGAGCCTGCTTGTAGTCACTGTGGATGTCCCCGACGGCGACAATGCGGTTGCTTGCGGCAGAGGCACGGTCGATCTGGATCAATTGGAGGCCCAAGAAGGCGACGGCAAAGAGGGAGAATAAACGAGCCATGTTGATTGTCTATGCAAATGAATGATTAGGAGAATATGAGAATAATGATAGGAAGCAGTATTTTAGCATGGCATGAAAATGGAATCAGGGGTAAGTCGAAAGTACAGACAAGTACGGGGAGAAGATAAAGAAACAAACGTGAATGAATGAGAGTATGCATGACGAGGAGTACAAGAAGGACTTTGTTAATCAAAGAAAAAAGAATTCATGGTGGCATACTGCTTACATACCTTGGTGACGATGGGGTGGATGTGTGAAGTGAAGGAAGAGAGGAGGGGTGAAGAGTGAGAAAAAGGGAAGGTTGGAGTCCTTTTATATCTGAATGAGAAACGAAGTTAGTATGTGGAGGAGGTGGAGGAGGTGGAGGAAAGGAGGAGAGGGCCAGCCGGAGGGCCGGACTGGAGTGGACTGGAGGCAAAGAAGAGCAATCATAGCGCGTTTGCTTTGTGGGGAGAGTGTGCAGGAATAGGGGGAGCAGAAAGGACTGTCAATTAGGTAAATATCTCTAATTGACCGCGATCTGTAATTGGTTGCTCTCGCTTTCTTAAGAACACCTTTGAGTGATTGCATCGCTCTTGTCTCTTTTCTTTTCATCACATCTTCCCCTCCTGACTAACCCTGCTTTGAACCTACACACATCACTCTCCACTCTCCCCTTCCTCCACTCTCAGCAACAACTTTCTTTAACAAACACACAGTCAAAAAGTAAATACACAGCTCGCAACACTCCCCCTGGAAACGACGTAATACGAGCAAGCACAGATACGCCACCCCTTTTCACTTTCAGCAAAGTCCATTGACACCATCACACCGCGCACACTAGCACAGGACAAGAAGAAAGCCTTCCAGTAACGTCAACACTGGAGAGAGACTGAGGCTTTATGGAAGAAACAATACTTCCAAGTTCGACCCGCACAAACGACTTGCAAGTTTTCAGTATCAACACACACCTCTTGGGACTTGAAGACGGATGATTCGAGCCGGACCCACTCTCGCTGAAAGGCAAATGAAACGAGTAAATGGAGACGAACTGACCTTGTCGTTTTTTCTCTTCACCTTATCTCCCTTCCTACTAGCAACTACCGCTACTTCTAACTATACTAGCGCCCATCAACATGTCCTGGTTGCACTCAAAGAGTAAGGGTCACTTGCAAACATACACTATGCGAAATACATACACACACACAGCGACCAAAATATACAGCACATCCACCTGCACAGAGAAAGCGTGCAAAACCAGCCCAAAAGGAGGCTACGGCAACCCACAGCAACAAAAAACAACAAACGCCATGGACTAGACGGAGAGATCGTTTATCCTTCTTTTACATCATCAAAAAGAGGATTACCCAAAGAAACATAAAAGCGAGAGCTTCTTTTTGGTTTTTATTACTATCGCTGTTAGTGTGCGATGGGCTGTCGACTTCGAGAGTCGAGACACATGGCTTTTACCTGGAGTACTAATCGCTCACCTGTTACCTCATGTTTTTTTATTGTTGCTTTGTTGTACCCCTGTTCCAATAGAGCACAAAGAAAAGGAACGTGAGAAGGAGAGAGAAAAGGAAAAAGAAAAGGAAGCCGCCGCCTTGACCGCAACCTTCCATTCTGCACTCCAGATAAAGTCGACCTCTCCAACCCCTGTTTCCTCGGCAACATCCCCACCAAAGAACCAGGGCAATGGTCACTCCCAGACGCCCTCGTCCTCCTCGATTCACTCTACCACCCCACCTACCTCTGGCCACTCGCCATCACCTTCGGGACAGACAAACGGAACCGTAGGAAGAAACGACGGAGGCGCACCCAAGAACGGTCTTTTGATCATTCGAGTCGTTGAGGCCCGAGGCTTGACCCTCCCACCTGGCTCCAGCAATCCTCCCTTTGTGCCCAAGCAACAGCAGCAGACTACCAGCAACAGAGAGTCGCTTCAGCGTAAGTGGTGGTTGCCCTATGCTGTGCTGGAGTTTGACAAGAACGAAGTCCTGATCGATGCGCTCGGAGGCGAGCTGTCCAATCCCGTCTGGCAGTACAGAGCTCACTTGTAAGTCGATACCCCATAGGGTCTATTATTATCGAATGCTCCTTTTTTTGTTGCATGCAATTTTTGGTTTACGAAGGAGAGAAGAAGGGGTGTCTGGCCATGCAGAAATGCCCGACGACAGGACGACAGAAGACAGAACCAGCAGAATCATCGGCAAGAGCTCATTATGCATGCACTTTTTTTTGATTGAGGGCCTTAAAGGAACATTTTTTGTTGTTTTTTTCACTTCATGGTTTATATTTCGGCTTGAAAAACGAGAGCTTGCGATGTGGAGGACTAAACCTTGAGCGAGCAAAGGCTACTCGTTGGATTGCATTTATGAAATTGGGTGCCTCCCTTCCTTCTTTCACCTGCGCGCAGGCTCCCAACTTTTTTACCTCATCGAGCAGGATGGTCAGCAACAACAACAACAACAACAACAACAACAACAACAACAACAGCAACAGCAGTTGCAGACAACAACAAAAGCCAAAAAAAAAGAACAGCAACAACATCAAAACAAAAACAACAGTCGACTTCAGCTCATATACATTTGCCCTTCGCACATCCCCACATGCCTAACGCTCATGTTTATTCTTTATTATTTCTCTGGTTAGTGACGTCTCGAGAGTCTCTGATGTTCAGCTGTCACTTTATATCCGCATCCCCAACCCCAAGGTCGTAGCGGCAATGGACAAGACTGGCAGCATGATGGAGAGCGAGACGTCGAGCGAGGATGTCTTTTTGGGTAACGTCAAGCTAGAGCCACGCTGGGATGAGCAGATGCAGGATGAGTGGTTCGCACTCGGAGGGGGCACCGGCAAGGTGCGCGTCCAAGTCGTGTTCAAGCGAGACAGTGTAAGTCCTTTTTTGTTGTCACTCACTCTCTATTCCTTATTTTTAGCATCCATTGAAGAGTGATTTCGATCGACTGGTAAATTGGATCCCACCTAACCTCGCTCGTTTTTTCTTTTGAATTAGGCGAATACACCTTTGACAATAGATGCGTTTGACCTTCTCAAGGTCATTGGCAAGGGCAGTTTTGGCAAGGTATGTTTTACAGGACGATGTACAGTACAGCTCGTCAAAAGGAAAGAAAAAAGAAGAGTCGTGAGGAAGAGGAAAAGAACAGACGACTAGTGTTGGAGACCTCGCTCTTGAGAAGAAAGGAACACGAATGTTTCTGATCCATCCGAGAAGGGTTAAGGTGGGGAGAGTGAAAAGGGTGAATTATTTGATTTTCAATGGCCGCCTAATTGACATTTGATATCCCTTCATACTCTGTTGTTGTTCATGGATGTCGTTATTGTTGTCTCAATCTAATGTTTTATTTAATATTACTCACTCCACTCTTCATATATTCTCCACTCATACTTACGGATATAGGTCATGCAAGTTCGCAAGCGCGACACTTCCCGTATCTATGCCATGAAGATCATCCGCAAGGCACATATCATCTCACGAAGTGAAGTCAACCACACCTTGGCAGAGCGTACAGTTTTGGCCCAGATCAACAACCCCTTCATCGTCCCCCTCAAGTTTTCGTTCCAGTCGCCCGAGAAGCTGTACCTGGTCCTGGCCTTTGTCAACGGAGGGGAGCTTTTCCATCATCTGCAGCGTGAGGGTCGTTTCAGCGAGGAGCGGTCAAGGTTCTATGCTGCAGAGCTGATGTGCGCACTCGAGTGTCTTCATGGGTTCAATGTGGTCTACCGTGATCTCAAGCCTGAGAACATTTTGTTGGATTACACTGGCCATATAGCCCTTTGTGATTTTGGACTGTGCAAGCTCGGCATGACTGAGACAGAGACTACGAACACCTTCTGCGGAACTCCCGAGTACCTTGCGCCAGAGCTGTTGTTGGGTCAGGGCTATACCAAGACTGTCGACTGGTGGACATTGGGCGTGTTGCTGTACGAGATGTTGACAGGTCTGCCACCATTCTATGACGAGAACATTCACGAGATGTACAGGAAGATTCTTCAGGATGAGCTGCGGTTCCCCGATGAGGTAGCACCGGATGCGAGAGCACTTTTGACGGCGTTGTTGACACGGGATCCTAACCAGCGTTTGGGTAACAATGGATCAAATGCGATCAAACAGCATGCGTTCTTCAAGCCGATTTCGTTCCCTCACTTGATGGCCAAGAAGATTCAGCCTCCTTTCAAGCCATCGGTGTCGTCTGCGATTGATACGTCGAACTTTGACGAGGAGTTTACGAGCGAGGAGCCTTTGGATTCTGTGGTGGAGTCGTCATTTTTGAGTGAGACGGTGCAGTTGCAGTTCAAGGGATTCACATACAACCCTGCCAACGACGGAGTCCTTGGGGCGAGTATGGCCAACCATGCTGGGCCATTGGGATCGTCGGGTGATCGGTCGATATCTGGCCGTGGAGGTCAGCGTGGATACTAAAAGTGTAGAGGCGTTTTTTTTTTCTTTCTTTCTTATTATGAAGTAAAAAAGCGGAAGTGATATCACCCTGTTGGAAAGGCGGTGGAGATGAAGAAGAGGCGAAGGCTTCTTACCAGGCTGTGATTCTTCGAGTCGATTAACAAGCGGCAATTCATGCAAGGATGTGACTGCGAGGGAGGCGAAGAAAGAAGGAAAGGAAAAAAAAAGTGTTCAGAGACTGGCAGTGAATAGGGGTAAGGCGGGAGTGAGATTGAAGTTTTGTACTCTTTATACTTCTTCCCTTTCTTCCTTCCTTCCTTCCTTCCTTGCTTCCCTTCATCCTTTTCAAAACTCATCCACTCGACACTCACTACCTCCTCCTCCTCCTCTTCCTCCTCTTCCTCCTCTTCAACTCACACAGAAACACACTCATACACACTCTCCTGCTACTCATATATTTTTGCCACTCTCCATCCTCTCCTCTTTTCCTCCTTTCCTCCTTCCTCCTTTTCTCTCCTCCTTCCCTCCCGCATCATACCCACACCTCCTCTATTCTTTTACCGCTTTACCCAAACGCATACACGCATACTCCTTGAAGCACACTCCACCCCCTCTTTTACCCTTCTTACGACCTAGAAAGACTGCCACTCTCCACAAGCACAAGGGAAAAAGCAAGCCTGAAAAGTCATATTCATCGCAACAACATCAACAACAACAACAACAACAACAACAACAACAGCATCAGAAACAGACAGACAGACAGCACTATGGCATGGACTAACGCTACATTCGACCACGTCCTGGACGACCTGTCAAGGTATTATAACTGTTTTGTCTTGTCGACTTGTTTTTACTCGTCTGCTCTGGTTGCTGTGACCATAACTACACACATTGCTTAGCTTAGCTGTGCTTATTCGTTGGTTAGAAAGAGTCATATGGCCCGACTTGACTTACTCATCACTTTCCACTCTTTCCTGCTCTTAGTCGCTTCATCATCAATGTTCCAGATGAGGAACTGGCATCAGTCGAGCGCATCTGCTTCCAAATCGAACAGGCCCACTGGTTCTATGAGGACTTCATCCGCGAGCAGAACTCAGCCCTCCCCAGCTTTAACCTGAAGAGTTTCTCGGCCAAATTCTTCCAGCACTGCCCTCTCCTTCACGAATGGGCCAATGAACACGAAACTGCATTCGCCAACTTTATGGAATACAAGATCAGAGTGCCCGTCTGCGGCGCAATCATCCTCAACGACGCAATGGACAAGGTAACTGTCTAAACGCAATATTTACAACAGCCACAAAAGAGACATTCTGTCCACCGACTTGTTATCTGCTTTGTCTTGTCTGACCCGTTATCGATGATAGGACAAAAGTACCACAAGACTCACCATCTTAAACCTCGTAATGTTGTGAACCACATTGTAGTGTATATTGGTCAAGGGCTGGACTGCAAGGTCAGGATGGGGATTCCCAAAGGGAAAGATCAACAAGGATGAGCCAGATGCGTCCTGTGCAGTACGAGAGGTAATGATCACACTCTTTGTCTCTCTTTTGCTTGTATGCCCGACGCACCGTCCTTCCGGGTCAAATGCTTTCGTTGTTGACAGTGCACTCGTTCTTTAAAGCAAGGACGCTGCTCTTTTACTCATACAGTGGACCTTGTACTCTTAACTACATGTGCCATGGATCAATGTTTTATTACTGAAACGCTCTTTCACTCACACATGCATGTGCGCCATCATGTTTTGGTTTTCTTTTCATTTTTTCAATGCAATAGGTCTGGGAGGAGACAGGGTTCGATGCTTCAGAAAAGATCCGGGACGAGGACTTTGTGGAGCAGACCATCAAGGATCAAAGGATCCGTTTGTACATTATCAAATCTGTCTCTGAAAATACAGTGTTTGAGCCTCAGACACGAAAGGAGATCAGCGTAAGCGTTTTGTTGCCGTAGTCATCGTTGACTCGGCTTGTATTGTCATCCTTCGAGCTCTGACCAATGCGTCCACTCACTCGGGAGCCCATTACGTTTTGCTGCCTTGGACAGAGCGCCTTTGTTGTTTTTGAACACTTTGGACTTAACATCTATCTCTTTCATTTGTCCTGTCACTCTCAATTCTGTTTTTAGAAAATCGAATGGCACTATATCGCAGACCTGCCCACATCCAAGCCCAAGCCGATCGAGAAGGGAACACACTCTGGCCGGGAAAGCGGAACCGAACGAAGCAACGGTATCAAGAACCCCAGCCGCTACTATATGGTGACCCCTTTTGTCCAGTAAGTTGACAAGATCAGATCGGGTATAAATAGTCATCGGTCGTGGAGTTATGTCATTTTGGCCAGTGTACTGACAAGGGTGTTACTTTTGATACTTGACTTCTGTTTTATAGCAAGCTGAAGAATTGGATTATTACTCAAAGGCGAAGCAATAAGCGTAGCAACAGCAAGGGTCAGCACAATCAGTTAGCCCATCTTCAATCCCAAGGCAATGACAGTAGTACCTCGACAGGATCTCACCAGCAGCAGCATTCGTCCAACCGTCATCAGGCAGGCGTGCCGACCGTTTCTTCTTCCGAGGCTCGACTTGACTCAGACGTGTTGAAGAACATGTTGGGTATTGGCAAACCCGTGGCGTTCTCTCAGGAGTCTACGCCTGTTCACTACCAACAGGGGCAGCATCCTGCTCACCAATCGCCCCCTTTGTCAAGGGGCGCCAGGGACAGCAGCGAGTCCTTGAAGGCTCTGTTGGGGATTCAGGGAGGAGTTAGTATGCTCAACGCGGACGGGACCGCTACTGGATCTCCTGTCATTCAGTCGTCGACAACATACTCCAGCCACCCTGTCTCTATGCCGTCGTCGGCAACGTCCAACTCTTCTGCCTCTGTTCCCTTCCAGAATGGTAGTGACGCATTGAAGGCCATGCTCGGGATCCCTACTCAGTCCAACAGCCCTTTGCTTCATCCCAGTCATTTGGCGACTCAGCATGGAGGTTCGCCTTTGATGGCGAATGCTGGTGTTGCGATGGCCAACGGCAACAACAACGGTAACCGCGGATCATATGGATCAAACTATTCACCCCAACCCCAGCATGCGTCAGCGGCGAGCTCGCCTATGCGCGCCCGGAATGGACCTGTGGATCTGTTGGCGCTTTTGAAAGGCGGTGGAGGAGGAGGAGGAGGAGCGGACGGCCTCCAGAACGGCAATGTGTACTACGACAATGGTATGCACCATGCTGGAACAGGAAACGGAGTTGGCAGCATCAACAACAACAACGGAGTTGCACCAGGCCCTGGTCATATCGCTGTGACCAAGCCCAAGACCATGCAAAACTTTACGTTTGACATGGAGGCTTTGTTTTAAGGGTGAAGCGCCTTTCTTCCCTACTTGTTTGTTTTTTTTGCTTGTCAATAGGGAGCGTTTTTTTTGTCCGGATCCTGTTGTGTAAAAAAGAGGGTGAGACTAGAGGAAGCGAGGCAAGAAGGGGTACGCGCACAAAGCTCGATCCTTTTGAAAGGAAGGGCGAATGCAGTTTGCCTTTTCTATTGCCTTCTTTCTCAGCCTCTTTTTTGTGATAATAAAAACCACGGAATAGTACAACATCAAGAGTATCGTGTCATGGTGCAAAGAAGGACTACAAAAAAATACAAGGGTATATTTTTTTTTAAAGACAAAGGATATATGGATTCTAGTTAGTGCGAAAAAACAGAAGAAAGAAGGGGGTGTGATGTGTACGCTTTTTTTTGAGATTCTAATGTTGGTGTTTGTAGGCGGGTGAATGGAAAGGAAAAGAAAATGGGGGTTAAAGAATGATGGAGAGGAGTGCAGACTGGACTTTATAGAATTGGTTGGTCCCCTCGAGGAGGAAAAGGAAGACAAAGAAAAGGGCGAGCATCAGCAGGCCCGAGACGCCGTATGTCTCTGTGAACGGGGCGGTTGCAGATCCGGATCCTGTTGGGAGGATTGTGCCGTTTGGAAAGTGAAAGGAGGAGGAGGAGTTTGGAGAGGAATATGGGGATGACGAGGAAGGTACGAGGGAGCCGTTGTTGTCGTTGGTGTGGTTCAAGGCTGTTCTGCGGCGGGCAGAGGATTTGGATTTGTTGGTTGTTGAGGAGGTGTTTGGCTTTGTGGAGGACGTGTAGATGATGACTTGGGGGTCGAGTTGTTGTAGTGAGATGATCTTTTGTTGCTGTTGGCAGTATGGGTTGTGTTCTTTGTCCTGCTGTTGCATGCTGAGGTGGAGACGCGCTTCTTTGTGGTGCTGATCTGTCGCAGAAGAGTTACGGCGATCACGTTTCCGGGGCTGGTTATTGTTGCTGCGGGTTCTGAGCATGGACCAGTAGGTGCTTGGTTTTTCTTCCTCCTCCTCCTGCTCTTCGTCGAGTTCCTCGTCCTCGAAATTGTCCTCCTCTTCGCCCTCAAAGTCGTCGCTGGTCTCAGTATCCTCACTTCCTTCTCCATTGTCATAGTCGTCTTCGGAGTACATTCTTTCCCCACCAACGACGCGGCGTCGTATCCGTGATGAACTCCTGTTTCCACTTTGCTGTTGTTGTAAAACGGCGTTGGCCCTCCTCGGGTGATCATGGCCGAGCTCCAGTTCCTCAAGCCGTCTGCTGGAGCAATAGAGGTTGGGTTCTGAAACTGAGGATGTGGGCTTTGATGATGACGATGATGATGTTGAGGACGAGGGAGTGGATTTGCGTTTTGTGAGTGATACGAGAGAGGAGAGGGATTGTGTCCATGGTAGGCTTGTCGATTTCTTCTTTGTCACGACGGCCTTTTCGTTCCACACCTCCATCACCATATCCTCCTCATCTCCCCAACTCCTACCGCTAGCAGCTGTTCCCCACCTTGCGGCAGGAGCGGGAACTGGAGCGAAAGCGGCCGCAGAATACATATAACGTCCCAACCTCGAGGATTTCTTGGGCCGGAACTCAAACCCAGACTGAGCAGGGGACCCAAACCCGTTCCGTTTCGGTTGGGCGCCTGTCGAAGGACCGGGGGCACGAGGCATCTCAGCGCGAAGACGCCCATACTGTGCGAGTTCGGCCTGGGTCATGATCATCTTCATCATGACGTATCGCCGGATGGGTTGGTGGGAGTGCAGGTGGTGTGCGGCGTGAACGTATAAACGTGCGAGGTCTTTGGAGGAGATTGTGGAGAGGAGTTGGCTTGCTAGTGTGGGGTCTGGGAGTCGCGAGCGAGGTTGGTGGTTGCGGTTTTGTTGGCGGTGGCGTCTTTGTTGATAATGGTTGTTGTTAGGTTGGTTCTTTGTGGTGGTGTTGGCGAGACTGTTGGGGTGGTTGAACCAGGGTAAGGTGGATGTGGTATCGTCGTTGGTTGGTGTGGTATCTGACTTTGTCGCGGATGAGGCAATCAAGGGTGGAGGTGTCAATAACGCATTGTTTGTTTTGCTGTTGTTGTTGGCGCTTGGGATGCTGAGTGGAGGTAACAACGAAACGCGCTGCACAGGTGGAGGCGATGGTAATTGGGGCAGTTCAATTTCTGGGTTGGATAGAGGAGGCGAAGGAAGAGATGCCGCAGCCGCAGATTTGGTTGCTCCATGCAGGTGCTGCTGCTGCTGCTGTTTCTGGTAGAGGGGATGGTCCATGGATGGGTGTGGGAACGTCAATGGCGACAAGAGGACCATCGGTGCAGAGTCATTGCTAGGAGAGAGCGATGCAGAACCGGACGAAGATGGGGCAGTAGTTCCATCCTGAAGCACCACTGCAGAAGAAGACGAAGACTCTTGGGAGTGGTGGTGATGATGGTGGTGGACGTAGAGGTGGATCGCAAGGCTGGAGGGGGACTCTGGGGAGGTGGCAGATGGGACAGGGGATGGGAGGTGCTGCTGGTTCTGGTTCTGAGCCATCATGGGGGCGGCTACCACCAGTTTGTTTTGTTGCATGATATCCTTGGGGATGAGGATAGGTGGTGGGACCAGGCGCTGAGGCCTGGTGGGTTTGGGAGATACCGCGAGTCCCACATGAGAAGAGGGGCGTTGAATTCCTTGGTCGAGTGCCGACATGAATGCTTCCGCTGCTGGTGATGTTGTTGAGGAAGTTGTTAAAGAAGAAGAAGAGTCGTCGGCAGAGTCGTGCAATGGCGGGAACTTGGCCTCGAGGCGACTCATATCGGCTCGACTATAACGCTGTTGCTGTTGCTGATGGTGGTTATGGTTATGCTGGATTTGGTTGTGATGGAGGTGGTGGTGCTGGGTATGGTGGCTGTGACGCGTAGGATGTTCATATGCACCGGATGCACCTCCATTATGCTGGAAATGCCGTTGATTTAACTGTTGCTGATGTTGTGGGCTCACTTGCAGGAAAGGAGGAGGCACAAGAGAGGAAGGATGCTGGTTCTGGTTCGCCCTGGCAAAGACTGCAGATGACAGAGACGATGACAGAGTGGAAGACGGAGAGGTCGATTTTGTGGAAGCGGCGACACGCTGGAGGTTGTATTCTCGACTAGCGTTGTATTTCTGCAGGCGATCGTCTTCCTCTTCTGCGGTCGCCCGTCCACAATAGACCTGCCCTTGCTGGAGGTAGTGCTGCTGCTTCAATTGCACGATTCCATCCTGCTGATAGTGTTGACTATTGCTGTTGTTGTGTCGACCCTGTGCTCCATTGAGGTGGACTAGTTGTTGGTACTGGTCGTCCAAGTCCGAGTTCCGATCATCCAAAAGCACAAGTCCACCACCGTGCGTATGTTGAGTTGCAGAGTTATTGTTGTTGGTACTGTTTCGGTCGATGCTTTCTAGGTAACTTTGAGCCAGGACGCAGCGAGGGATTGGTTGACTGAACGACTGCATCTGTTTTCTTTTTCTCGTTTACTTTTGTTTATCGATGAAGGAAGGGAAGAGTGGGTTGAGGTTAAGGTGTTATTCTGGTGAAGGTTCACTGAGAGTCGGCGGATGGTTAGGGTATGTGTTGGTTACCTTGATCGTAGAAGGGGACTTGGTTGTCAATGGCCAAGTCGGTAATAAGGAAGAGGTTGATTTGGATCCAGGGACAGGGACAGGGACAGGGGCGGGGGCAGGGGTGCAGAGTATAAGTGGTGGTGCAAAAGGAATAGTGCTGTGCGCGTGTCTATGGTCCTTGTCAGTTGGGTAGCTCTTCAAAAAGCTGGCTGGAAAGAGAAGAGCGAATCGCGACCAAGAGGTAAAGAGAGGTATACAGGCACACGCGAGGGTAAAAAAGAAACGAGAGCGAAAGAAATAACAAGAGTGGGGAAAGAAAAATTGAAAGCAGGAGTACCAAAGAAAGGACAAAAAGGAAGAAGAGAAGAAGAGAGAAAGTGAGAATTGGAAGAGTGAGTGAGTGATGCGGAAGAGAAGGAATGAGTGAGATAGCGAGATAGGGCACGAGAGAGAAAAGGTGTACAGGTTCAGAAAGGGATCGATATGACATTCACATTCAATCCGACAATGTGGGTTGAGAAAGAGAGAGAGAAAGAGAGAGTGGGGGCATGTATGTAAATATGTATGGTGTACACACTATGGATATGTTGGATATGTCCCTCTTGTTCGTTGAGTTGGGGCATGTTCGAAGGAGAAGGAAGGGGAAGGGAGCATTCATCTTCTAGCCTAGCTAGGGCAAGTGAAGACGATTTTTATCTTTCTATGTCTTTTGGATTCCAATCTCGATCGTCTCTACCCCTCTCATACCCACGCTTGCACCTACACTCATAGTCATTCGCATATACACATAACCATAGGTGGTGGTGGTCGTATCTTAGGCATGATCTATTACAAGGCAGGCTTGAGGGTTAGGCAAGGAACACACAACAGCGCGAAGAAAGGAAAAAAATACAAGTAGGTGGAATGTGGGATTTTGGTTGCAATTGAAATCGAATTGTCCCTTTTTTTTCACTCGTTTGCCCTTACTTCTTCTTTCTTTTTCACTTCTTTGCCTCTTTTCTTTGTTGTCACCTCTCACTTTCTTTGAGGACAATGAGCCCCTGACCTCCTTTTTCTTCCTCTTCTTGTTTTCTCTCCGACCACCGAAAGTCTGTAAAACAAAAGGAGGCTACAAATAAATGCATCCACTCTCACACATTCGCATGACGGTCAAGCACACGACCTTTTATTCTCTGGTGCGTTGCGCGACAAAGATTTCTTTAACTCACGTGTGCAGAGCACCCTTTTTCCCCTTCGCCCGCTGTCTGATTGCAAGAGAACAATTCAACATGGAAACTTGAGAAAGAACAAAGAGGACTTGTAAGCAGAGTGAAAGAGTCCTACTCCCAGTGAGATTAATGCCTCTTCAACATGTCAGGTTTGAGACTCGCTCCTGGACACTGGGGGGGGGGGTTCTTCTGAATCAATTTTTTCGGTCAAGAATTGTGGACGTTTTTTACTTGTTGTTATGCATCCTTGTTCAAGGCTAATTGACTGGTTTGCTCTCTCCTGCAAGGTGAGAGAGTTCCATACATGGCATATTGCTTTATGACGGGCCCAGAGTACCAAGACAGCCAGGGATAGTGAGGTATGCAGCATCATCGGTGACCCAGTGCCGTGCCCGTCTGCTGAAATCGAAATGTCTGTCTCCCTGGAAGGTAAGTAGGGAAGCAGTCCCCGAGGGAAGGAAAGAGAGTCGACAGCAGTTCAGGAACAATCACTGGGCGAGACTAACAGACTCAGCGATAAAACGCCACCGCTTCTTTCGCGTTCCTCATTTGCTTACGCGTTCCTCATCTACTTACGCCCTCAATCCTCGCCGCATGTCGGACATCAACAACCACCAGCACAACGAGCAACGTCCGCTCATGGACACATCACATACCACTCTGGCACTAACAAGGATGGATCTCCTCGCGCAATTACCCCTAGAGTGTTTCCAGTCCATCCTCCAGACTCTTGCCCATCAAGCCGACGTCTCCGCGTTGGCCACCCTCCTCCGCGTCAACAAGCACATTGCATCCATCACGCTCCCCTACCTCTATCGCGACCTCTTCCTAAGGTCCTTTCACCACTGGAAAACCAGCGAGGGTGACTCCGATCCTCCAAGCTCTGTGGACCGTCTCCTTCGGATGTTACTTTCGCACTACGTCACAGCAGCATTAGTCGACGATAACAGTATCCCCAAGGTCGTGGCTCTCGCCCTCAACCTTACCGCCTACAGGAGCACAATAGCAACTGCCCCCACCAGCCCACTGGACTATGCTGCTCAGATCCGCTGTATCAACTTGCAGGACTGGGCATTCCTAAACCAATCCGTATTTTACCTTTCAACCCTTCAGCCCGATTTACAGGAGTACATCGATGGACCAGAGTTCACGGTCCTCTGTCCCTGGGACCAATTTCTGCCTGAATATGAGCGGAACAATGATTCACCGATCATTCGCCAAGGATTTCTTCGAGTTCTGCTTCGCCGGGAATTGACCTGGACACTTGCTAACCCTATCCTCGAGCAACTCCAGACTTTGGTCATTCCTGTCTCCGATATTAATCGTTACCTTGGCGTTCTTGACCGACTCGGGCGACTGGAGTGTGTTCGATTTCTGGTGGACGAGGTTTATTCCTGTGGCCCAGGGGGAGCTCTGAGAGTTACCGAGGAGTGGAGTGCCAAGGCGCAGGAACGCGAGAAAAAATCCATGGGTTCGTTGGTACGGTTTGTCGAGAGTCATACGCAGTTGTTCAAGGGTCAACTCAAGATCGCTACCTGCCACTCTAGTTCCATTTGGATGTGGGGTAAACAAACCTGCCCTGTGGATGTCCAGCTCAAGTTTCTTCAGTTGCTGCCCCCGCTACACAGGCCTAAAACCCTCGATGCCCGCAACGCGATGCAGTTCGCAGTACACCCGCACACGACGGATCTTGGACACGTCAAGGACATTTCCCTGGCACTGCCTCCAGGGCCCTTACTCGATCGACTTCGCGGCATTCGACAGTTCTTGCAGCGTTGCCGATCTGTGAAGCGTCTGCGCCTGACCTCGCTTGGGAAAGGCACCTTCAAGTGGGCGGTCGAGGAGAAGAGGATGGCCATGGATGGCATGGGCGGCAACACAATCATCAACGGCGGACAAGGACCACCATCCCTGCTGGACAACGATCGACCTGCCTGCCTGCTATACGGTTTAGTAGCACCAGTGGACATCTGGATCAGGGACATAAGGGACGGCACCACTGACGAGGTGGACGACATTGCGGTCGCCTTCAGCCAGACACTGACGGACCTCAGAGTGACCTCTACGACGTTGTCTGCAATGAGCATACCACCTCCACTGGATATACCGCCTGCACTGGGTGTACCGCCTGCAGTTCATTTCGGACGAGGATGGGTCGATATGCCGGCCTTGGATAGACTTGTATTGGATACCGGAATTTCTCGGATGATGCTCGATCGAGAGCTACTTGTGCATTGTCCGAACTTGAGCTATGCGTCGCTGGGTGACAGGACGTTCAACTATCGGTGTCAGGATATCATGCCATGTCTCCCGGCGCGGCTCTGTCGACTGGTTACATTACAACTTTATGGATGGAGCTCATTGTCTTTTCACCCGGACACGTTTTATTCGACCTCGGAGCTCCGTACACTGGAAGTGGCGATGAGGCCACATTTCCACTACGTCGACCTTCAAGACATACATTTTATTCCGCCAATCGAGGAGTTGAACCAGTCCTACAACATCCACAATGACAACAACGGCGACGAGTCCGGCGCTACAGGATCGACGGCAACACCAGCTATTTTGGAGGAGACCCCTCAGATCACACGACCACGCTGGACATGGGACTGGCAGCTGCCTCACCTCACACAGCTACGACTTTCGGGCGAGTTTGCGTATCTTTTTGAGTTTCGGATGTTGCGAGGATGCCCGGCCTTGGATACACTTCACCTAGATATGGCCACGACCGGTCGAATGCACAGGCGGACACTCTCCATGGCTGATCTCGTTCCTCCAAGCAACGGCAACAACAGCAGCACCGACAGTATCGGAGACCAAGGCGACGACGACGACGACTACTCTTCCTCCCATCAGCAACCGCTACCACCCCTACCAACGACAACACCAGCAACAGCTGCACCAGGGCGCATTATTCTCCCAGTCCTCACGAAACTACAGCTGACCGGGAACTGGATCATCGAGGACGACATTCTATTCGAGCTCCTGGCAGTGACATTCCCCAAAATGGAGCATCTCAGCTTGCAAGGGTCAACATCTTTCGCTCTCAGGAGTCTGCTCGATGTTGCCAGAGCCCTGCCCGTGCCCTGGAAGCTGCTCCATGTGATTCAGCCTGCGCCTCCAAGAGATCAGTGGACAGAGTTGGGTCTGAGGGTTTCGACAGAGGCGAGTGATGAGAGGCAGGTCCTTCCTATGCAGCTGTTCTTTAAAGAGGGTCGGGTTTGTGAGTATGTTGTTCTGCAGGATCCTGGCGAGAGTGTTGTAGGTGCGAGTGAGGACGAATAGAAAAAACATAGGTTGTGTTCTTTTTGAATTTCAAATAGTTGACCATTAAACAAATACCAAACCACAATCAGGGTTCATTATTCATAGTTACTTTTCATTATTGAGCTCCCTCAATTTTGTTAATACTTAGGTTGAGCGAGGGTGGAGATTTGGGAGAAGTGTGCTGGCGTTCTTGGCTGGTGTCTATATGTTTCGTGATTATTTCGGTTGAGAGATTGGCGAATTGAGGCTGGGCTCTAAAGTCGATCTTGGCCCCCCAGATGGCGGATGTGAATGTGTCGGACCAGGCTTTGGACGTAAGTCGAAGGGGTTCTTGATTGATACAGCAGTGGCCATCTTGTTAAGTATGTAGGGGTGAGGACGTGTAGGGGTGGGATATGTAGAGGTGCGTGAGGAGAAGAAGACACGTCTATTGTTTTTTTCTAATTCCTGCTTTGTTGTCTTTTCTTGTTGCTGATCCGAGTTGACAGCAAAAAATAATATGAATGAAGGTCGGTGATCGTCAGTATGGATGGATCGAATATCCAAGGGAACCTTGGATCCTTTAGGCTCCATTACTTTAACGAAAGCCTAAAGAAAATGTGGCGATGCTTTGGTTCCAAGGAGAGGAGCGAAGATCTCGTGATGGGTACACAGGATCAGCACCGAGCAAGGAACATATTATTTTCTCTTTTTCCTCAAAGGACCTTTGAAAAAAAGACAAACAACAGTGGTAAGAAGATCAAAAGGTTCATATAAAAAAAGTCATTCGAACCGGGAGAATGGGGAAAAGGGGGGTACAAGAACACATGGGTGGATCATGACCCTGGTAACCCTCGCCATCATCGTCACTCGGTCACACCCTCCACAGCCCAACAGGGTCCTCTTGGAAACATACCCACTTGCAGCCGTCTTGCCCACCTACCCTCTTTTGATTTGGTTTTCCACGGGGGAGCACACACAGAATTCGCCAAGACAACCGCAAGAACAGATGATGAAAAAAATAATGGAAAGGAGGCCCCGATCCGGAAGAAAGAAAATGAGATTGAGCTGATGGACACCTCCACAACGTGGACAATAATCCTTTCCGGAAATTGCATTCACAGGCCAAGAGGGTTAGTAATGTAAGTTTTTGCCTTTGGCAGGATGTAGACAACTGTCTCATCACGATTCATTTTGCAAGGGCTAAGGGTAAGGGTCTAGGAGTGTCAAATAACAAACATCAATTGAGCGTGCGAGCAGCAAGAAAGAAGAAAAATTGTCCAGGTGCACAAAGTCTCACCTTGCCTTTGCCAGGGGCTCACACAATGCGCGCCACTTGTAATTTTTGCACCAAAAGGAATAAGGAGGAGGGGAGTGCAATATGATCAAACACAAAAAGGAGGTTGGGGATGTGCTTGCGTTGTCGCATGTGGAGGGTTCCATATAGTGGCAACACGGCTGATTGCCCTGGATGCACAGACGCATGTCATGCATATTTACTTTGTTTGTCTTGGTGCATGGAGTGTGTTCCTGCTTTTGCCTTTGCCCTTGCCTTTACCCTTGCCCTTGCCGTTGCAGTGAATGCAATGACTGATCCATGCAAACACACAACCACAAAGGAAAAGGGTCGAAAGGGAAAGTGACGAGTAATGGATGGGTCGGGGGGTCAGAGGACACGAAATAGAAAAAAGAGAAGGGGAGGAGGGCTGCAGGATCATTTACATTTTTAGACCATGGGACTATTATACCTCAATGAATGCTCTCCCTTGTATATCGCCCCTTCGCCCCCTACTAGCGGGTATAAGCTGGCACCCTGACAGTGATGGTGGGTGATCAGAGACAGAGACGAGACAGGAAGTGAGACGGACATGGTTCAACGGTCCCTCTCCCCTGAAATAAAAACGATCAGAATAGATCCTTTTTTGTCTTTTTTTTTCTCTTTGTTCTCTTCTCTTCTTCTCTTCTTTTCATTTTCGTTCTTCCTCTCTTCCCTTTGCATTTTATATATAATCCAACTGTCATCTTCCTGTTCGTCTCTTCTCTTTCCTCACATCTGAGTCTGATTTTACATCCTGCCTCATCCAATCTAGACCAACCCCCTAATCACCTCTTCCTATCCACACAGCTTTTTTTTTCTTCTCCTATTCTCACTCCGTCTTCGCTCATTGGCGATCAAAGGAATATCAAACAAGACATACCTACACACGAACAGGATATACGATGGCCCCACAATCACGAGTAACAGGGGATGTCATATCCCCAGACATCATCCCCGTCACAGGCGCTGTCCCCTCTCCCTCTCATACACCCTCTTCCACACCCTCTCCCGCACCCTCACCGAACGATGGCAGCATCAACAACGACACTAATAACAATAACCTGAGCCAAACCGAAGGATTTGAGACGTCGGGAACGTATATCTACATGATCATGAGCGTCTCAATTCTCGTCACCGTCGTCTTCTTTGCTCGAGTCTGTCTTGCCAAGCGCAGAGAGAAAGAACGAAGACACAAGGAATTTGAGTGCGAAGGTAAAACATAAAACCTTTTTTCATTAAGCATTGTTTTGGAGTGTAGTGTGATTTGCACAAAGGTGTTGCACACAAAAAATTAATAACAAAGCCTTATTTTTCATCCCTTCTTGTTTCGCATGCTTGGCTTTGCACGAAATAGAAATAGCAATTCCACCAGGATATGAATTTCATCTGATTGACATCGCTTTGTACAACGCTCGTGCGCTGGGTGCAGGTCAGAGTACCAGTAACAGCAATTCACCAGCCACACACAACTCTGTCGCCCCCAACATAACCTCTGCTTCCACTGCAGACATCCTACCACCCCCTCCAGCAGCATGGATTGGTATTGGTAGACACTCTACAGCACCGGCAGATCCGCCCACATACGAGTCCCTTCTAACTGACTATGCTTTCGCTGCTCCTTCTGCTTCTGCTTCTTCCAATTCTTTGCCTTCTTCACATCCTCCCCGCCGTCCTTTGTAATACCACACAAATACCATATGAATAAAATAAAGCATTAATGTACAGTACCACTTTCGTCTTGTCCTCGTTTTGTGGAGAGAGACAAGTAGAAAGGAAGAGCAGAGTGAGAAACATCCAATGCATACCACTGTGTCGTTTTGTTTGTTTGTGAAGATGAGCCCAGGGCATACATCGCCGCCTGTGCACGACAACAAGAACCAAAAAAAAAGGCTATTCCTGTGGTCATGCCTGGGCATAGGGCATGGCTGTTGACCCGACCCACAAAAGCTTGACCATTGACAACTAAAGGGTCAAGCCCCAATTAGTGTAGATTGCCAGATGTATATTATTTCATTTCCTCTTCTTCTTCCTTCCTCTTTTGTTTTCTTCTTTGCACCTCAGCACTTACCAAAATGACTACCCCTACACCATCCAAGAACCTGTTCGGCTCTTCAGACTTTTCGTTTCCGACTCAGCCGATTCCTTACCATCAATGACGCCTCCTGTGCACACGTCTCCAAAGCCTGCTCCGACATTCACATCCGCCATCTAGCACAGGATCGACTTCAGAGCCCCCCCCTCAACTCGCCAACCTCTCAACCGAAATAATCGCGAAGCATGGACACCACATCCGGACAGTCAAGATTGTAAATATTAAAAAAGCTCGCTGGGTTGAGGTAAACGCGAAAAAAGTAAAGGTCTCACTGCGCCACCTTGTTCTTGAAAATAAAATTCTAGCACCCCCCCCCCCCCACTCCATTTGACTTTGCGTGTCGAACGCGCAGAAAGGAAAGAGAAAATAATAATAGCACGGTGCCTGAAAAGCAAGCTCTGGACATGGTGCCCAGTTGTTGACAACTCCAAAGGGGTGGGGGCCTTCAACCCTCGACGTGCATATCTGACATTTGCAAACGAGAACTAGAATGTAAAGAGAGCAAGGTGTTACGTATACCCCTTCTGATTTTTCTTCTTTCATCCCTTTTTCCACTGTAAACTTTTTTTTTTTTTTTTTTTTTTTTTTTTTCCATTCATCCTCGTAGACTCTCTCCTCAGCTCCCAGCAACATGGCCGCTACAGGTCCAAACTAGAATCCCCCCATTGAGATTACCTGAACTCGTGCGCCGCCGTTTCAGTTTCGCTTCGTCACTATCAAGGACGCTATCTCTTGCTCGCAACGTCCCCCAAGTCCCCCTGGACCGAAAACCTTTACCTCCGCAGTCTGGTCCCCAAAGTTAACTTTCAGTCGCAGCCCCTCGGTTTTTGCCGACCTCTCGCCCCCCTCCCCCCCCCCGAAATGCTGTCGCCAAGAATGGAAAAACCACATCCGGATCGTCAAGAAAAATAGCCAAGACGCATCCTCAAGTATCCTCCCCTTGGCCAACGCAGCTGTAGGAGAGGACAGGAATTGATCAGGAACAACCAACCAACCAACCAACCAACCCCCCTTCCTTCCAAGGAGTCACTACTGCTCGTACAATCCATTGCGTTTAGCTTCCCTTGATCTTCAGCAAACTCACATGAATAAAAAAAAAATAGAAACGGTTCAAATGTCACAACACGGGTCAATGCGAGCCTTTCCCCCACACACTCCCCAACCAAGCGTGGATTTTTGTAACTTTAATTTGAATAGGGGATTTCCGTCAACACTTGTCCCCCCCTCCATGCTAGAAGCAGACTTAGGCGATAGGAACCTTGATTTGATCGTCCGGCCTAGGAGCGCCATACAAGTCCTGTTTCTGAGGCATACCATGTTGCATCATAGGAATGGGCAAAGGGGCCGGCATGGAATGCTGGTGGTGACTAGCATGCGCAACAGGATATGGATCAGGGAGAAGTGGCGGGATCACCATTGGCCTCTGCTGTTGATGTTGCTGTTGTTGTTGCTGCTGCTGTTGCTGATAATGCAAGGTCTGCTGCTGTTGTTGCTGATACTGCAAGGTTTGCTGCTGTTGTTGCTGATACTGCAAGGGCAGCTCCGGTACTGACACACTGACAGGATTTGTCTCTGAGGCTGAAGTCGGTACTACAAAGTTCTTGGGCCTGTTCACACGCGTAATCTTGTGCTTTGGTGGCGGTAAGGAGGACGGAGCCTTGGGCGATGTTGTCGGTAGAGGGCGGTAGCTTCCTGCGGTAGCGGGGGAGGTCGACAATAAAGTCGGCGAGTGGTTCTCTATGATTGGCGATGGTTGGTGCTGTTGTGGGTATGATGTTTGAGAGTTGTGGGGTCGTGGCACTGGCAGTGGTACAGAGTTGGCTCGAGGCGGAGTAGTCAGTTCGGGGCGTGACATAAGATGATGACCATGAGCCTGGAGGTGAGGCATAATAGGCATTGTAGGTGCGTGTTGGACGAAAGTGTGAAGCGGTTCCTCGTGATGCTGCTGTTTTTGATAATGCTGCTGGTCATGAGGTGGGTAATGGTGCGATTGCTGTTGAGGTTGTGGGTGAGGTTGCTGGTGGTGTTGTTGTGGCCACTGAGCTTGTTGGTGCTGGTTGTTTTGGTGTTGATGATGCTGGGGTTGATAAGTTGGGTATTGCTGAGCGACAACATGAGGGTCGCCATGGCCAGGATAATGAGCTGGACTATGTTCCGCCGTTGTCTGAGGCACTCCTCCGTGGTACTGTCCGGTACGGTTCCCATTATCCTCGATAATTGCCTGCGCGGTGTTGACTCTTTGAGGTGGGTGATGTTCCGAAGGTGCCGACAGACTAGCCTCAGTCGAAGGAGGGGAATATGCCAGGGTTGCATCAATGCCAGCCATCGTTGGGAAGTAAGTATGGTTTCCTCGGGTCTCTGGAGGCGAGTCGTTGTAAGGCGAAATCAGTGGTGTTGGAGGCAACGGCCTGTCAGCAGTCTCAGAAGCAAGGGCAGTTGACGCCGTGTCAGGAAGGACTGGACTGCCATTGAGTGTTGATGATCGAGAGGGCTTTGGAGGTGAGGTTGCCCTTGATCCTGATGACGACGACTGTGGTGGAGGAATGGATGGCAGCGGTCGTGTTGCTCTGCCCAGGATAGATCGCTTGTGGTCCTGTGATGCCTGCAACGTCGCTGCGAGTACTGTCTCAATCTCCTCGCGGTCCAGAACAGTCGCAAAATCAAGGGCTAATACGAGTGAAGTGGAAACAGGGAGGGCACTTTAGTGAAAAAGAACATCCAATAAGTTCGTGCTGTATTTCGTAATGAGATTTGAAGGTGTACCTGTGAGGCCGTTGGGGTCTCGAGTAAAGACTTCGCTCTCGCTGGTGATAGCACAGCTCTGAAAAGTCACGAGTAAATGACGGGAGAGTTCCCGCACGAGTGTCTTTAGACCAAGAACGACTGCCAAATGTAACATGTCATGGCCATCTTGGGTGACAGCTCTGATGATATTCATGCCTTCATCTGAGATCAAGTCGCGCCTGTCGCACAGCATGTAGATGACGCCAAGTGCCAGATGTTCAGATCGAGTCACTGTAGGGGGCTGATCAAGGGTTAGCAACGCTAGAGTTCTTTGCCGTGCCTAGAATATATAAAAAAAAAAGAGAAGCTTGATTAGCCGGGTGTCTCAAGAGAAAACATGAAACTATAGAATTAAATATTGATGATGCTGGATTCATCGAACGTACAGTGTGTTCTGTCTCAATGTCTAGTTCTGCGGTCAGTGAGGCATGGATGAGCTGGCGGTGGAGTCCTATGATGGTATGGAGCAGTTCCGTCTCGGAATCTAAAAGGTATTTCCAGGCGTATATGGGTCAGCGACGACGGACGACAAAGTGGAGATGAAAAATTAATAAATAACACAGGTGGACATGCCAAATGTAAAGATATGATAAGACACCAATGAACAGGATGTTTTGGGGTGGGTGCCAAAAATGAAAACGTCGACCTATTAATATCGACCGCTTGTGTGTGTGTGTGAGTGTGTGTGAGTGGGTTTGTCACCATTACATACCTTCGACAGCAACCATGTCAAAGGCAATGACAGGATCAGAAGAGTCCTTTACGCCACTTTCACAGGTAAGCGTCACCGAGAGCTGTAGTGTCTTGGGTGTGAGTGTGGTTGGGGATGAGTCTGTGGTGTTGGCCGTGGAGGACCACGCCCAATCGAGCAAGTTGGGGACGATAAACTCCATTTCTGTGCTTTTGAGGACCCGAGGTGTGACAACCTTTGGCTCACTTTTGTCCAATGATGAGCATGCAATGGCCACCTGTACGCCGGCTATGGTATTTCATTCGCAAAAACACAAAGGGTGTTAGGGCTGACTGAGCATCTGTATTTTTGTTGTGCCTGCTCGTTCTCTTCTGAGATAGCCTTATCAGCAACTTGCCTCGAAAGTTGTCGCCAGTGAGGAGGATCGTTGAACCGCCTCGGGCAGGAACCGTGCGACGAGAGACTGAGTGGAGTGAGAGAGGGAAGTGACCGTGTTCGGCCCATGCGTCGGAGACGGGTTCCTGAATAGTGGTGGCGCTAGTTGGTTGAACAGCTGTGTTTGAGTCTGACTGGCCCTGGGGGTTCTGGGGCTGGTTTGTCCTTGCAGGGGGGGCTGGTGGGTTCAGGGAGTGCGAGGACGAAGGGGTAGAAGAGTTGTTGTTGTGGGCGTAGAAGTGAGGAGTCGAGTCATGGTAGGAATTGTTTGCATGGGCATCCAGGCTGGCTGTTGCCGAGTGCGAGGAAGGGGAGGAAGTGTGTGAGGAGGGATGGGTCATTTAGGCAGTGCGAGAGGGGTCATGAAGTAGAAGGTGGGTAGAGAGGGGTGGAAGGTGATGAATGAGGAGGGAGGAGGAAGGAGAGAAGGAATGCGAAAGAGGGAAAAGTGAGAGAGGAAGAGAGTGGTCGAAGGGAGGGAGTCAGAGACAGGACAGAAAAGAGTGGTTCGAGACAAGGGACAACAGACAGCAAAGGAAAAGGGAGGGGGCATTGTCAAAGAGCACTGAACCTGACATGACTGCATTAATTAATCATGAAAACGTGTGAGCCACGATCTACGCCATAAGATACTCTTTTCATCGCAGGGGTCTGCATGCGTCTGCATGGGTCAATTGAAAAAGAAAAAAAAAGTTCACCTGGAGAGTCGGTTGACCGACCGGTAGAAAACGGTATGTGTCATTGCAGGTGCACGGGTCTATCGAATTTCCTGTCTGTGCTGATAGCGTATCAGCAGTACAGCAGTACATGCAGATCAATTGACCCTGTGGAAGTATAGATGGATGTGTATGTCCCTTTGCTGATCTTCCTCGCAAGGAGGGAGGGAACACACAAAGAGCGTTCGTTGCCCTTCTTCCCTTTATCTCTAATACCAGCGGCGTGCTCGTGTGGCCTCGAGCAAAAGAGAAATGAAAAAGTATATCTTTTTGTGGCTTATGCTCGGAAAGACAGAGTTTGATCCAGCCAATCACAGGGCGAGAATAACTTTTTTTCCCAATGTTTTTTCACAAGTGAGTAGGTAGTAGTAGTGTTGAGTTTGGTGAGTGAGAGAGATGACTCCTCAATATTTCAACGGCCGGTCCTTCGCTTTTCCTTCTTTTTTCTTTTTCCTTCTTCTTCTTTCCCCACCCTCTCTCCACCAACCACCTCTCACTCTCACACCAACCATGACCTTCGCTACCCCCACCAACTTGGTCCCCGCCCAGGAGTCCGCGCCCGCCCCCGAGGTCGCCTCCTTCAACGTCAAGGCCGGTCTCGCCCAGATGCTCAAGGTAACCTTCTAGCTCCCAACAGCAAACAGATCATGATAACAACAACAGTATAAGCAACGGAGAACAGACAGAAGGAAGGCGGAAAACAAGTCGACGTAACTTGATTCAGACTCATTAACTTCTGCCTCCCATTCATTCCAAAAAAAAACATAAACATACAAACTACAAACAACAATAGGGAGGAGTCATCATGGATGTCATCAACGTCGAGCAGGCTCTTATTGCCGAGGCTGCTGGTGCCTGCGCCGTCATGGCCTTGGAGCGCGTCCCCGCCGATATCCGCAAGAACGGTATGTTTTTGTTCTTGCATTCCTGCCTTTAGTGTTCTCGATCAGGAAGGGTCCTTTATAAGGAGCTGCGCTTCTGCGCTTTTGCTGCTCGAATCGCAAAAAAGCAAGCCCCGATCTCTAACCCATGATTTGTTGTTTGGCCATGTTCCGGACTTGTTTATCTATTTTCTTCTTGACAAACGAATAGGTGGTGTTGCCCGTATGTCTGACCCCAGAATGATCCGCGAGATCATTGCGGCCGTCTCCATCCCCGTCATGGCCAAGGTCCGCATCGGACACATGGTCGAGGCTCAGGTAAACACCAAGCAGCATCACCTTGTCTTTGCACTGTTAAGGAAGAAGAAGCCACAAAGAAGACACAACAGCAGATCGGAACAGAAATATGACAACGTGCGCTCAATTGACAGGAAGGATACACAAGGAAAACTGAACGAGATTTAGACATCAAGAAAAGGCAGACGGACAAACCGATCCAGAACGAGCGAACAACGAAGGGGTCATCCAAATCGAAGAGAACCTAGCTAGATTCTTATTCCCCTTCCCCTCTCTTCATCCCATCTTCCGATAACTATACAGATCATCGAGTCCCTCGGAGTTGATTACATTGACGAGTCCGAGGTCTTGACCCCTGCCGACGAGTCCAACCACATCAACAAGCACGACTACAAGGTCCCCTTCGTCTGCGGCTGCAAGAACCTCGGTGAGGCTCTCCGTCGCATCAACGAGGGTGCTGCCATGATCCGCACCAAGGGTGAGGCCGGTACCGGTAACGTTGTCGAGGCCGTCCGCCACTGCCGCACTGTCAAGGCCGAGATCCGCAAGGCCCAGTTGATGGACGAATCTGAGCTCTTCACCTTCGCTAAGGAGATCCAGGCCCCTTACCACTTGCTCAAGGAGACCGCCAAGCTCGGACGCTTGCCCGTCGTCAACTTCGCTGCTGGTGGTGTTGCCACCCCTGCCGATGCTGCTTTGATGATGCAGCTCGGATGCGACGGTGTCTTTGTCGGTTCCGGTATCTTCAAGTCTGGTGACCCCGCCAAGCGTGCTCGTGCTATTGTCCAGGCTGTTACCCACTACAAGGACCCCAAGGTTCTTGCCGAGGTCTCTGAGGATCTTGGTGAGGCTATGGTCGGTATCAACATCTCTGAGATCCCCCAGGACCAGCTCTACGCCAGCCGTGGCTGGTAAACAATCGTTACTAGTCGGTTCACTTTTGTCTTTCTAGTTTCTTTTTGTTGACCTTTTTTGTACATTTCATTCACTTTCACTTTGCTTTGATGCATCTCATTCAACACCCCCATATTAAAAATTAAAAGCGGGCATTGGTCCAGCTCAACAACAAACTAAAGAGACTGGTGACTGCTTACCATGTACCCTTTGGACCAGTCGACATGGGCCTGACCCGTTTCTTGTTTCCACAAATATCACACCAACCAAACGACCAACTACACTATTTTCCCACGCTACCAATGACTCTTCCAACAGAATGCTTCCAACTCATCTTCGAGATACTCGCCACAGAACAAGACACCAGGACCCTCAGTACACTCCTCCGTGTCAGCAAAGCAATTCAAGTAATGGCGCTCCCATACTTGTACCAGGAACCCTTCTGGGTCTTTCGACGAGAACAAGCACTGGAGCGTGCTCACCATGACATTATACGACGACTACAAGACTATCCGCGGCTATTGGAGAAGCAACTGGAGCACCGACCCCCACGGAGACAGAGACGGTTCGCCAAGTGGGATTCGTTTTCATTGACGCGGATGCTCCTTGGTTGTGTGAATGACAAGTCTGTCATTACTGACTTTCTCAGGATTGCGTACAAGCTGGACTACGACAACAATCCTCGAGACCCACAGGCTATTTCGACTACTGGACCAGTATCAGCGCCAGTATCAGCACCTGCAGCATTAACACCAGTACTAGCAACAGCGACAACGACCGAATTAGCGCCGACAGCTGCAACGGAGACAGTAGCAGTTCCACCAGCGGCAACAAAGTCGAAAGGGGCAGATCGACGGCTAGCTCGGACAATGCTCTCAGGACCTCCATCGATCGACTACCTGGCGTTTCTGAAGCGACTTCATGTGAACTACTACACTCAAGGAGACGACGAATTTCAACCCAATCTACTCAAGTACTGTCTCGGTCTCGGCCCAGAACAACGTGCCAACAGTCGACACGCGGCGCTCTTGGAGGATATGGCTTCCCGGGGGTTCAGCCGCATTCGAGTCGTTCGACGAACCAATGATATCTTGTCGATGGACCTGACGTGGGCGCTTTGCAATGAGCGTCTGGAGAAACTGCAGTGTCTGACCATTTATTTGGAGGAGATAGAGCGATATCTTGCAGTGGTGGATCGATTGCTGGTGCTTAGTCGGGTTTGTTTTGAGCAAGGGACGGAGGAAGAGTTTACGGCCAGGTCGGATGAGGAGAAGGAAGGGATGTGGCAGCGGATGGTGTTGTTTGTGGAGAGACATACCATTCTGTTTGGGACGCTTCGGGAGATTGACTACCCGGCCTGTCCCCAGTCGATACGATGGTCGCTTTGGAGGGCTCTGCCGGTAGTGCTGGACCCAAGGGAGATTGACGCCACCAACTGGTTCAGGTTTCACGCCCAGACGGATCGGACCCGACTGGATCATGTCACGTCGATACATATCCCGGCAGCAAGCTTTCACTTTCTGCAGGGTTATTTGGAGACGATGGAGCAGAGCGAACCGTATTTGCAGCGCTGTCGTAGGTTGCAAGCGTACGAGATGCCGTTCTTGGATGCTAGTGTGGATAGTTTTGAGTGGGCTGTCAAGGAGAAGCTGGAGGCGGGATATACACGGCAGGATCCTCCTACACCGTCACTGCCGTCGATGTCTTCTTTGTCGCTTTCGGATTCGAATCGCCCCAGTCACTGCTCTCGGGTCATGGTCAAGCATATCAAAGTCCAGGCAAATATCGGAGTCTTGGACGACTGGCTGGAAGATGTTGTGTTTGCGTTCAGCGAGAGCCTGGAGACCCTTTCAACCAGGGATGACGTCTCTAACCCGCAGCTAGGAAGCACCCTCGTCACTCGGTGGAACTTGCCGCGCCTACGTCAACTGGAGATGCAGAGGCGACGCAGGAGCTTGCGGTTCGACACGGGGATGCTGGTGCATAGTCCACTTTTGGAAGAGCTGGTTCTGAAGGATCATATGATTTACTTGAACGGCTTTGAGTGGGACGCTGTGGTGCTTCAGGAACCGTTGCGGTTGCCCAAGCTGCGGATTCTTCGACTCAAAGGGATTCCGGCAATCACATTCCATCCGCACTCATTTTTGACTAGCCGCAGCGCCGATGGACAAGACGACAAAGGCGATGGCGACGAGGACTTTCCTGGGATGCCCAATCTTCATACTCTGAGTCTTAACGTCAACGGATCAATGGACTCCTTGCCAACCTATGCTCTAACTCAGTCAGAATTCCAAGCCCCTTCTTGGATGACGGTGCCGCGAGAAATGGGCGAGGGGGAGTGGACGGTACCGACGTCTTGGAGTCTGTTACGGGATCGATCGTTCTGGAACTGGACCTGGAATCTGCCTCTACTCACTGTGTTGGAGCTCCGCGGGGAGTTTGGGCTGTACTTTGATCTGGCGATGTTGAAGCGGACACCAGCACTGGAGGTCCTGTGTCTGGATATTTGGTCACGTTTTCTTCCTCTCTCGGCACAAACGCGTACACTGGATCTGTCGGAATTGGCGGTGACACAGGAGCAGGGCGGCGAGGCTGCGGTCGCAGGAAACGACAAGCAACAGGATTTGTTACTGTTGCCCCGACTCACCCACCTCCACTTGCAAGGACCCTGGGTGATCAACGGACCAACACTCAAGACATTATTCACACGCGTCATGCCGAACCTGGTCTGCATCTCCGAGTGTGGCTGCAAAGGATTCAATCTTCGCGAGTGGATGGAGGCGACTGTCGAACTGGAGCATCTTCTGAGCTCGAGTATGGTCACCATGACACCCCAGGATGTTCCCCTGCAGGTGATTGAGGACTATGAGCTGAAGGCGGCGGAGAGGTCGAGTGTGGTGACGCTGGTGAATCTGCTCTTGAAGATTAATGAAGCCATGGAGTTGTCGACCTTGGCGAACTGGTGGCCTGGAGAGAGGAGACAGCGGGAGTTGAAGGTGGCTGGGGTTGTGGAATATGTCTTTGCGGGGAGTTTGCATACGCGACCTAGGCGTGTTCTCAACAGTCGCAGCGCGTCGATGGTGGGCTAATGCTTATGAAGGTTATTTCTCCCACGATCTCTTTTTTCTTTTCTCTGACAGGGTATTGTAAGATGAATCAACATTAAAACAAAAAAAAAATGAGGCTGCAATGGGTCGAGGCGGCAAGGGTACGATGGACGTCTGGATGTGAGTCCAGTGGGCTGCATGATTTCATTTGCAATGATTTGGAACGTGTTGGCCGTCCATTCATTGAAGCAGGTCAACGAGCAAACAAGCGTCAAGCGAAAGGAAGAATAAGACACTATTCTCAGTCCCTTTCTGTGCTCACACGCGTAAAAGAGAGAAGGAGATAGGGATAAGTAGAGGAGAACAATACGAGGAGATCATGTTTCCTCGTTCCATTCTTGGTGTGAACCAGGAAGGCCAGCTTGATCGGGTATCAGTTGCGCAATGACCCTTGCCGCTCGGTATGTGTGTTTTGTTGGAATACGAGCGCCAAAATGCCCTATCCCTTTTTTTAGACTCTTCTCCACGACCACTTTCGCCTCTTTTTGTCTCGTCCCCCTACTTTTTCGTCTCTCTCCACTTGTTCCTCTCGCTCCTTCTTCTTTCCTCTTTGTCCGCCCTTCTTCATTTTCCCTGTCTCTTTTTCTCATTCCCTTTCCCATTCAACAAGACTCGTCTTCTCTCCTTCATTCTTTTTCCTCATCCCCAAAAAGCGTCCTCCCATCCCACTTTTTGGCGTTCACTTTTTTCTTCTTTTCTTTAAGCTCACCTTCCCTTCTTCCCCTGTGGTTAACAAACAAACAAAACAATAATATGAGATCGACCCTAAGGAAGAAGGTCACCTTGTGGACGATCCTCGTCCTCTCCACCAGCGTCATCCTCTTTGCCCACGCGGACCGCAATACAGGACGCTACCAACAACAAAGCATCCTCAAGCGCGGTCCCTCGAACGCGCAACAAGATACAGGAGCCAAGGCCAAGGCGATCAAGCTCAAGCGCGAGGAACATCTTGTCGGGGATTTACCCTGGGCCGAGGGGCAGGAGCCCATCACCAGCTATGCTGGTCATATCCCTATCCGTAACTGGCATCAGTCCGGCTACCGCGGCGAAACTGGCATGTACGTATTTTTTTGTCTCTGCCATATTTGTGGGGAGTGGAGGTGTGAAAGTGGAAGAGAGGGGGTTCGTTTCTTGTTTTGGTGAAGATAGTATTGTTCCTGACACTAACGAAAAAACATATATTTTTTTGTGCATTTGGTTGGGTGGTGTGAATATGATGTAGGTTCTATTGGTATTTCCCAGCGGTTAAACCTCAAGTCCCCAACCCACCACTTGTCTTGTAAGTCTTTTTCTCTCACCCACCTACAGCTCGTTTGTCTATCATCCCCTATCAAAGGCTCGTTTTCTCAAATTCACTTCCCACCTTTCTTTGTTTATTGCCGCAAGAGGGCAACAATCTCCTAACCCCTTGTTCACCCACATTTTTCATATCCTGCCTTTATTTGGTTCGCTTGTCGTACGCGATTATTTCAAACTTTGTTAGCTGGTTCCAAGGAGGTCCAGGAAGCAGTTCGATGATCGGCCAGTTCTTTGGTAACGGACCCATCTACCTGACCGCAAACAACACTCTGGCCCGCCGCGAGACACATTGGGCGGACGAGTACTCGATCGTCTTTATTGACCAGCCTGTCGGAACTGGATACTCTTATGTGACACGAGTCGAGGACAACACTAGCGATGAACAGGTCGAGCCTGTCGAGGGTGACCATCCAGCACCTGCATCCTCCGAAGTCCCACAAGGCAACGATGATACGGAGGAACAGATCGAGGACCAGGTCCTGCTGGATCTTCACGACGAGCTATTGAAGGATCAGTCCGAGGAGCAGGAGGTCTTTGCTCAATTGGACGACCATGACATCACCACCAAGCTGGAGCACATCCGTCTGAAGAAGAGCGAGAAGAAGACGGCATTGTACTTGAAGGGCTACGTCAAAGACGAGCGTGGAGTCGCCGCGGATTTGTTGACCTTCATGGATCAGCTTTATACCCGCTACCCAGAGCTGAAGAAGGCCGACCTCTTCTTGACAGGCGAGAGCTATGCGGGCAAGTACGTCCCTGCACTCGCCTATGCCATCCTTGAGAGCAACAAAGGGAACCGACACCGCTACCGCCTCAACGACGACGACGACGGTGACGAGTATGAGCAGATCATCTTTCCCCTCAAGGGTATTGCGCTGGGCAACAGTCTGACGGAACCCATCAAGCAGATCCGCGTCCACTCTGATCACGCCTTCTTCTTGGGACTTGTGAGCAGAGCCCAGGCGGCGCATATGAAGGAGCTTCAGGATTTGGCAGTCGAGGAGGCGCACTTGGGGCGATTCCTGGCAGCCAACCAAGCCCGCGTCGACGTGTTTGATTACTTCAAGAACGTGACCGGAGGCATTAACTGGTACGATATCCGCAAGGGTGACGTCCCCAACGACTGGTCCAAGATGGAGAAGTTCCTGAATCGTGCCGAGATCAAGGACGCGCTCAACATCTATGGACCTCGCCTGGCCTACTTGGAGCAGAACGGTGTCTCGAAGAAGGAGATCAAGCGGATCACGGACGGCCGTGCCAGGACAATGTTCTCCAAGGACCCCCTTGTCATCAAGACGATGGCGGGCGATATCATGAAGCCTGCAGCCTGGATGGTCTCGGATCTGTTGCGCCAGGGGATTCGTGTGGTTGCCTACCAGGGGATCTTTGATTTCCGAGATGCCGTTGCTGGGTCGGCGGACTGGTTGGAGGGTCTTGATTGGGAGGGAGCGCAAAATTTCACGAATGCAGACAGGCAGATCTGGGTTGAGGATGGAAGCTTGGCGGGGTATGTGACTCAGGTCCCTGGGTTATCAGAGGTTGTTGTTCTGGGAGCTGGGCATGTCGCACCGATGGATCAGCCCAAGAGCGTCAAGGCCGTCATCAAGAGTTTGGTTGAGGGAACTAATCTTAATGTTTCGACATCTGCACAGCGTGTTCAGCATACTATTTAGACGCAACGTCTGCTCGATGGATTAGAGGGGATGAGATGTAGCAGATAGACACAACACATGAATACAGCAACATCATTTTCATTATCGAGCCTCTTATGTACCACAGACTTGTTTCTTTAGGATCTTTGACTTGTCGAATTAATTCTCCCTCTCTTTATTTCAGCATGGAGCTCAAGGGCTAATCCAACCGTGACCTACAGGATCGACGAAAAGAACATACTGCGTCTCTTCAAGGGAGTGAGGAAGAAAAAAGTATAAACCACCGGTTAAGTAAATAGTCCGTCCGGCAGCTTCTTGCCTTCGGGCACCTCCAAGCCCTAGGTATCATCAACCTTTTTTTTTTTTTTTTTTTAATTCAGCACAGTAAATCAATCCTCTGTTGATGACCCGATCAGGTGTTGGCCAGAGTCAGCATTAGAGTCACCATTCAAATGCCCAAACTGCTTCTCGCCCTTCTTCTTCTTCTTCTTCTTCTTCTCCTCCTCCTCCGACTGCTTCTCCTCCTTCTTAGTCCCCTCAGCCCGCTTGACAACATCATACAGCTCCGGGTGGATCTTCCTCGTCCTCAACCAAAACTCGGTCACAGTTCCGAACCAGAACCCACGGCATTGACCCTTGCTGTTAAGGAACTTGGGCATCACCGTCGTCGTGAATTCTGTGTGTTCTATCCTACGATCCAACAGCTTCAAAAAGTCTTCTGCCGCTGATTGTTTGATCTCCATGGACTGGAGGTTGTTCTTCATCATGTGAGAGATCGTCTTGATCGCGTACGAGACCTGGAGCTCAACGACTGTCGTCAACGCATGATGAGCTATCGCAGAGGTGAGAGAAGGAGGAGGAGGGGGGGGGGGGGGGGGGAATAACTATATGTTAGGAACGCCGACTCATCAATGATAAACATAGGACGAAAACAAAAAAATAATGAACGTACCAATGCCAGAGTTGGGTCCCCAGATGAGGAAAAAGTTGGGAGCAAGAGGGACAGAGGTGCCGTAATAGGTCGTAGGACTCTCGCCCCAATTGACAGGGATGTCGACCCCGTTCCGTCCTGTAAAGTACCCAACTGGAAAGTTGCCGATCCAGTCAAATCCAGTCGCCAAGACAAGAACATCCAGCTCTTTCTCTGACCCGTCGCGCGTCCTGATCTTTTTACCCTCAACAGCTACGATTGGATCCGAGTGAAGGTGGACGTTGGGCTTCTTAAAAGCCGAGAAAAAGGAATCCGAGAGAATGATCCGTCGAGATGCCAGTTCGTATTCGGGGGTCAGTTGCTGTCTGAGTTTGGGGTCGTTGGGCAGGTGGCGGAAGCGATGCCACCATGTGACAAAGTAGACGACTGCTCGATGGAAGGCCGAGTACCAAGCTAGTTTGTAGTAGAGCAAGAAGGTCGAGTCGACATAGTAGAAGGCGAAGGCGCGATAAAAGGCGTAAAAGAATGGGACGTGGCGGAAGAGAAGTCTCCAGACCCAGTTGTAGGTGCGATTACGTTGAGGGGTGATGTAACAGGGCGACCGTCCATAGACATCCAGAGACTGAACTTGGTCCGCAATGGCCGGGATAATCTGCGCACCACTATGTGTGAAAAAAAAACGTGAATAAATAGGAGGCCTTAATATCACCATTTTCGGCTTATGCATTCATGCAAAAAAAAAAAAAGAAGAGGAAAAGATAACTGCACCGATAAAGCCTTCTTTTTTTTTCCTTACCTTGCGCCGATGCCAACAACCCCAACACGCTTGCCAGTAATATCGACAGAGTGGTTCCAACGAGCAGAATGCCACAACTCTCCTTCAAAGGCCTCAAACTCCTTGGGGATCTTCGGCAGTCGAAGAACACCCGTTCCATGAATAACTATATCGAACTCATCCTGGCCTTCCACGCCCGTCTCGTCCTTGACCCAACGCAAGATCCACTTTCGACGGGTCTCGTGCCATTGCATGCTCATGATCCTGGTCTTGAAGCGGATCTTGTCATAGATATTGAAGGTCTTGGCTGTTGAACGGAAGTAGGCCAATACCTCGGACTGCTTGACAAACTTTTTGGAAAAGTCATAGTTGGGCGCAAAGGAGTAGCTGTAGAGATGCGAAGGGGCGTCGGACTGGCAGCCGGGGTAGGTGTTTGAGTGCCATGTGCCTCCGATTTCTGCTTCGAGCTCATAGACGGTGTAGGTTGTCAATTGAAGCTGGCGTTGGAGTTGGATGGCTGCACACAGACCCGAGACTCTATTTTCCAGCCAAGGCAAGTGTTTGTGTGAGATTAGGTTTTGCAAGGTCTTGCCTCAACAACAGTGTGAGAGACGGAGTGTGTATTTGTTACCCTGCGCCGATGACTGCGATGGTGGGAGTTGTCCCGTCGGGGTAAGTCTTTGTTAATTCCATGAGGAGGAAGAGTGTGGATTCAGTTTGTGTTTTTGAATGAGGGAGAGAAAAGAGAGGAAGGGTCTTAGCTGGGAAGGGTATGCTTTTGGTGGGAAAAGGAAGAAGACGACGATGAAGGAAGGCGAAGTGTGGGAAAGGGGAAAGGCAGTCTCGAGATGATGGGTCACTTCATGCAAATCAATAGTGCAGGAAAGCGGACCGTGCTTTCCCCACTGAACAGTGGTCTTGCAACCCTGCGAAGTCATTTTCCTTCTTTCTTTCTTACCGCTCTCCCCAACAACTATTCGCAAACCCACAGCACCCACATTTATTCATGGCGACCAAAGCGACCATAGCACCAACAACCGCGGCAGCCAGGAACCCCTTCGAGGTGCCTGAACTCATTCACCGCCTCGGTCGATTCGTCACCCTAAAGGATGCATGCTCATGCGCACTCGTCTCAAAGACCTGGACCAACCACTTTATGTCTGCCGCCTGGTTCAGCGTGGACTTCAACGTGCACCCCCGATTTGCCGACCTTTCGCCAGCTATCATCACCAAGAATGGACATCTTATTCGAGTTGTCAAGAATGCCAAGTCGCTTCCTCAGGTCACTGTCCTCGCCAATGCAAGTGTCCGCGGGCTGAAGGATCTACATATCGACCCCACGGCCTCCGTCCTTCAACATGTGCGCGCCTATGAGATCGTACACAGGAACAACAACAGTCTACAAGATCTCCATCTATTTGCGACTCTTTTAGTCTCTAACATAGAGGATTCTTTGATCCATTATGTCTCTACATCTGCCTTGACTCCATCCTTATCTGAAACGCTGCCTAGCCCATCTAGACTCAGGTCGCTGGAGATCCAAAACATGTGCCTGACCCACGACGGTTTAGCCGCCATCCTTCAAGGGTGCCCTAAATTGTCTGAGCTGAAATTGCCTTTCACCGATATCGTTGGAACTCCAACCCAGTCTTTTCAGCACACTGGAGTTACCCTATTCTTCGCATTCCTTAAGAGCATCTATGATGCTGCGCCAGGCAGCCGTTCATTGTTGGACTATTTTCCGGCCTTGACAACTTTGTCAACTTACAGCCTCAATTCGGTTTCCATTCCTGCATCCAGGATCAAGGAGGACACGAGGCGGTACTGTCCTTATCTAACGGGATATCGGTTGCAGGACCAGACAGGCGCCATTGTCCCAGAGTTCCTCGTCAACATTGCCCACAATATATCCGAAATCGTATTCGTTCATAAACAAATATCGCTAGAGACCATCACGGCCATTCTCCTGCATCAGTCAACCTTGACGTCTGTTTTGCACTTTTATGTGCACCAAGATCTTGATCTTGAAGAAGCGAATATCGCTCCAGTGTCGACACATTTCGAAGGATCTTCTCAGTATTTACAGTTGATCCCGAGATGCTGTTCACGGTTGGACATCCTGGACCTTCATTTTCAGGAGATGAATATGGATGTTGTCGAGCAAGGCAGTTGGGTTTGCAAGGACATAAGTACACTTCGTATCAGGATCAAGGGGCTGGACACGGAGGAGAAGATTCTGAAGGCGATTGCACTATGGCGCAAGGGATGCTGGAGGCGTTGGCAGAGGAAGGCGGGTACCCCGGTGGTGGAAGAGGAAGGGGAGAAAGGGGAGGAAGGGAAGGAGCAAAGCAAGACTGATCTTTCGATTGAGGCCCGGGTTGCTCGTCACCTCCTCCAGTTTGAGAAGCTGTGGTGGGTTTGGCTTGGGTATCAAACATGGACACCGCTTTAGAGTAAGACACAGAACAAACACGAAACAATCCACATTAAACATATATATCGAATTGAAGGACAAATAGTATTGTTCCTTAAGAAAGGGAAAAAAAAGACATGTCCTGAGTTGTATGGTGAAAGCTGCATAAGGCAAAGAATGACATGACACGTTGAGTGGCAACTGGGCTAAGCACGACTTATTTGAGCGTCGAGCTGGATACCGAACGACTGGCGGTGGACCCACAATTGCTCTTTCGGTGTCCCAGCCTGACGACCCTCCGATTGAAAGACATGACTCTGAACTACTCCTGTCGTGACATTTGACCAACCAGCTGACTCGACTTGCCCATCTGGACTACTTGAACTTGAATGGTGGGCGGATTTGACATATGATCTGACAGCCCTCTCTTCGGCGACAAGGCTGAAGGCCTTGCAGATTAAAGTCCGACCATGGTAGTTGAAGAATGGCCAGTGGAGGAACTCCACCGACACTACGGCATTCGGACTAAATTACCATCAACGACCACCGACTCTGTTCTAGGAGTACTTCGAACTCGATGGACCTAGACAGTTTATCACAAGGCTGCATCTGTCGTCAGAGTTTGCCTTGTTCGAGCTCAGGATGCTTCGTGGATGGCCAGCACTGGAATCCTTGGGCTTAGATATCCATTCGACAGCTGCAGAGTGACACACCCGGGGTTTAGCCGATACGGATCTGTTTGTGCCAACAAACAGCAACAACAGCAACAGCTCTCTGTCGCCTCCACAAGATAGACCGACGTCATTCGCGCACCTTTTGTCAGTCAGTTGAATCTGCAAGGAGAAAGGGCGATTGATGAGGATTTTGACAGAAACATCTCCGAGTGTCATGTATCTGCGGATGATCGGGTGGAAGGGAACGAGGCTTGCCAAAGACGCTGTTCAGGTTGTTGAGAAGCAAGCCCTCGGGATACGACGAGTCTTTGTTGCAAAGCGGAAATATCGCCAATTTACCCTCTAGAGGACATTGCTCGGCTTGGGGTTGTGGATTGTTGGTCCGAAGACGATGTTCTTGCAGTGGATGTGGATATGTCCTGGAGCAGAGGAGCACCAATCGCATCCGAGGAATGTTCCCTGAGTCAGCAAAAGTAGCGCTGTTTTGTTTTTGGCCATGTTTCGCCACTAAACTTTGAAACTGCGTACCTTGGCTGGCTGCGGGTGGCTTGTGCAAATCCGCAGGAAAATCCAATCGTCAGCCAAAGGAGACAAATGTCTTGAAAAAGGACGGGCCACCTTCTCTCTTTCATTCATTTCACACCACAACCATTCAACAATCAGCCATTCCAATACAACAACCTCTGCCAATGACAACAACACCCACCACTCTCAACATTACAATCTCTACAAGCCTGCACCAACAACAACAACTCACCAACTCACACGCCCTTATGACAGTAACTTCTTCTACTTCCTCTTCCTCAAGCACCTCCGCAGGACCCATTATCTCCACATTGTCAAACACTACCAAACAAACAAATACCCCTGTCCTCGACAAAAATCACGACAGTAATAACACCCAACAGTCTACCTTAGCACATCGTAATCATGCCCAACGCAACACCCAACGTCGTTCTTTTGAACAACAGCAGCAGCAGTCGTCTTCTGGGCGGTCTCGACTGAACCTTGGCGCCAAGGATTATGCTCCTTCTTCAGCTTCTTCTACATCTGCTACATCAACCACCACTGTTCAGAGCCGTCGTGCCGGAAAGGCCGTGGCTGGTGGACGAATCGATGATGATCACAGCCAAGAATCCTCCGACCGTAAGCAACACAGCAACAACACCGGCAAGCAGCAGCAACGTCGTCGTGGCGGAAACAGACATCCTGGAAACAGTAACAGCGGCATCAGCGGTCCTGTCTCTAACAGACACCCCGCGGGCAGCCAAAAGAAGGAGCTTAACGGTCGAACCTTCCCATCAGCGCAGACACAGGAACAAGATCACAACGGGGAATCAACCTCCTCGCACGCACAGACACACAACGCTAAGAACGACCATCACCGCCACAACAGGACGACGACTCGGTCTCGCGCACCGGCTCGCTTTGTGAACAAGGTCGAGGAAGATCGTGGACTCTTGGAGGCTCTGACAGTTGGCCTGACCAACTCGACTTATGATTGCATGGTCTGCTGGGATGTGATCCGTCCCGCGCACAGGATCTGGAACTGTCAAGTCTGCTGGGCTGCCTTCCATCTCGGCTGTCTCTCCACCTGGGCCAAAAAGTCCTCCGAAGGTATGTTACTTTTTGCGCGTTGTGCTACTTTTATATGTCTGGTGTGTGTCGAATAGTGTAACTAACACTGAAAACTTCTCGTATTGTATGAATATAGACACATCCGCACAGTCGTCGGGATGGAGATGCCCAGGATGCCAAAACACACAAATCTCCTTGCCCTCGGAGTATCAATGCTTCTGCGGGAAGGCCAGCAATCCTGACTACAACCGATACCTTACACCTCACTCCTGTGGTGAGCTGTGTGGTCGTAAGCGCGAATGTCCTCACCCCTGCAACGTGTAAGTCCTCTTTTCATTTGTAATATCACCGTTTTAGTTACTGGAGTATTGTACTCTTACTCATCAATGCTTTTATTATTTTTTGCCCATTTGATAGTCCTTGTCATCCAGGACCATGTCCACCCTGCGGAGGCTTAGGACCTGTCCAGTCGTGCCACTGCGGTAACGAGTCCTTCCAGTTGAGATGTGTCGATACTGATTTTACACTCCAGACGGGCAAGTCGTGTGACCAGGTCTGTGGTGAGCTGTTGGGTTGTGGCATACATAGCTGCAGTTCAGTCTGTCACCCTGGTCTGTGTGCGCCCTGTGAGGAAGAACAGGAGCAACTGTGCTATTGCGGAAAGCATACCCGTACTGCTCGTTGCGGTGAGAGTAAGCCCAAGACGACCATTGTCGACGGCGAGACCCAGATCGGTTACTATGAATGTCGTGAGGCGTGCGATAGGTAAGCATAACGTACCAAGAATACTCTGTTACTGTACGCGACAAATGATTTTGAGAGAATACAAAATTAATCGTTAAATGTTCCGCTCCTTCTGTTTTTGAGATTGCTCGCGTGTGGACATCACACTTGCACAAAGTCTTGCCACCCTCATGACCAGGAACCTGGACCATGTTCAGCAATGCCCAATCTTGTCAAGACTTGCCCCTGCGGATCAAAATCTATCGAGTCTCTGCTCGGGGGAAAGTCTCGTACCTCCTGTCAGGACACCATCCCACTGTGCGGCAATACTTGCAACAAGCTCCTTGACTGCGGTCACGCCTGTCAAAAAAATTGTCATCTCGGACCTTGCGCGCCCTGCAAACAGACAGTATCCGTTGACTGCCGCTGTGGATCGACTCATGTGAACCGCATCTGCTCCGATATGGATTTGTACAGTGCCAACGGCGACAGCGTCCCAACATGCAGCAAGCCCTGCCGTGGTCTTCGATCTTGTGGAAAGCACCAGTGTACCAATCGCTGTTGCCCTGCCAAACCTCAGGTCAAGGGCTCTATCAAGATGGACCCTATTTCCCAGGAAGCCCATGCTTGCACCTTGATCTGCGGGAAGAAGCTTCAGTGTGGCGTTCACACCTGTGAGATGCTCTGTCACAAGGGTCATTGCAACCCTTGCTTGGACGCGTCGTTTGATGAGCTCTCTTGCAATTGTGGCCGTACCGTACTCTACCCACCAATTGCTTGTGGGACATCCATCCCTAAGTGCCGATATACTTGCACTCGCGAGCGTGCCTGCGGCCATGACTCACACTCGACCCACCCCTGCCACCCAGACAGCGAACCCTGCCCTCCCTGCATTGTCCTTGTGGCCAAACCCTGTATGTGCCACAAATCCAAGATGCCCAATGTCCCATGTCACGTCACTCAGCCATCCTGTGGCAAGATCTGTGGCAAGCGTTTGGACTGTGGGCTCCACAAGTGCATCAAGTCCTGTCACACTGGCGAATGTACAACCGAGCCCTGTTCCCAGCCATGCCCCAGACCCCGCAAGAGCTGTGGACATCGATGTGGGTTGACGTGCCATGGTCAGGATGCTTGTTCAGAGGATCACCCTTGTCAGACTATGATTATTTCGAGCTGCAAGTGTGGCCATTTGACAAAGGAAACGACCTGTCAGGCGACTGCTGAGAACCCCTGGGACGCTCGGACCAAAGTCATCAAGTGTAATGATTATTGTCTTATGGCTGAGCGCAACAAGCGAGTTGGACTTGCCCTCGACATCGATGTTACCCCACCAAGGTAAGCCCTCCCTCACTATTCTCATGTCTCAATGCTAACTTGGCTTGTGGGAGTATGGATGCTGATCCTAATCTTTGTATTTCCTTGGTTAATTATTTTGTAGTGGCCCAAGGATCCCTGTGTATAGTGAGCCGATCTTGGAATACGCCGTCCAGAATATGGAGTTCACGCTCAAGATGGAACGCAGGATTGCAGAGTGGATCGCGGACCCAACATTGCACACCCTTCACCTCCCACCAATGAAGGGGCCCCATCGCAAGTTCATCCATGAGCTCGGATCCCATTACAACTTGACGTCTGAAAGTGTCGACATGGAACCCTACCGCAGTGTCATCCTTCGCAAGGGTCTCACTACCTCTGTTCCGGACCTCCTGGCCTCTCAGGCAACCCGACAGCGTCGTCCACAGCAAGGTGCCACCGGAGGGCTTGAACAACTCCGTAAGCAACCTACGACCAAGAACCCGGTCAATGCGATCTACCTGCACGACCTTGTCTTCGGTCTGACCCGTGGCGAGCTGTCGAACCGACTGGCGCCCATCTTTGGATCTGTCAAGTATACCCTCCGCTGGCTCACCGATGATGATGCGGTTCTGATTGTTCAGGCTGGGCCAAACATGTTGATAGAGGATCTGGAGGCGACCTTGGTACGACTTGTTTCGCTGATCAAAACCCATACCGCTGCCAGTCCACTCTGTGAGCGGGTTGATCTCTGTTGGGTCAACAAGGAGGGCGAAGTTCTTTCCCAGAACTCGACAAGCAAGCGTTTCTTTAACTCGGCTACTGGATCGCAGCTCCTCAAGAAGCCTGCCCCACCCAAGGTGCAGAACGCCTTCTCGGCCCTGTTGTTAGATGGTGATCGTGATGGTGCGGAGCAGGACCGGATCATGAAGGCCAAGGAGGCTGCGGGGACGCTGAGTCTTGAGGCTTGGGATGAAGGAGTTTCGTTTTCGTCTTCTGCGTTCAAGTCATCCTCGTCAAGACCTTCTTCTGCGGAAGGCATGTACCCAGCAGCTCCTAATGCTTCTTCTTCTTCTTCGTCTTCGTCTTCGAATGCGTTCTCGTCGGCGCGTGGTGCGATCACGTCCAAGGGTGTTGTGGATGCGGACGATAACGTTGTGGATGATTGGCAGCAGTTGTTGGATGATGATTGACAGAGTTCAATTGCATGACCCTTTTCTCGTCTTCTTTCAATTTGTGATAAATATAATCCCACCGCTTTGTTCATTTTTTTTTGCATTTGCATTTGCATGGTATTGGTTTCAATGTGTGTGTGTTTTTTTGGCCCAATTGAGGCATTTTATTTGAAGGGAAAAGAAAAGGAGCTATTTACAAAAACGAAGAGGTTGAAAGTGTTTTTGCCTCAATATTGTGGGGGGGGAGGAAAGAGAATAAGGGTAATAATGTTGACAAAGTATGTGTGTATGTTGTACAGTTTTTTTTTGGGAGAATGTTATGAGAGTGATACCAGGCAAGGAAAAGACGAGTGGACAATGTTCAATCGAAAAAAAAGTCGAGCAATGGTCGTGGATTGGCGAAAAGTGGGCGGGGGTTGGGGGGGGGGACCACTCCTTGCGAATCCTGGTGCACGATATCAATTGAATCTTTTCTCCAATGCTCTTGTGTCCTTGAACAAAGTCCTTGCAAGTTCGCTTCCAGTTGCTCACTTTAGTCTCGTGAGACGAGGTTGCCGAACATGGGCATGGACCTCAACAAGAGCGACTCGATCTCGCCCACATTCGACGACCCCGCCGCTCCAGCAACAGTAGCCGCCGCCGCAACACCAGCAGAACCTGGCAAGAAGTGGGCCAACGAGGAGAAGAACGACGACGAGGGTGAGATAGATCCTCCTACTCCTCCTGAACCACCGTTACCGCCAGCCGAGGAAGGGGTAGGAGATGAGCAGGGAGTTGTCTGAACGCCATTGTCGATGCTTGCGTGTGCTGTGTTGATATGCAGAGTCTCGCCGGTGGTGGATGGGCCAGCCGAAGCAGCGACGAGGGACGAGCCACCACCGGTGCGGGTGGTGTTGAGGCGTCCTGGGTTCTGCTGCTGCTGTCTCAAAGCTTGGGTGATTCTGACGACTAAGTCGACGTGGAAAAATGCGGATTATGAAGCGCGTGAGTTTGTGGGTTTTTGCCTTTTGTTTTACAGCAAGGAATGGTGTGATATCCACACGAAACAAGTATGCGAAAAAAAGATGGGCGCATTGCTCACTTACCGTCCATTATCTTGAGCAGTCACGAGAAGATGAAGTGTTTGATAAAAAAGAGTGCGAAATGAAAAAGTGAACGTGAAATATAATAATACAAAAGGTGAGCGGAAGTATGCGGGGGTGAAAGTGTTCAAAGGTGAAAGGAAAGGTGGGAAAGTGTACAAGTGCGTTGGTTGTTGTTGGTTGTTGGTTTAGAAGGAGAGGGAGGGGAAGGTGTGTGCTATGTCGACGTCGCGGCCAATGTGAGTTCCGTTCTGGAAAAAGTACGAGGACATTGACCAGAGAGAGTGGGACGGAACTGGGTGGAGGGTTGGGATAAAAAAAGTAGAAAGGACTACAGTAGGCAAGTGAGGGCGTCTATGAAAAGGTGTTTTGTTGATGGGGATGCAGTTGGAAACTCGGCCGGTAATGAGGGGTTGGAGTGGGAAAAGCGATGAGGGAAGGTGTGAAGAGAAGAAAGAAGAGAACAGTGAGGAAAAAGAAGAGACCACATAAATCACCGCCAGAGTCGCACAGGCCTGTGCACATCACCTCACACACCCTCTCCCTCGTTAATCTAATCCGAAGACGATAATCTCGTTCAGCACGTGATGGCTTGCGCCACATCCTCATCACTGATTGCATTCAGCCACGCATCCAAAAGCGCAGATATCAATTCCTTGATATTCTGTTTGTTAGCAAGAGGAAGGGATAACTCCAAACAACCAAGGCACAGCAGACACGAAAGAGAATATTGAATGAGATACATACAATGTGTTATTTAATAAATAGAGATGATAGAGTGTTATGTACAATGATAATGCTGGGGGGTAAAAGATATGGTTGTGATGATGTGGAAGTGAATGCCAAGACAAACAATGCGCCCGAGAAAGAAAAAAAAAGGAGGCGTCTAAGGGGCCCAGGTCTCGCGGTGGAAGTCAACAGACCAGTTGGCAGCATTGGTATGCTTCTCGATCATGGCAACAAAACCATCAGGTCCACCTCCAAAGACAGAAACCAAACCGTGGCCGTTCTCCTTCTTGCCCACACCGGCATCGACAAAGCCCTGGATGGCCTTCTTGACATCAAGACGACCCTTGGAGTAGACAACATCACCCTCATCCCAGTTACCGTCCTCAATCGCAAGGCGCTCATCCTCAGCGTCGAAATCGGGATAGGGAAGACCGGTCTCGACATCGCGGCCGCGACGGAGAATGACAGTGCGGGCCAGCCAGACAGCGAAATAACCGGCAATCGAGGCAATGATGATGTGGATGACACCGGGGATGAGAGCATAGGTCCAACGACACTTGGCACTGATAATCGTACCACGCAACTTGGTGGTGGGGCACCAGTTGTCGGGGCCCTCCCAGGATACACTACGGGCAACACACCAGGCAGCAAGAGGGATGAAAAGGATGGTGCAGGTAACCAAAAGATCGAGCCTGGCCCACTTGGTCGCGACTGAGGTCGAGTTCGAGGCCTGGAAGGTGGGGAGGGGCTGGTCGTTGTAGGTCATGGCACGGGTAGGGGCGTTAGCAGACAGGGGCTCCTTGGCAGCCAAAGCAGCCTTCTCCTTAGTAATGGAGCTGTTGCTGCTGGAGCTGGAACCCTCAGTGGCCTCCTCAGCAATATCCTCCAAGTCGACAACGGTGTGGACAGAGCCCGAGCGGCGGAGAGAAGAATTCACGCTGTTGGCGGTAGTCTCACCAGCAACGTCAGATATAGTAGGAGATGTAGCGGTGGACTTCTCGTTTTCGGCAACAATGGTGCGACCAGAGAGGGCGCGCTTGAGCATGGTACCGGTACGCTTGAAGGACATGAAGCGCTTCTTCTTCTCCTTTTTCTGGGACTTGCTGGGGACCTGGATATCGTTCTTGACAACGTGGGCGTGAGCTCCCAAGAGAGTCTGGGGCTTGTCGGGGCGGGAAACAAAGATCTCAACATGCAACCAGCTGGTGAAGCGAGGGTCGCGGGTGATCTGGTGGAGGAAAGAACCATAGGCGTGGAGCTCGGAGCGGGTACGGAATGTGCAAATGAGGTGCAACTGCATGCGGAGAGGCTCGTCAGAAGCTGCAATCTGGGCTGCGATAGCCTTGATCAAGGACATGAAGGTGGTAATGGCAGCACCGGCAACAAAGATAATCATGGTCTCGGACTTGAGATAGTCGTGGCGACGGTCACCAAAGACACCATCGACGTTGGCACGGACACGGATGCGTTTATCTTCGTTACCGCAGAGCTTGGCCAAGTTGCAGGTCCAGGAGAGCTTCGAGTCCTCAAAGGTACGGATGTACAAGGTCATCGAATAAGGGTCCTCAGGCCAGTAGGAGGCAATGGTGAAGGGATGGTAGATAGTACCGATCTTGGGAATCTGGACCGAGATGTAATCACCGGGGTAGTAGGGCTTCATGGGCTCGGGCGAGGTGAAGGTCATGCGGATGATATCGGCGTCCGAGTTGAAGGTGCAGGTGGCCTCGGGGAGGACGGTGCGGGCCTGCATGACCTTGGGGACGAAGCGATCGACAAGGAAGAGGACGATGGTGGGCAGAAGGTAGTACCAGAGCATGGGGTTGGGGAAGTGAGTAATCATGCCGATGAAGAAGACGGCAGTGAAGAAGCGATGAGTGCTTATGAAGAGCAAGTAGCAGCGTCTACGGATCTGGGGGATGGCACCAAGACCAAGGAGACAGACAGCACCCTGTTTACCACCAAAAAGAAACGCGAAATAGAAAAGATATTGGTCAGGCGCGAAAAAAAATGGGAAGGGCGAGGAACTAAGCCGGCGAGATCAAAAAAATAATAACAGAAACTTACGTAGGCAAAGACTCCCATCATGTTAAGGGTACCACGCGACAAATCAAAAAAGTTGATGTCAGACTGGAGACGACCCTCGGAACCCAAGAAGATCATGTAACCAGCAGTGTGGATGGTGGACCAACCGACAATGGCAGCACCCAACCATCTGTGCAAAGGCACGATCTCAGAGTAGGTGAAGCCGATGGCGTGGAGCATCGAGCGACGAAGGACAAGGAAAAGGATCATGCCACAGCAAGCAACAACACAGTAACCGCTGGCATTACCGACCATGCCTATGATGATGAATGATACATATCGTGCATTGCACACAACACGTTATCAAAGGGAGAGGGAGAGAAAAGAAGAGGGAGAAAAGGAGAAAATAAATCGCGACGTTTTGTTAGTAAACACCCCATACCCTGCATGAGCGCACATCAAAATTGATCATTATCCGTGAACACCCACAGCAAACGAAACAAAAGTAAACAAACAAACAACTTACGAGCAATGCCTCCGAGGTTTCCGAAACGCTCAATCATACGAGCAGTACCGGTGACCATGGGGGTAACAAACCAGGCAACGTTCAACAAAACAGTGAAGGCAACCATGATCCAGTACTTGACGGTGTAACCCCACCAGATGTGACGCTCCCATAGCGAGATCTTTTGGTTGACCGAAGCGGGAGTGGTGACCTTAGCAATGCTGTGCTGGAACTCGCGCTCGGCACGGTAGTAATGACCCCAGATCGTGGCAATGTGGCCGAGGACAGAAGGAGCAATGCAGGCACCGAGGACATAGAAATCACGCTGGCCGTAGACGTAATTGTTCTTGATCTTCAGCTGCCAGGTGAACCAGTAATCTCCGGCGCTGTAGGCGATGGGGATAAGGGTACAGATGATGATAAAGACGTAGAAGGGGCTCATAAGCCGAGGGACCTTGAAAGCGATGGCCATGGTGTTAAGGTATGTGTGCGAAGTGAAAGAGGAGAGTGAGAAGGACGGAAAGGTTCTGCCACGGAAAAGGCTCAAAAATAAGAAGCGAAACGTGGAACAGAGAAGTAGATCAAACAGACTTGATGTGGAAAAAAGGAGTATGTGTTAGAGGAGGAGGTGATGAAGGAGGGACAAGAATCGACTTTTTGCCAAAGGGTCTAATTCAAAAGGAAGAACACAGAAGGAGAGGATGACAGAAGGAGGGGAGGATGAAGGGGGGATGAAGGAGGAGGAGAGGAGAAGAGGAGAGTAGCGGTGGCAAGTGAGGATGACCAGACAAAACAAAAAAAGCCAAGGAGGAAACGGCCGTTCTTATATACCCTCAGTCAGGGTGGTGGGGATTGCCGAATGGGCCTCCGCCCTATCTCATTACAAACGTCAACGAGAAAAAGGAAGATAAATACATTTGAAAGAAAACAGTTATTTACTTTAGTCATGGACGATCTCTTCTTTTTGGCTTGGGTGAGTAGGAGTGTGAGTGAGTGAGTAAAAAGGGTGAATGAAGAGTACGCGGAACTTCATATGAAAAGATACAATAAAACCCCCCCCCCCAAGCGGGGCTGAAAGAGTCAGTGATTTCCAGCCACGATCTCTCCCGGAGAGGACAGGCACACGGTCTCATCCCACCAGAGGCACACGGTCATTGCCAGCCCAGCCACTAAACTGCAACCTGGTAAAAGGACTACCAAGCACGAACAAGACACACAAGAGTAAGCAACAGTCGAACAAGTCTTCTAGGCCCATTTACCCAAACCAACCGATCTGATAAGGAAACTGCGACTCACACACCCTTCTGCCCCCTTTTTAAGTTGTTATTCAATTGTATAGGGGGAATAGAAACAAACAGCATAACAAACACAAGCAACACCGACAACAAGAGAAAAGACGACCAGCTGGACTGGATTCGATGTTATTCTATTCAATTGATATTCATTCATATCAGCCAGACAAAAAGAGCGCGGAAGGTAGAGAGTATTGATCCTCCGCGAAGACAGGTTTCCATTGAAATGAAAATCGTATTGTAAACCTTAGTTATGCTATTCAATCCCGACAATGAGACATTTTTCACAATAAACTTGTCCTTGGCCTTTGGGCATCTGTTGTTTTTCTGTGTTGCGTTTTTCAAAAGCAGAAAAGTGGTCTGGTCGCCAAAGGGTTAACAGTACAGCTGCCATGTTATTTCAACAAACGACGAGCAAAAAGAAAGGGACGAAAATGAACAAGAGGGTCCAGACCTTATTCCTCCATTTGTGTCTCTCTTCAGTTCACCTTGACCTCATTTTTTCATCTTCTCTTGCCTACCCATCCCCCTCGCCATGCTAGTACGTTTCTTTCAAAAAGATGGATTGTTCAGTCCTCCCATCTTGTATTTTCGGTAATCCCCGTTGCATTGTGGTGGTTGTTGTGCCGTTTTCATCATCCGCATTACATGTCACGGAGGTACATCCTTTCCCCCTCCTCCTTTTCTCTGATCTGTAATTTTTCTCTCCCTCTCCCTCTCTCTCGGTGTGCGTGTGTGTATCTATTGGACTCCCTAGCTTTCTCGGTGCTTTGTTTCCTTACCGAGGGTAGAAAGAAAAAGATGGACCATGCATACTTTTGTGTGTGTATTTCATGTGCGAAACAGAAAAAAGAGAGATGCGCTTTACTTTTTCTTTTTTTTTCAATTAAAAGCTTCGGCCGCCTTTTACTAAAAGCGACCATGATAAGGAAGGATATTAGCTTGAAGCGACCAAGAGTAGATCAAACGAAAGAAAATCGAAAAGATATGCTGGGGCTAGGTAAACATGGTGATGATGACGGAAGGGAGGCAAGGTAGACTACAAGACAACCATGGAACCATGTTCCAGGCCACTTTGTAGTTGTTCTATACCAACAACATGCACACTGGGGTACATCAATCCATCCATCAATGATCAATCTTCAACATGAACAGAAGAGAAAAAAACACACGCAGCTCGCATTTCACAACTCAGACAAAAGGTACAAAACAGCTATGAACCAGCGGTATCAAAAAGCAGATCAAGATGGACTATCGCCTGTCCACCACCACATCGCTGCCGGGGGGATAGCCCACGGGATTGGAAAGGAGGCAGGGGTATATCCTGCTATCTGATCGAAAAATATGTTTTCTTTTCTTACTCGGAGGCCGACGGCTAGATAGATCGAGACGACCGTCCGTCCCCCGAGCAGTCGGGTCTAGAGAGAGATTAAGAGGTGAATGGACGAACGGATACGAAACTGCGAAGAAGCGATACCTGCGGTTGTGTTTTTCACAGTCAGACCCGAGTAAAGAAAAAAAAATGATGAAGAGTGAAATAAAAAAAACATGCACGGCACGACTGGAAGGTCCCAACAGAAAACCAAAAAATAAATAAAAGAGCGAGCGTGTGTGTGTGTATATTTGCGTGAGAGCAAGGGACGAGGTTAAGTGGAAGGGCGATGACCAAATGAGGCACAAGAAAGAGGAAAGAAGGAAGAGGTACGATGTACCACTTTCCAAATAAGCCAAGTTTGGGTTGTATGTCCTGCAACTGTAGCCATGAGACGCTGACTTTTAATAATATGCAAAGGAATACCAGAAGGGTGTCACTAAACAAAAAGTAAACAACAGCAATTGGGATAACAGCACCAAAAAAAAAAAAAAAACTGAGAACGCAATAGGGTCTGGGCACTGTTCTATGGTGCGTCTACAATGTACGAAAAGCGCATGGCCATGGCTCTCCCCCGAGACGACCATGCTTCCCATGTGCGTATGTTGTTTTATGTTGTTTGTACGTGTGTCAGTGTGTCATTGTTTTCGCGTGGTAAGTGTGTGCGTGTTGTTTTTTGTTTCGACCCAGGAACAGAATTGACACACAAAAATCAAAGAATCTGATAAGGGGCTGAGACAAACAAAACGTGAGGATAAAATTTTCGACCTTTCCCGGGGTTGGAGATTCATCCACTTCGATCTGATAAGCGACAAAGAAAATTTTCCCGGAATTGGGTCCAGCCTATTTATCACCACATGACAATAGAGGCACAAAAAAACGCTCTCAAGAAAATAATATAATCAAACAGATCCTGGCCGGCTTCTGGAGCTTTTTCGAAGACCTTGAGATACCAACATTGAAAGGAGTAAGGAGTAAGTAGGACAAGATCAAGGTTACTAACATGACTCGAAACTGGGAGGAAAAATAAGTTGATCAGAATGGACGAAAAAGCTGTAGGCGACAACAAAGACGTGTCGCGGGGTTTTGGCTACCAGAAAGAAAACTAAAAAGTGCTATGCCCACCTTCGGGAACTATGATAGTACCTTCCTTCCTCGAGGTGTTTAGTACACTCATCTCTCTTTCTCTCTCCCCTCTGGGTTCGAGGGAACAGAAAAGCCAGCTGCAACTGTGTGCGATGTAAAAAAGAGGACGTTAGTCAGATGGGTGTTCATACAACCAACGCCATGACCCCAATCCGAAGGACCGCAAAACATGTCCGATTACTCGTCTCTTTTATTAGCTGCACATATGTCCAAAAACAACTCACCACTAGAAAACTCCTTTACTCCTTCCCTCCCTTCCCCCAACCGGAATTGAACCGATAAAAGCGACTCAGTGGGTTGTGAAAAAATATGCACCTGAAAGAAAGTCAGACAGAGATAGTTCATGCATGAGGAATTGAAAGCCCAGACGGACAAGCAAAAAAATGGTATGAGAGTGTCTTGTTTTAGCACAATATCGAGACACGACCTTTCTTTTCCTTATCCTTCTCTGTTCCATTATTCCTCTTGCGCCCACCTCTCTAAGAGTGGCAGAAAGAAGGAGTAAGAGGAGCAGAGGAGAGTGGAGGAGTTCATTAACACATTTAAACTACCTCCATGAGAGCGCAGTGAAAAAAAACACAGATAACCCACATTCTGTGTCCCATCCAATGAACAGTTGTTGTTTTCGACGTACTCTTTGCTGCAAGAGCGCCACTGTCCATTACCCTCCGACAGGCAAGTGACAGGTTGGACGTCCAACCCAAAGCAGAGAGATCAGAGAGAAAGAGAAAAGGTATTGCATGCAGGGATATATCACGGTACGTTTGAGAAAGGGACGTACTCTCCAATATTCCAACCTGCGCCGACCGTTTTTTTTTTTTTTTTCATTTGACATACAGGATAGACTGGACAGACTGACAGCAAGTAGTGGAGAGTTGAAAGTGCGCCAAATGGCAACTCTCATTCCTCTCTCTCTCTCCTCCAAAATGGCTCTTAACCACAACAAACCCCAACCCGACTTCTTCCCCCACTCTTGTCTGCACTCCAAAATACCGCACCAAAATAAATACCGGCTGTTGTAATTGTGCCTAATCTTTCTCTGCAAAACTTGCATTATGCACAAGGGTCATGTAAAAGTGACGACGTATTGTTCGTACGCCTGTTTATTTACTTATCTCAGGCTGATAACCAGGTCGGCTACCGCCGTTAACAAAGAGGTACATAACTCACAATAAACGAACTGAAACTTGTAAAGGGGCGGGGATTATCAGGGCACAGTTTCACGCTCACGCTCACGTCTGGATGTCGAGCCGCATCTCCTGAGAAGTCGTGTTGGGACGAACCGTCCCCACATTCGAATCAACAGGTTCTCGAAATAGGGTCGTCTGCAGACCAAAGATGAGATGAAGAGGAGCATGAGACTGTAGAGTGGGAGGGTGAGTACAATGTAAGCGATACGGAACGACCAGGGCCCAGAACCAAGCGAACCTGTCAATCCCAAGGCCTTCATCAGTGGTTTGACGATAAGCATTGTGGAGGATCCTGTGATTGAAAAGACCACCTACATAAAGATGATAGATGTAACAGCAAAGAATAAACGACATGTGGGTGGTGTTGTGTTTTGTAGCATTAGCATAAGTAGAAGAAAAAAAACATTGAGCCTGTGCCACACAAGTTCATAATGAAAACGAAAGGAAGGAAAAGGAGAAGATTATGAAAGGGGAGCATGTACTTTCATCATTTGCATTCAGTTCACGACCACAAAACCCATAACTTACAAAGATAATGATCCATTCAATCCACCAGTTTGCGCTGAACCGCTCACGCACCATCTCGCGATGGTGTGCCAAGCGATCGTACTTGGGTCCATCGCGCGTCTGCCCCTCGTTTTCTCCCCCTACACCTACACCTCCTCCAGTCGTGTGGGAAGATGTGTGCTCGTGGCGAGTTTGGATATTGACAATTGTGCTTGAGGCAGAAGAGACTGCGCGTTCGTCATGCTCTGACTGGAGCAGAGGTCGTCTTTCGTGGTCAGTGGTAGGCTGTGTAGTCCCTGGCATGGTTGTATAGCACGATTCGTGTAGATTCAGGCTGCGGTCGAAATGAAAGGGGTGGAATGAAGGTTGTGTGGTGGGTGATGTTGGCGATTCTGGAATCACCTGCGTCTCTGCAAGAGGGTTCGCCCAAAATCAAAGAAAAACGTGACACATCGTCGGAAAGGAGAGAAATAGAGGTTATTAATTGAAGTGATTTGATTGGTTGAGCGAGGATCTGATAATTCTTAACACGCTCTCCTTCAACAGATGCGACAAAACATGAAGCTGTCTACTAAACTGACAGAGGAGTGAAGACAAGCGTCATCTTGTTCGTCTGGTGCTTCTGAGCGTCCATCTCTCTTTTTTTTATTTTTTATGTGGACTTCGTTCACAACTTCCGTCTGCTTCTTCGTTGACTTAGCTTCACTTTGGCTGGCTGACTGTCTGGGCTATCAGATCCAGCCTGTTTCTTTTGGGCTTGGCTAGCCCTTTTTTCCCACTCTCTCTCTCCCTCCCCCGTGTCTTTCTCTTCCCCTCCTCCCCTCTTTGGTCCAAATCTCTTCCCTCTTCGACCCTTAATGCACGCCAGTCATCGAATATTCGTCCTCCGCCGCTCAATTCCATCCCAGCGAACATCTGCAAACAAACAAAAACACACTTTGTAATGCTCTTTCTGTCGCGTGTGAACCACCATGCCCTTTTTGGCCTCTATTTGTTTACTTTTCTCCTTCTTTGCCTTTGTCTATACTTCGACTATCGCGTCACCTTTTTGGGGAGACACACAACCAGTACCCAGTCCATATAAAACTCTGTTTTTTCTTGTGTTTTGCTTGCCAAACCAACGATCGAGCACAAGGAGAACTCTAGTGTATAGTTTATGACTGTAATGGTGAAGGGGGTCGGACACGACACGATTAGGGTGAGGGGAATTTGGTTTTGTATGGTGATTGTGCCCCTGTGTCCTTGTGGTTTGATTTCTTGAGGTCGACAGTAGGTATGGACAGAGATGCGACTATTTCCTCGTTCTTCGCACACGAAAATAACATCTCTCGTTGAAGTTTCAGAGGGAGAGGTGTATCTACAAGTGTACAGTACAACTCGCTAGCTGGGGTTGAACATGAACCATCTGTTTTCTGATGGACTACTCCATCTACTGTATCCTTCTCCCTCTCTTCTCTTTTTTCGATGAGCTGTCAAAACACAAAAAGGGTATGTGAGTGTGAGGTGTATGGTGCTAATGGCACAGGAGCGGAGTCGGACTGTTGAATATCTCTTCCTTTGACAAGTTAGTCACCTCCCTCCCTCCCCATCTGGAAGGAGTACCTCTCCTCCTTCCCTTTTCGGTAATCCAACAAAAAAAAATTATTGCGACCCAGAGTCAGCAGCACTCACTCCTTTTCCCACTCCGTCATTCACTTCACCTGTCACCCTTATCAGATTTTTTCATGGCGAGACAAGACCCCGGGTCAGCCTTATCTGATTTTTTTTTTTTTTTTTTTTTTTTTTTGGCGAGGAAAGGAGAAAGGAGAAAGGAGATAGATAGATGGGTTGGTTCCCCTGCCCTTGCTCAGATTATTATTCCTGATTCCTTCAAGGGTCCCATCCACTAACCACCCGCTCACTCGACTGTCAACGAAGATTAGCCACAGGGGCAAAGTAGCACCGTTGCACGCCCTTTTTGGGCCTGGCACGGCGTAATCCGTCTCGTTTTTTTTACCCGATCACCCAAAGGAAGAGAGCAAACGCCTTGTCAGCTCCTTCTCTCTTTCTGGCCCATAACGGAAGAATTCGAACTCACCCTGCCGCCTGGTCCTTTTGTTGTTTTCACTACTTTCCCCGATACCTCGCTTCTTCAGGTGGCGGTAAGTAAAAAAAAAACAACAGCAATGAAAGCAGCTAACAACGATGACAGATATTTGCATATGACAGTTTCTTTTTTCTTCATTCTGCTTACCAGTGTAAATCCCTGGTATGTTCACCGGGCAAAAGATATTCTTAAAGAAAGAAAGAATAAAAAAAAATTGTGGATCGTATCCCTACCTCCTCCACCGTCTACCGTAGTCTTTACATCCGATTCATCATTGTACGCCTTTGAATCCCAACAAACAACCTCCGCACACTCCCATTGTTTGTCTTTGACTTCGCGTCCTTCAATCCTCGGCGCCATTTCTCTCAAGCTTGTTTTTGTGATCTGCTCTTGATTGTACATAGCTCGATGCTTGGATCAAACCTTCGATATAAAAGAGACACCCTCTCCCCTTTGTTTTTCTTCTTCGTTATCACACATCACACTTTTTTTTTTGCTTCTTTGTTTTGTTGTCCCCTGTCCTCACTTTCTTCACAAGGTGTATGTATCCGCTATGGACAGTGTGCACTCCTCATTAATACTTGATCGGATACGAGAGTGAGACGCGCTCTCTTTTCTTTTGATTTTTTTTATCGCCATTTGATCGATAAAGAATGAAATTGCACCAACAAACAACAAACACGACACGACACGATGCATGGAAACACTAGACAACGTATCCACGGACACACGGGTTTAAACTGTCCTTCATCTTTATTCATTTCCCATCACGTCTTCGTTCCCATTTCTCTTCCCTATACCTTTCCTCTTCACAAAGCCACTACTCCAAGCCTCACACTTTATCCCCTTCTATCCATTGCCCATCGACCACATCAAACTCTTTGTCAGCACCCTTGTATCTATCGGATACAGATATGGTACCCTTTCTCGATACACACGCTCATGTTATCCATCCCAATCCATTGTTTCTCAATCCTCTTTCATCTCTTTGGTGTAATGGTGTTTTGTTTATCTTACTCTTGATTCGTCATCCTTTCTTATGATTGACGCATTTTACTCCCTGCACCCTGCACCTCGCACGCTGTCTACACCCCTGTCCTTCTCCTTCATCCCCGATCCTATGGCGATAAGACACCTCACCCAAGACGATAATAATCAGCAGGGGTCCGATCCGAGTGCAATCAAAAAAAAAATAATTCATCCATCCACCTTGTCGACAATTGTAGCTGAGACGAATCGTAGGTAGGTAGGGTCACCATATATCGACGTGTAAATAATGCGACCAAGCGTCTACGTTGCATGTTGTTTGTTTGTTTGTTTGTTTGTTTTACTATGGCAGGGTCCATTTTTTTTTGTTTATTACAGTGTTTTTGTTTCTATTGTAAAGCAAAACAAAACAGGAGTGTATTATGATTTGAACGAATAAGATATCGTGCGCGTGCCATGGTTGCCATCCCATAAACCAAACACCAAAAACCAAAACAAAAAAGCACAAATGCCAACAAATATAAACAAAAGAAGGACTGAGGGGAGAGAATGACGACAAATGGGTGAGCAGGGGTGCTCTTTTTGTTCACACGGAGTCTATCTGTCAGGCCATGCTCGGACAGTGACAGAAACAAAGATATGAGTACTTGGACCATCAACAAACAACGCCGTCTACTGCCTGATACCCTACTAACTCGTACCCTAGTCGCCGTGATTGCAATACAGTAAGAATAATAATAAAGAGCACACAACGCATAAGTAAGTTCTCCATGACACGAAAAACGTACTCAATTCAACATATAACAACAATGATCATGGCCGATAGAGATGGAAGGTTGAGATTCTATTGATTTTTTTGTGCTTTTGAGTCGGTAAAGTGTAAAGAAGATGGACACAGCAGGACAGAAGCGTGGTGATGTAGCAAAGTGTAGAAGTCGGCATGGTTTTTTTTTGTCTATGCCGCAGATCGTAAGAAGGTAAGATCCCATAGTACATCCATCTCTCTTTTGCGCCATTTTCGCTTCAACTGATATGCAGGCATGGCCTTTTCTTCCCTTTGGCCGCCACCATGGGTCGGACTCTTTATTGTAAAAGAGAGGGATCACCAACCATGTTGTAACCGTGTACTGGTACAAAAAGAGCGCTAAACCAAAATGAGCTCTTCGGAGCGGAAGGGGCTAGGGTAAAACAACAACGAGAAGAAGGGGGGGAGGGGACCAGATCTGATTAGGAAAAGAGAAGGCGCTCGTCTCTTCTTCTCGTTGTATTGCTCACTGTTTTCTTGTTGCTCACATTTTTCTAAGGGACGGGGGCAAGCACTCACAGAAAAAAAGGGGGTGGGCAAGAGTTGGATGAGTTCAACAGAAAAAGAGCGAAAGGACCTTGACCCTGACCCTGAACAGCAAAGTGAGTGAGAGTGAGAGAAGGTGCCCACTGGGAGAACTCTTCCTTTTACGATAATTATTTTTCATGTTTGCTAGGGTCCAATGTCATGGTTCGTTGATTTTTTTTGATTCGTGGATTATGATCTGCTTCCATTCTCTCTTGCCTTTGGCTATGGTGCTGTAGCTCTCGTAGAGTTAGTTCAAGGAGAAGGAAGAGGCCCCTACTTTTCACTCGCCCCCAAACACCATCCAATCCACGGATAACGAACAACTTCAGAAAGAGTACAGGGGAAGGCAAAGGAAAAACAGGGGGGCGTACAGGTGTTTGCAACAGAAAAATAGCTTCGGAGATGAACGCGCGTTGTTTGTTGTCGTTTTTCAGTCTAGACCACCACCATCGCGCCCGAGGACTCCATGAAAGAGAGATACTAGACTAACAGCGAAAGTGCCAAAAAGAAGGAGAGATAGAAAACGAGAGGAGAGGAGGGGGGCGAACCAAGCGTCTATCTGGTGTTTTTCTCTCCCTTGCCTCACCCAGATGGATAGATTATCCAATGCCCTCATACATTACTACTCACTACTATTCAACAAGCTGCACACGCACACTCCCATTCGGACCTTCGGACAAGTAGAGACAAATCGAGCGAAGTGAGAGAAAAAAACATATATGCAAGGTGGACGACACAAAGGAGGGAGTCAATAGAAACAAACCAAAAGGTTGTCAAGATAGGACCACGAGGTTCGGAGATGAAGAAAAGAGAGAAGTAGGGGGTGGGCAACGTCTTTCTCTTTCCTTTTCCTTACTCCTTCCTCAGAGGTATGTACATAGTGCATGTAGAAGCAGAAGTAGATGAGTCTATTACACAGGACAGGATTTATCTGCATGTGTACTCTGCAGACCACAAAAACAAAACAAAAAACCACCATCGCCTTTTGTTTTCACCTTTCTCATTTTTTATGCATTTTGGACAAAAAAGGATTAAAAAAACCGAGGGCGAAAGCGGAAAGCGACATCGACATCGCTAGGCAAGAAACTAGGGGCATGTGAATGTGTAAGTGTGTGCGTGTGCCTGAAAAAGGCCTAAAAAGAGAGAACCAGGCCCTGCGCTCTCAGTGGAGGAAATGACGGTCAATCAGATCTTTTATTTTCCGTTCTGGATCATCCAAGACATATCAGATTAACTTTGGCACTCCTTTTTTCATCAGATAATTGAGCGTGAACGCCAGCTCCTTTTTTCCGAATTCTTTGGTCGTATCTACTATAGCAACTAGGAGCAGTTTTTTACATCTCCCCCCTTCTCTCTCTCTCGTTCTAGGATTATTGTTGGGGGAGGAAGGAGATGAGGAGGGAAGATAGATTCATACCCTTTTTTTTTTTGCGCGATTTTTTCCTCTTCAACTGAGATAGAAAGAAGAGAAGGTGAAGGTTAAAGAAGGGTACATGAAAGAAGGAAGGGTATATGAGAAGGAAGTGGAGAATGACAGTGACAAGACAAAGAGGAAAAAAAAAGCGATAGATGGATATTGGTCCAGAGTGACTCGAAAAACTTTGTTCTCTCTCTCTGTGTGTGTTTCTTTTGCAATGGAAAAATAAGAGAAAAGAAAAAGACCCCGATTTGATAAGTGTCGACTGGCACTTGGTTGTACCGGACTGGACCTCTGCCGCAGGAATACGGAATCCCTCTGTCCATTCGCCCATTTTGCTCACTTTTATCTTTGTTATGGCACTCTCCGCCCTTTTTTTTTTTTTTTTTTTTTTTTTTTTTTTTTTCTTGTTGGCGGCGACTGAACAAAAAGCAATTAGTCGCAAAAAAAAAAAAAAAAAAAGAGAGAGTCAACGGGCTTGGGCAATAAAGTGCGCCAAAAGGCTTTTCCCTTTTGACTGGAGCCAACGATCGACCCTTTCTCTTATAAGAAGAGCATCCATCCTTTTTTTTTCTTCTTCTTCACTCTTCCGTCGTTCTCTTTTTCTCCTGTTCATCCTCCTCCACTTTCACCTCTTTTCTCTTCCTCCCGCCGCCTCTTTCATATCCAAAGTCCCCGAGCACTCGGCTCTTCTCTCACTTTCTCTCAATTTCGTATCACCCTCATAACTCCACACATTATCACCCTCACTTCCACATACACCAATCGCCTCAAGATGATTGCACTCCACCGTCTTGTGATCGGAGTCTGCCTGGCAGTTTTCTCAGGCTGGATGTTCGCCGATTACTTTATCCTCTGGCAGGACAAGATCAAGACGCACTTTGTCTTCAACCAGATGGACCTCTACTGGTCCGTGGTCTGTCTCTTGCCCATCCTCCTCGGCCACTTCCTCACCATCTGGGGAAACTACTTCCGCGCCACGGCCCAGTTCCAACACTCCATCTCCAAAGTCACCACGCCCGCCCACAAGAAACAGCGCATCTCGGTCTGGGAACGTCATGACCCTTATTTCGGCTACACGGTCAAATTCTGGTGCCTCGCGACTTTGATCGCCATCATGAACATTTACTGGTTCATCTTGACCACTATCCTGAGCAGACCCGATTATGTCGAGTCGTACGGTATTGCCCAGGGCAACGTTCGTGCGATTGCGTATGGTAGTTCGCAGGCGGTGTTGTTGGATACGTCGATTATTTTGTTCTTGGTTTTGAGGAGATCGATGTTGCATGCGTTGGGTTTTACGTACCCGGAGATTGTTCCTCTGCATCGGTGGTTAGGTGTGACGATGCTTGTGTGGTCGACTATCCATGCGGCGTTTTATAGTGCCTGGTTGACGATGGCGGGCAGGTTCAAGTCGGATATTGCGTTCACTGATAAATCCAGAGGTACCCGTAACATGCCCGGTGTCTTTGCATGGGTAAGTCATTCAATTCAATTCAATTCAATTCACGTTTTTGCTTACTCTTTTTTAAGACGTTCTTGTGATTTGTTTGCACGTCGTGTGTGTAATAAAAGAGGGAGAGAGAGAGAGAGAGAAAGATGCATACAGAGGCATTTGTAAACAACAACAACAGACATGTCAACAAATCAACTGAATCACAGATGAGGCGATCTGATAAGTAATGCCGTCCACCCCGCTGGGAAAAATTTCAAAACCTTATTTTTTTTCAAGCCACTCTCATTCCTCCTTCTGACACGGTCTCACTCTCCTTCATCTGATAACTGACAACTAACAAACATCTTCTCTCTATCACTCTAATAGTTTGGAATTGTGATCATGGCGTTCATGGCCCTGCCCCAGTTCCGCCGGCGGGTCTACCCAGTCTTCATTTACGTCCACCGCGCAGGCACATTCGTCTTCTTTGTCGGCCTCATCATGCACTACCCCTCCGTCATGCTCTGGTACTACATGCTCCCCGGCTTTGTCCTCTTCCTCGTCGACCGCTTCGTTCCCAAGATCATCCAGACCCGTTCCATCCATCCCAATGTCACCTGTGCCTTCAATGCTGATGCTGAAATCATCCGTATGCGCCTTACCTCCCACGAACCTATGAAGCCCTATTACCCTGGTGACTATATCACAGTCCAGATCCCTGGTCTCGGTCGTATCTACCATCCCTTCACAATTGCCTCCTACTGGCCTGAAGATCCTCATTCTATTACTCTCTTCATGCGTGTTGTGGGTGAGTCCAAGTGGAGCTGGACAAAGGACTTGGCCAAGCTCTGCGGAAATGAGGACAAGAGGATAACTATCCAGGCCAATGTCGATGGTGTCTTTGGTGACCGTCGCCACGACTATCTCAAGTCCGAGACCATGATTATCTTTGTTGCCGGTGCTGCCATTACCACCTTCATGTCCTTGATCAAGGCTATCGCAGCCCAGATTGCAGCTTCTGACGAGCCTCTCCGCATGCAGTTGCACCTCATTTGCACATTCCGTACCCGCTCCGAGCTCCACGCCTATGGTTCCTTCCTCCACCAGATCACCCGCGACCCTCGCTTCACCAGCTGGTTGCACGTCGAGGTCTTTGTTTCCCGCCCCGACAAGCCCGCGACCCTCATGGGTGCGCATGCCCACGTCGTCAAGAACGATATCCAGGTTCCTAGTCAGGTCAAGGTCGCCAAGAAGAACTTCCTGAAGCGCACTGGCACCAAGCTGAAGCGCGCTCTTTCTGGTCGTACCATCGTCGAGGTCCCTGCACCCACCTTGACCTCTGTCGTGATCCAGAGCCAAGAGAAGTCTGCTGCTGCCGGTGTGGACAACTTGCAGCGCTCGAGCTCTGTCAAGTCGACCGTCGAGACTCTCCACGGCGAAGACTCCAAGAACACCAGCAACACCACCTCCAACTCTAGCAGCAACAACAGCTCCAACATCGAGATCATCAACGAAATGGACGAAGATGAACCCCTCCCTCTGTCTAACAAGCCCACAAAGTCTAGAACCTACATCGAGAACGCCCTCCCCACCTTCCAAGCCTCCTCGGCCCATACGGTCTCCAAGCGCTTGGCCTTCCTCGACCTGGTCACCTCTGCATTCCTGGTGACCGTCCCCCTGGCTTTCTACTACGGCTTCCGTGCTGTCCAATGGGACGGTAAAACTCACTGGTGCCCTACCGCAAAATCCAAGGACAGGTGGACCATCTTTGTCTGCCAATGGGTCTACGCCCTCGTCCCTGGATTCCTCCACTTCTTTGTCTTCTTCATCCTGGGCTCCATCGGCATCGCCCTCGCAAGACGGTTCCATCTGCGCCATCAAAAGGGCGGTCACGATGTCGAAACGGCCATCCCCTACCCAGATTTCAACGCCGAGGACGAGAAGCTCTCAGTCGAGGATGGTAACTGGGATGAGGGTGATGTTGTCTACAGTCGTGGACGCATGGATGTTCGCAAGTCGATCCAGGGATTCGTTAATGCTGGAGTCGGCAAGAAGGAGAATGGTCAAGGGTTGGTTGCAGTGTTTGCAGGTGGTCCTGAGGGCTTTGTGGCCATGATTGAGAAGCAGACCAAGACTGCCAACTGGTCTGTTGATTTCCATCGCGAGACCTGGGCTCCTTAGACTTTGGTGTACCTATCGTCACACCTTTTCCCCTCTCCTTCATCCTTCTTCCTACTCTCCTTGTATCATAGTTTCCCATGCACCATCTCGACTATTTATTTGCTCTTATCTATCCCCTACACATCATCTTTTTGTAATTCGCATCGCATAATAAATACCTTTCAATGCCAACCACCTTCCTCGTCCACGACCACAACTACGGCCGATTGAGTTGTAATGATAATATATACGATGATGTATTAAAAAAACAGCAACATGTATGCTTGCCGCTCACATAGCTTTTGGCCCGCGCCTTCTTCTAGAACCAACTAACTCCCCCAACCTCTCCAACATTTTACATCCTCCGCTTCTCACTCTTTTGCGTCCTACGCTTCTCCTTGTCCTGAGCCAACCGCTGCTTCTCCAACGCAGCCTTATTCCTTTCCTTCTCATTCTCACTCGCCTTCTTCATCTCCGTCCTCCGTGCGGCGTCCTTCTGCTTCACAATGTCCGCATTATTGTTAGCCATCAACAATGGGTCTCCCGTCGCTACTCCCTTATCAGCTCCTCCCTTTCCTGACCGATCCTTGTAGACAATCTCCATCTCTCCATCGGCACCCTCGACCATCTCGTCAAGATCGTATCCGTATTGGGCCAGAAGGGCATCCCGCTTTTTGCGTTCTTCTTTTGTCATGTTCTTGACAACGTGGCGGGAGGACATTGAGAGCGGGCCTTCACCTCTGTTGGCGGATGGGTCGTTGTGCAAATCTGCCTTGAATGATGCCCTCTCCTTCTCTAATCATGTTCACAACCAAATAAACAAAATAAATCATCACGGGGCATGTTAGTAAAACCATCTATAAAAGACCAAACCCATCCCATTCCTATATAAATCACTCCCCTAAAGGAGTTTTTTTACCTTTAGCTACGGCAAGGGCCTTTTCCTTCTCCTCCTCGACCTTCTTGAGCTCAGCATCACGGAGGTTGTTCCAGTAGACAAAGACAGCGTCAATGACCGCCTCCGTCGATTCTTCGGTCACATCGGCAAGGAGTTCTGTGATCGCCTCACGCCTCTCGGGCTCCTCCATCGATTCTTCTTCCACCAGCCTTGCGAAGTATTCTGTGATCGCCTATAGAAAAGATGGGGAAAAACAAGAGGTTGGGTAAAAGGGTCTGGCTAAGTAAAAGGAGCTTTCTAGAAAAAAAAAAAGTGCTTTTCGTGCTTGCACTTTGTTGACGACGAAAAAAAACAGGAGAGCAGGGAAGGGGGGGGGGGGGGGGGTGTATGACAAAGGATTCCATTTTCTTTTTCTGTGTATTTAATCTCGTCTTGAACTCTGTACCTCATCCTGAATGGCGATGGTTTGAAGTTGCTCGGCGATAAAAGCCTCAAACTCGGGGTTGTTCTCTGCCATCCTTTCTGATTGTTCCTGATTCCTGTTTGGAGCTTGAAGAAAGGGTTACAATCCATTTGGAAAAACCTCGCCCAAAAATCGGTTTTGTCTGTTTTCACGCCCATAAAAGCAGTCACACTCACCGCCAAACTTCCGCGATCAACTTGTAATTCTTTCCGCATAACTCTCACGCCCACCCCACCCCACCTCATTCGAACTGGCCGATCGACACACACTCACAACCCAACTCAATTCAACTACGAAAAACCTCAAGGACACAGAAGAACATGACATCAGGAAACAACGACGAAGTAAAGCACCCTTCAAGAGCCGATCGCCAGAAATGCTGGAAGGTCCGCGACGCCTATTTTGAATGCCTCAACAACGCAAACATCATCGACCCCTCAAAACCAGAGGCCGCAAACGTCTGTCAGGACCTTCGGTCATTATACGAAAAGGGTTGCATGAAGAGTTGGGTAAGGAGAGACCGTGTTTTTCTGTGAACTACACCTTTATCACGCCTTCTTTTTTCTTTTTGTCTCTTGATATCATACCATCACAGAATCGAAGTAACGTTCACTCACATATTTTTTTTTCTGTCGTTTTCTTTTTTTTTTTTTTTGCATACCTGGGGACATTCGTAGGTTGACTACTTTAACAAACGTAAGGAAGCTATCAGGAATACACACACCAACATGCACGCGCTCGCAGGATCACATATTAAAAACTCCCAAACGCACATCAAACATGCCCATTAGATGATCATCAACCCCTTCACAAGGGACACCAACCAGGAACAACCGTACTAACACCCTCGATTCAATTGACATGATACCATCTAGGCCGCGTTCTGGAAGTGGAGCAGAAGGAATTGTTGGAACGCATGAGGGCTCAGCACAAGGCTGTCGAGGAGAGAGCCGCTGCTGCCGAGGCCGCCAAGGCAAATAAGTCAGCATAGTCGACCTATAAACATAACAACACAACAGCATCAACAACAACCACAACGGTTTCATCATCATCTTTCATTGGAATAAAAGCAACATCCCATGCATATACCAACAGGACCACTGCGCGCAAGAAGATCTTCACAAGGGTCTTTGGACATCATATGGAGAGGCCAATACAGTCAAAAAAAACAAGAGTTGAAAAAGAAGGCGCACAAAAGATAGAATAGCGATCAACTCATTGTTGCGATAGATGTACATGGGAGGTTTTACTGGTAGAATAATAATATGCGTTAAATGACGAAAGAGAAATATGCTAAGAAATGCAAACACTAAACGAAGAAAATATAGAAGAAAGATGAATGAGGGAGTAGCGAAAAAAAAAACTAGCAGAAAGGGGTGTTTACAGGAGCCCACCCGACGCGAAAGAACGCGCACCCGTGAAGCCTACAAATGAAAATGGTGAGAATGAAGACATGTTAATCCCTTGCAGCTTGCCCACATCACTCCCTCCTACAAAATGTCTGTGCGTCGAATAAGAGCAGCCGTGGGAATTACTTACCGATCAGGCCGAGGTACTGTAGGTCAATGTTCTCCGGCCGCTGCAGGGAGTTGGTGCATCTCGATCTCAGGAGTTTGATAAGCACATATCGTCCAGATCTAACAGTAAAAGAGAATGAAAAGTTAGAGAGATACTCATCATCACCCAAGGTAAAAGGCTTTAAACCAAAATGAGCGATGCCTACCTGTTGGGAGAAAAGTCGACGGTGCAGGTCTCGTCTGGACCACCGAGCTGGAAGAATGCCGCAGGGATCAGAGAATCGGCATCGGAGCCATGACTCTGATACATCCGACTGAAACCCGATTGGTGCTGCACCGTGCCCATGTACTCGTCGTACATCTGTCGAGTCATGTTGTCAAAGAGCGAGGTCTTTTCGAGCTGAATGGGCTCATGGCTGATAAAGATAAGTCCCTCCTTGCAAGGTGCTGTGAATCCTGTCGTTGGCGCCTTGGCCTTGAACTGCGTGAGGACAAATGTCAGGTGGGGCTGCGACAGCTTCAAGCAAATGTTGATATTGGTGGACCGCCTCGAGCTAATATGTGGACAATCGAAAAAAAAGGTTGTCGGTGTTAGCCAAATACCGAAATTTCTAGCATCTCATCGCTGTGTTGCAGAAACCAAGACATGGTCGTAGTATAAGGTGGACGTACCAATAGACGGAGGTGTCGTTCTTGAGGACATTCTCGACAGAGTGAGCCGCATTGAACTCGCCACCATCCGCATAGTACATATCAAACGTCAAAGGCCAGACGTCTCCTCGAGCCTCCAGGCTAGGAGCATAGTTCACTTCACCACAACCCCGAGCATCAGTCAGAGGTCTCCGTCCGTACTGGTGATGAGAACTGCTCGTCGAGCGGTCAACTGCATTGTGCTGAATTGGGATCGATCGAGGTATGAACGTGTTGCCTGGAACCGAAGAAGATGACTGCCACATTGGGTGGTTTGGCATCGAATTCTGACGAGAGTGAGAAGAGTTCGAAGCGCCCATTTGTCTGCCGTGATCCGTCTGTCCGTGGAAGGAGGCGCCAGGTCGGCGATAGTACGGGTTGTTATCGTATTCACTTCGGGCACCAGGCTGGGATACGGCGATCAGGTCTGAAGTAATCGACGAACTTATCAAAGGTGGCCAAGACGAGCGTCCCATAGTGATCATGCTGGTCAGCGCGGCTGCCGAACGAGGTGAAAGCTGTGCATGCCGAGGACGCTCAAAATGCGAAGGTAAAGAGGACGAGGGTGAGCGAACCAGAGCAGCAGAGTGACGGTGACCCTCCATGACTTCATTAATACCATCGTCCTCATCATCCTCATCATCATCATCTACGTGCTGAAGAATGTTGCGATGACGACTGTTGAGCTGACGAGGCTCTTCATCTTCCTCCTCTTCTTCGATCAGTTCTGGATGGCTGGACCGACGGCGGAACGTAACAGAAGCAAACTCGTCCCCTTGGCCGTCATACATAGAGTGGTGCGGTTGTGATTCTCCAAAGTCCAGATCCTCCATCGCGTTGTTGTCGTGCATGTATTCGTCCTCTTGGTCTGAAAAGTTGGTGTCTTGGATATCAATGTACTGCAGGTCCGATCTGGTCTGGGAATGAGGTGGCGAGTCCATGCCAAGATCGTCGTCGTGGCGAAGAGAACGAGGTGGCGCCGAGAAATAGATACCGTCCAAGAGTCGGAAATGGATTCTGTCGTCGACCTCTAACCGCGCCGACTGAGTTGTGTTGCTGTTACTGTTGTGGTTGTTTGTGGAAGAAGAGGAAGAAGGCAATGTCGTCGTTGTTGGCTGCGCAAGCTGATATTGGTGGCGGCTCTCATCCGGATTGCTGGAAGTAAAGTTGAACGAACTGCCAGCCACGATCCCGTCGGCCGAGTTGCTCCTTCTGTTTGTTCCGGAGCTTGTTGTCTCGCTGCTCTCGAGGTAGTTGTTGTCTCCGTTGCTGCGGTTATTGTTGTTATTGTTATCGGATCGAACGCCTGAGAAAGATGTGGGTGGTGTAGGTAAGGACGCGGAAACAGAGACAGAGACAGAAACAGAAGACGGATCCATGGAGGCAGCATGAATACTCGAGTAGGATGGTGTCATTGCCGGGTTGTTTGTCAAAGATCGCTGCATAGGGGTCGACGACAGTGCAGGATGCAGCGCTCGAGCCCTTGGGTCTGATCCGCGAAGGGTAGCGCTGTCGTTTTGGTTGAAGCTTGCTGACAAGGACGCAGTCGCGGATGCACCTGTGGCAAGGAATGAGTTAAAACTCTCCGAAGGCCTTGAGCTCTCCATGGGAAGGAGAGGAGTAGGGAGAGATGCAGAGGGGTGAAGGTTTTGCTCTGGAAAAAGGTTTGAGACGGCTGTTGGATGTGCATTAGGGGGCAGAGAAGGAGAAGAAAAGGGCATCAAGGGAGCAGTTGTGTCTCCTTGACTTGAGTGCAGTTGTTGACCTTGTCTTTGTGGCATGGGGTTTGGTTGATGGTGCTGTTGTTGACTAACGCCAAGGCCGTGATCACGGACGTGTAAAGGGGAAGAGGGGCTGAATTGTTGTTGAGAGTGAAGGGAGTCGAGTTGGTGTTGCTGTTGACTGGAAGAAGAAGAAGAAGAGGTGTGAGGGAGAGGGGGAGAGAGAAGGGCACGAGAAGGACGATTAGATGATTGCGGCTGGGTAATCGGTGCGAAGGACGCAAAGTAGCGTGTCCGGGGGGAGTAGTGGTTGTGGCTGAGGTGGCTGTGGTGGGCAGCGGGATGGCTGTCTAGCGGGGATCGTCGTTGGAATCGGCTCCAGCGACGACTATCGAGGGACTGAATCTGGATCCGACCGTGGGTGGTCAAACCAAGACGACCTACTGTGGGACTAGTGCTGCCATTGTTGGCGTTGTTGATATTGTTGTTGGCATGACTGCTACTGTTGTTGTGGCTACTGCCGGTAGAGACAGTTGTGTCATGAGGAGGAGAGGATGCGATTGTGTGGTGTGGAGCAGTGAATGGGATGGGCATGGTGGGCTTCACAGAGAGAGGGTTGTGTAGGGGAAGGAATTAGACTTTGGAGGATTAAAAGGTAAGAGAGGACGGAGTGTGAAAGGTAACAACGAGAGTGTGGGGGTAAAGAAGGAAATGAGGGCTAAGTCGGTGTTTTCGTTGTTTTGTGTGTTGTTGAGGCAGTGTTTGGATGGCAGTGTGGATGTAGAGGAACACTGACTGACAAGACAACGGAAGAGAGAAGAGAGTGAAGAGAGTGGAGAGTGGAGAAGACGAAAGAGAATACAAAGTGATAAAGGTGATGAACAAAAGTGATAAAAGTGATTACAGAAGAGGATCGTGATCAAATCAACAACAGATCACAACTGACAGGCTAAAGTGGGTCAGAAGGTGCGCTTGTAACAGTGACAAAGTGAGAGGAGATTTTTTTAAAATGACAATGGCAAAGGTGCGTACGAGGGGAGGAACGAGGACAAGAAAGAAGACAGAGATGATGGATGTGTGTCGAGGGGTGAGGGTGTGTTGTTGTTGCTCTCGTTGGCCTTTTGTATTCAGGATGAGTTGGCATCCTTCACCAACTTTAACTTGCAAAAAAAATTTCCATCGTGGGTTTCAGGATCGAGACAGGATGTAGAAAACCCCATACCACACAGGGGAGGGAGGCTACTGGGCTATTGGGAGAAGGAGAAGGAGAGGATGAACATGGGCACATCCATCATGGCTGCACTCGAATACAAAGGGTTCAATTATCAATCCCTCTCTCCTTGTACCACTCTGCACACCGCCTCCATTCACATTCACATCCACAGTTATCCACGCATACATGTTTCCTTGCCTTGAGGTTGACAATGCTCATGTCTGTTCTCTCTTCTCCCTTTGGTGGCTCTATCACTCGTTTCTCTATTGTTCACCATACACAGAGAGAGAGTTGACAACCATGTCCTTGTCCATATCCTATCGGCATCACCTTATAGCCCTCTCGTCGTTCCCGTGTCTCTTCTCTTCTGTCGTGTCATTCACTCAATGCATTTCAGCTACTTCTTGCTGCTCTTTACGAAATCATGGTGGATCCTCCCGCCTGCTTGCCTCACACTACTACTCTTCTGCATTACTACTACGCTATGTGAAAGAGGGAAAGTATTTTTAGGGATGAGAGAGTTGCTGTTGGAAACAGGGGTAAGTTGTATGAGCGAAGCAACAGAACATCATGCTACCTTTCTTTCTCCTTTGGATAAAAATCATGGCATGGCAATTAAAACCCATGAAGATCATCCCCCCTCCCTCTGCCAAACTCCTATCTTTTTCTCCTTGTCTTACCCATGAGGTCTTTGAGCCATTTCACGACCATCACAACATGCGGACGATCCGCTATCCTTTGACGCAGTTTTCTTTGTACATTGAGGGTGAAAAAGAGGGACACATAAAGCATTGTTAGTGAAAGGAAGGCTGCAGGGATGGGTCAAAGGGGAACCATAAGGGAAGGGGGGTAAAGACCCAATAATCCTCCGTAGTAGAAGTATACCAACCATTGTGCAGTATGTGCCCATCCAGCAGCATAAAAAGTGCACAAGGGATAGAGGAAGACAAGAGCCGATCTGGACAACCTGAAAAGAAGGATCGTAAAGGTTTGCAGCTATTTTTCCTCTCCTTCCTCATCCCCCTCCCCTTCTTTGTCTCTTTTACTGTGGTCTCAAAGGAGTGAATGACCCTCTTCGTCTGTCTGTCTGTCTGTGTGTTTTGTGTGTGGTCTTCAGCCAGGGCCGTGTCAACGAAAGTGCAACTGTCCGCCCATTTTTGCTTTGTTGTCCCTTTGGTCTTCCCCTTGTTTTTTTTTCTTCTTCCTGCCTTTTGCCTTTTATCTCCTGTCAATTATCAATTATGCGACCATCAGGACCTTTTAGCCTTCCTACCAGTTCAACGACAAAATACCTTGAACAAAAACAAGCACAACGAATAGACGGAAGATGGGCTCTATCACACGGACCTTCGTTATTAGGATCGTTGCGAATCTGTTCATCGGCGGTCAGATATAAAGTGGAGGAAGCAGCATCCCAAAGGTCCGTGTTCCCTTGTTACGTCTATTGAACCCTCCCTTCCCACGTACCTCCTCCCCCCTTGCCCCCTTTGAAATCCCTCCCCTTCAGATCATAGCCTTTCTCAACCAGCAAACATGACAACAACATTCAACCCCATCATTGGATGTGAGACTCGTATCGAGGTGCAACCGGAAAGCAGAACAAGGGAACAAAGTTTGCTATGATTCCAAATTCCATTATCATCAAATACAGGAGAAGGTCTTGCCTCGGCGAGTGGGGAGGAAGGTGGGGCAGGGAAGAAACAAGATGTCATATCTTCCTTCCTCACCCTCTCTTTCTCTCTCCCCACTCTCCTCATCTCTCAACGGTCTACTGTTCTAATCGCCTTGTTCACGTTTTATTTTCAGTACCTCAAACGTCGCATTGCCCTTTTTTTTTTTTTTTTTTGTTGTTCGCTTTATTTTCACAGCAGCCAGAAGAAAAGTGTTTGACATGTGCAAAACCTCGGGCAGGATTATTGTTCTTGTTGCTAGGAACTTATGGGAGGGGGAGGATAGCCCCTGCATTCGCAAGCTTGTCCGCCATCTCGTTTCCAAATGTTCCAATGTGTGCTCTGACATGAGTCTATTGTCCATAAAAAGCAGATTAAAGCTTTGGTTAGTACCGTGTGTTATCATAGGGTGCGTCTCTGGCAGCAAAGAACTGCTAACAGCATCAACATAATGAAAAGAGTGACAAGGTACGCACCCACTTGATAGGTCCTGGCCGGTTCTTGATCATCATCAGAAGTGGCTCGATGATATCCCGATGCAACACATTTCCGCCATCGCTCCTCTTCCAGCCGTTTTTCATCCAGTTCGCGCCCCACTGTGTCACAACTAAAATGAAGGAGAGGCAAAGCGAAACAATTAGCATGCCATGTCATGGGGGGTTTGTGTTCGCATGATCAAGGATGTAAAGCAACAATGGAAACAAGATAAACAATAACTTACTGTTGATGGTGTACTGGCTGTCTGACCGGATCTCCACCGGTATTGTGTCGCTTCCACATACTTGAAGAGCGCGGTAAACGGCCTATCATCAACGCACAAATAGAAAACAAAAGTTAGAACACGCTTTATCAGGCTCTACTATTATTTTGAACAATCATTTTCAAAATTGTTGCACATCAAGAGCATGTCCACTTACCATGATCTCGGCCCTCTGGTTGGTCTGCTCACCCTGAAGTCTCTCACTCAGGTTACGAGGATCGTTCACTCCAAAAAAGACGCCCAGTCCAGCTTGGGATCCAACCTTGCCATTTCCACGAGCACTTCCATCAGTGTAAATGACAAGCGTATCTGATCCTGAAGGCACCGTGATTCCATTGATCCGAGTGAAACTCGACTTTACCCCCGAAGCGCTGCCGGCTATTGCTGACGATGATGACGGTGATACTGTGGTTGTTGTGGCAGTGGTGGTGCTTGATGTTTTCGAGGTAGAAGCGGCGGACTTTGGTGGCGGTTTGGTGTAGACTTTGGGTCCATTCTTGACAAACTCCTCTGCTTCTGGGAGGGTGGGGAACTTTTTGAACTTTGCGCCAATCACTCCTTTGACCTGCTTCTCGCACTCTGGCCTATTGCGAGTTGAGGTTGTCAGGAAGAAGGAGGTTAGGAGGTTAGTTATTGTTTCTTACCGCTTGTTTCCTCGACGAGTCAATAGTGCTTTCGTTACGCTTTGTTTCGCTCTGGTTGTTGCTGTTATTGTTGTTGTGGGTTACCATGTGAAGTAAATGCCCTTGGTCTTTCCAATGTGGACGGCATAGAATGCCTGTGAGGGTCCGCGTGAGGCGTGTGCGCCCTTGGTGAATGTCTTTGCAGCAGCTCGTGGCATTAAAAGGAGAATGGACTTGTGCATGAACAAAAGGAGAACCAGAAGAAAAGGGAAGACAGGAGCACTTATTGAGACCATTTATGCTTCCCCCCCCCCTTCCCCTGAACTGTAGCAGCAGGTTGGGTTGAGAAAAGAAAAGCCACACGAAATTTGACCGACCTTTATTTGAACGACATGTTTTTTACTTCTTTCATTTTTTGCATTCATCCTTTACAAAACTCGTCAACCCATTACCTGCCCTCTGGACACATCAGCCTCCAACAAAGTCAGGAAACAAAGGACGACCAAACACAAAGAACCTAATACCAAAAGAGCAAAAGGCGACATTATTACACAAGAATGGAATCATACCCTATCGACTCGCTGCCTACCGCAGGCGATATCCATATGGCCTGCTTCACAGCCGTCAAGAACGCGCCCGATCTCAAGGAGAAACTCCAGAACCAGGACAAATCTCTCACCTTTGCCATGGTCGAGTCCAACCTTGTAAGAGGACCCCGCAATCGATTTCCCCTCCACCATATGACAGGATTTTTTACTATGTTGAAACAGGCGCCAAGCTATATCTTCGAAACACGGATCCCTAACTGTTTTGTATAATTATCCCATCATGGTTAGATCATGGATGTCTTCCAGCTACTCGTGGCAGCAACAAAGGCCGCCCACGATGACAAGATTGGAAAACTCGCCACCCAGACCATCAGCTCCGAAATCATCTATAACCTCTCACCCTCCAAGAACGTATGCCCAACAACCCCCCCCCCCCCCCCACCACCACCCTCACTACCTCATACTGACGACAAAACACATACGGCGCGCATGAACTCGACAGATATTAACACAATATTATACATTTTCACTCATTTTTATTTTTGCAAACTGGTGGTTCTCTTAGATTGCAGAGTCGTTGAAGCGGTTCGGGATCAAAGAGGACACAACATCATTGATCGCCGTCAAGATTGGAGGCAACCCGGACGAGATCATGGAGGAGATGTCCCGGACAGTGGCCGGCAACCTCGTCTCGTTCTCAAAGTTGGATCAGGAAAGGGATATGACCAAGCTTCGGCAGGTAATAAACGAACATATGGAACAGAGAAACATCCTTCAGATGTCTGTTTTGGGATAGCGAAGAGTTAGGATCTATAGAAAGCAAAAGCTGAGGCGATATTGACCAATCACTTTGTTTTTTAATCATCGTGAAAATAGTATTACAAGATCGATCCCAAGGTGACAGAAGACAAGGAAATCTTGAACTGGATCGTTGGAGCCATCGCCATGAAGAATGTCCAATAAAGAAAAGAACACACTCGCTATTAACAAAAAAAATCATGCGGATCAAAGTGCACTCATTGACTATTATTTATTTTGTACCATGATTTCTTTGCGAATGCTGAGAAAAGTATGTGCTACTACTTCGACACATCTTCTCAAAAGAATCCTTAAAATGCTATTGTATGCAAGTTATTCAACGCTAGTCCTTCATACCTCTTAAACGCATCCATAATTAATCTCGGCTGGCGCTACGAGAACGCTCGCGCTGCTCAGGGCTGCGGGAACGCTCACGAGAAGGAGAACGCTCTCTGACAGCACCGGCATCGCCACCGATAGGGCTATGCTCTCTAGCGCCACCTGCGGGGGCGGGAGAAGAAGGGTCACCTCTCACGGGGCTGTGAGGAGCAGGGCTGCGGGAGGAACGACGACGTCCGCCACCTCCGCGACGGTCTCTGCTATCGTCACGACGACCAGCGCTGCGGGAGCGGGAACGACGACGGTATCTGTCACGGCGATCACGGCTGGGTGTGCGCGAGCGGTCGCGGCGGTATCTGTCACCACGGTCTCTGCTGCGCGAACGCGAACGACGACGATCCCGGCCATGGTCACGGCCACGATCTCTGTCACGTCCACCACCACCACCACCACCACCACCACCACCACCACGGCCCATATCGCGAGGAGCTGTGTCACGAGCAGGATCGAACTACATTGGTTTGAAGAGAATAAAGAGCGATTAGTAACTCGGAGTCTCGTAAATGGGGAACATACACGGACAGATAGCAATGGATGAAGGAACTCACCTCACGGAGAGTGACGACGTTTCCTCTCAGTTCTTCACCATCCAAGCTCTTAAGAGCGTTCTGAACATCATCAGCAGACGAGAACTCAACGATACTATCACACGAGAAAAAGAGGCAGCAGGTCATTAGTACTGAAGTGTTTCAATCCAACATGTCACTGGCACGACAACGGCTGATCAGATGGATGTAAGAACTTACCCTTGTGCGTCGTTGTCCTTGCTGATATCGGCAAAGGTAACCTCACCGGCCTTGCGCATAAAGTCCTTGATATCCTGTGAGCGGGGAAAGAATTGGAGGACAGACCGGTCATAAAGAGAAGGAGAACGAGAGGAGGGAGGGAGGGAGGTTTAGGGACCATAGAGCGGCAAGACAGACAGACAGATCGCAGCCCTCGTGTTCATCGGTTGTCCTCGACTACAGAGGACCAGAAACAGAAACAGCAGCAACAGGACGATCCCCAAAAGGAAGGAAGGCGGGGGCCGTAGGAAGGAGGACCACAACAAAACGAAAGCGCAACAACGAGAACACATGGATGGCGGGATGGCGGAAGAAACCCCTTGTCGATCCTCTTGTCGATCCTCTTGAAGAGACAGAGAGCGAGAGCACCCTCGTCACCCACGACCCGGGCGAATCCGTCGAAAACAGCAAAAACAAATGGCCCCGAGATAGAAAGAAGCGCCAAGGCAGTAGGTAGGATGGCCCAATCGAGAGATCTTGTCACAACTCGTAGCATCCGCACCATGGCCGAGTAGAAAAGAGTTGGGTCCCCCAACAGGCAGTAACCGTGAAATGGCCGGGCTGGGAAGAGAGGACCAGTCCAAGGACCCAAATTTTAGGCGGGAAAGAATTCCAGTCTGCGCCGGAAAAGTCCTCTTGGGGCAACTAGGAGGAACACAAATCAATAAAGATATGTCGCCTTCCCAGTGTGCATGTGCACGCCATAGATAGGACGGGTCCCCTTGGTGAACAAAAAAGTGGCCGCGTAGGCACCATTGGCTGGAGGATGGGAGTCATCCTGGCAAAAAACCGTCCAAGGGTGGGGGAGGGGAAGTCCTTCCGTCCAATCGTCGTCCGTTCGTCGAAAAAATGGGGTGGAGGGGGCGTTCAATGACAACCCCCGTTCTTGAGGAATAGATTAGTTCGTACCTGCCAGCTCACGCCGTGAGCGAGATTTTCGACAATCAAGCGGTGCTCGGTTCTCTCTGGGGGGCGGAATCTAGTTAACGTTATGCAGATGAATATGAAGTGAGGAACGAGAATGATGAGTCAGTCAGTCCAGTTGGATAATTGGATAATTGGACAATTGGACAATTGGAGGATAGAAAACAAATATGCATGGTCCTTTTTTAGTTGTTCTTCCAATGCATAGTTTTTTCTGCAGAACAGATGGGAGGATGTGAAGGCGAGGAGATAAAATGTTGATGGTTGATATTGTTTGCTTCAATTACCTGCGATCGTCTCTGTCTTCACGGCGATCTCGTCTGTCACCACGGGCAAGCTCGACAACAAGTCTATAATGCATTTTTGATATGAAGCCAAGGCAAACGAGTTAGCAGGAGACAATCTGAAGTAGAGTAGATGAAGCGAGTATGTATCTTCCATACAGTATGCGGCACCCATATGCATCGTCCAAGTGGATCCTCCCGTTTCTCTCCAGTCGCTCCAGGGTATAAGCAAGGCACCTACCTCTCGCCCATAAACTCCTTGCCGTGGAAGTCATAGACGGCATCCTTGGCATCTCTGGGATCGCTGAACTCGACAAAGCCGAATCCGTTCTTGAGGGTGACCTCACGGAGTCTGCCGTAGCTTTTGAAGAGGGATTCGACATCACGGTCGGAGGCATCTCTGGCGAGACGGCCCAAGTACACACGGGTTGACATGGTGTGTTGTGCAATTAGGTAAGGGGAAGGAGGAGACGGAGAGGAAGGAGAGAACAAAGGAAAGAAGGTTGTTGGATGTAGATGAAGGAGATGCTTGTCTCCCGTTGGTCATCACAGCTGAACAGGTTTTCCAGTTGGGAAAGGCAATTAAATGGGGTCAAAATTAGCGTCACTGTACGTCGCTTAATGCGGGTGCTGCACATAGAGTAAATGTGGAGTCGATTCAGTGGAGTGAGTGGAAGTGACCAGAAGAGAGTCGAACCTGTCCAACTGTACGCCAGCCCATCACTTTTACAACTCCCTTTTCTTGGTCTCCTTGTGCAACGACCCATCTCGCATCACTCACTCGTCCTATTTCTCATTGCACTTACATTTACACACTTAATACCTACCACCCACCACCTCCCACACTTCACAAACACACTTATACTCAAAGATGGTTTTAGCTGATCTGGGTCGCAAAATCAATGGCGCCATCCAGTCCATGTCCAAGGCGAGCGTCATCGACGACAAGGTACCGTCAGCACATCCGATGGCATATCTTTGCCGTAAGTTGACTGTAAACGGAACAATTAAATGGGCGCAATACTCTGACATTAATAACAATTTCATTTTTCCTACGATAGGTCGTCGACGAGATGTTGAAGGAGATTTGCAAGGCTCTCATGGAGTCTGATATCAACATCCGCCTCATCCAAAGTCTCCGTAAGAACGTCAAGGAGTCGATCAACCTCGACGAGAACACTGGTGCCGTCAACAAGAAGAGAAACATTCAAAAAGTACTTATCTGACGAAAGCAAAAACGACCCTCATCTGAGCATTGAGGATGTGCATGTCTGGAAAGAATCAAACGCGTTCTTTTTTCTAACTCGAAGTGATCCTTCTTTGCCACATAGGCTGTCATGGATGAGCTGACAAGTCTCGTCGATCCAGGAGTAGAAGCATGGAAGCCCAAGAAGGGAAAGGCCAACGTCATTATGTTTGTCGGTCTTCAGGGATCCGGTAAAACCACCACCTGTACAAAGGTAACGCCATGGCTTCATAATCTCTCATGTTGGCATCACCCGCCCAAACTACTTCTCTAAACGCCACCTAACTCGTTTTGATCGAACATTCCCATACATTCACAGTTGGCCTCGTTCTACCAGCGCAAGGGATGGAAGACTTGCTTGGTTTGTACCGATACTTTCCGTGCTGGTGCCTTCGATCAGCTCAAGCAGAACGCCACCAAGGCCAAGATTCCATACTACGGAAGGTAAGGAGCGATATACGACAGCGCGGACAGAATTGTGCCCACCATGACTAATATCACCTCCAAAAACGATCTTGTCAATATCACCTCTAAAACGCATATTCTTGACTTTTCATAGTTACACTGAGACTGATCCTGTGCAGCTTGCTCACGAGGGTGTGTCCAAGTTCAAAAAAGAGAACTTTGAGATCATCATTGTCGATACATCCGGTCGTCACAAGCAAGAGCAGGAATTGTTCGACGAAATGCAACAGATTTCTGCAGCAGTGACCCCTGACAGCACTATCTTTGTCATGGACGGTACTATTGGTCAGGCTGCTGATGCTCAGGCCCGCGCTTTCAAGGAAGCCGCCAACGTCGGATCTATCATTGTTACCAAGATGGACGGACACGCCAAGGGAGGAGGAGCCATCTCTGCGTAAGTTTACATTGTATCAACAGTCAGCTGCATATATTCGAGTGCGTTCAACAGGTCAATAACCCTTTGAAATCAATTTTTTCATGCAAATAGTGTCGCGGCAACACAGTGCCCTATTATTTTTATCGGTACAGGAGAACATATGCACGATCTTGAGCGTTTCGCCCCAGGACCATTTATTTCCAAGATGATGGGTATGGGTGATATCAGTGGGCTCATGGAGACTGTTCAGGATATGAAGCTCGACCAAAACAAGGATCTGATGAAGAAGTTGGAGCAGGGACAGTTCAGCATCCGTGACATGTACGACCAGTTCACGACCATTTTGAAGATGGGACCTTTGAGCAAGGTCATGGGCATGATGCCTGGAATCCCCCCAGAGCTGTTGGCTGGTACCGAGGCTGAGGGTGGAAACCGCATCAAGCGATTCATGTGCATCATGGACAGTATGAGCGCTCAGGAGTTGGATGGCGAGGGCAAGGAGTTTGTGGATCAGCCCAAGCGCTTGATCCGTGTTGCTCGTGGATCTGGAACGACTGTCGCTGAGGTTGAGACCCTGTTGCAGCAGTACAAGACGTTTTCGGCGATGGTTAAGAAGATGGGTGGTCAGAATGGTCTGCTGAAGGGTATGCAGGGTATGCAGCAAGGAGGCGCCGGCAACCCAATGATGAACCAGAACAAGATGGCTCAGGCCATGAAGCAGTTGCAGAGCGGTGGACTGGGCAACATCCCCGGTCTGGGAGGCATGGACATTCAGGGCATGATCAACCAGATGGGCGGTATGTCTGGTGTTCAGGACATGATGAAGGGCATGATGGGAGGTGGAGGAATGCCTGGTATGCCCGGTATGGGAGGTCCAGGAGGCGCTGGTGGTATGCCAGACTTTTCGCAAATGGCCAAGATGATGAAGTCGATGGGTATGGGCTAATATCCCCTCGCTCTCAATTTGTGGGAGGACGGGAAGGAGGAGTGGAAGATAGAGTGTCGAGTTAAAAGTCGATCGTTAATACACAGTTTCATCATTTTGCTTGTGCCATGAAAAGTGAGGAGCACAGCCCATGCGATGCTATGATAGACCCATATCGCGCTGTTCCAGGCGTAAAGGTGAAAAAAAAGGCATGCCGGCACAGCCATCGTCAACAAGTGACAAAATCTATTTTTGCAAAGACCATCATGATCCACGTGACCTCTCAAGAAGCCTGCCTGCTGTTGGTTCTTTTTGAACAACGGACACTGGCCTCGATTCTTTGTTCATCATCTCTCTCTCACTTTCACTTTCTCACTTACCACACTCGCCGCCCCCTTTTCTCCTTCCACCTCGTCTATCCTCATTCCCCTTTCCATCTTCCATCTCACTCTCGCACTTTCTCCTTCCACTTTCATCTCCTTCTACTCTCTCTCACAAATACCCATGGCCAGCTACGGTGGAAACAACAACGGTGGCAGCTACGGTGGCAACAGCTATGGCGCCAACCGACCAGCCTATGGCGGCAACAACAGCTACGGTGGAAACAGCAGCAATGGCAGCAGCTACGGCGGCAACAGCGCTTACGGCTCCCAGTCCTCTCAGTCCTCCTACGGCCCGAACAGCAACGCCGGCGGTGGCGGATACAACTCTGCGCCACGACCCGGTCAGTATGGCCAGCAGCAGCAGCAGTACGGCCAAAACAACGGCAACTCTGGTGGATATGGTGGCAATCAGTATGGTAGCAACAACCAAGGTTATGGAGGCAACCAGTACGGCAGCAACCAGCAAGGTGGCAACCAGTACGGAGGACAGCAATACAACAACAACTATGGAGGATACGGCGACCGGAACCAAGTCCAGCCTGGCCAAGAGACAGAGGAGGATGTCGACCGCGTCTCCCAGCAGATCCGCGATACCCGTCAAGAGTCTGTCAACTCGACCCGGAATGCCCTTCGCGCACTTCAGGAGGCTGAGGAGAGTTCTGGAAGGACCATGGGCCAGCTTGGCGAGCAGTCTGAGCAGCTCGGCCGCATTGAGCGTAGTTTGGATTCAGCCCAAATCCATGCCGACAACGCCCAGGAGAAGGCCGGCGAGCTCAAGACGGTTAACCGTTCGATGTTTGCGATCCATATCAAGAATCCCTTCAACTCGACCAAGAAGAGGGAGAGGGAGCTCGAAGAGGCCAAGCGTAAGGCCGCGGAGGAGTTGGCTCAGAGGGAGGCTATCCATCGTGAAGAGTACCAAACCAAGCAGCGTATCGATATGGCGATGGGTAAAAGTGCCTATGGACGCGCTCCGGGTAACACCAACAACTACAGTAACGATGGCCGCGGCGGTCCCGGTGAGCGTTCGGCGTATGCGTTTGAGAACACGGCAGAGGATGATTCACAGGAGAACGAGATTGACCAGAACTTGGATGCTATGGGTGGATACTTGGCAAGACTCAAGACCAGTGCCATGACCATGAACCAGGAGGTCAACCGCCAGAACGAGCGTATGACTCACGTCACCTCCAAGACCGACAACCTCCACGGATCCGTCACCCACAACACTGCCTTGTTGAATAAGATTGCCAAGAAGGGATAAGCAAATGCTACCTTTGCAATTCTACCAGGTCGTTTACTTTTGTAGTTTTTTTTTTCTCATGATCCATCCACTCTTTCACAGCTGAGTTGCACGACAAAAAGTAGGGCTCATGGCTCTAAAACCAATAAGCAATTTGATACCATAGTAGTAGTAGTAAAACAGTAAATCAATTATGAAATATGAACAAGCTCTATGGGCTCTCAATCTGTATGCGTGGACAAATGATATCGTCGATTGGCGATTTCCAGAATAGAACGAATCATAGTTAAGTTTACATCGACACAGAAAGAAAAAAAAATAACAGACGGCGAACAGAATAAAGAATGCAGCGGGAACGTTTTATAATGTTTTTTTTAAAAGGACTCCGAACATGTTTCAGACGACAGTTCTTGTCTATGCAAACATTTCTCCTCTCTTCATGACCTCAACCCCCCCCCCCCCCCCCCCCCCAGAGGGAATGTATGAGCAAAAAGAGGATGGGGACAACATACCGTATTTATCCCACCATCCGTTCAAGAACGCGAGTGTTTGGCTATCCTTGCAAAGCAACTTCTCTGTTTAGTCTTGTTCTGCATCCCCATTGGACTATTCATGTCTTTGTGTGACAAAAAAAAAACGTGTGGCTGTGGCTGTGCTGTGCTGTTTGCAAAGAGACGACGTGGGAGAGGGACAATAATTTTGCGTCCATTTTTCATGGCCACCTTCCCCCCCTCGGTGCGGACATAATTGGCATTATGAACCCTGAAGGTTCGAAGTCGAGCTGTATTGCGGCACTGTCCATGTATGAAACAAACAAGGCGAAACTATAGTAGAAAAGGAATCTTTGTACGAGGTTTTCCCTGGAAGGTTAGTAGGCAGGAGAAGGGTCAGATGGGTGCGTGCCAGTGGAAATATATCAACTTTGACCAGGGAAACGAAAGAATTGCAGGCAATCGAGTTTGTGAAGACTGTAATGAGGTTTCATGGATGGAGGTATTGAATGGCGGGTCCTGGGTGTAAAGGGTGGGGGCTGCGAATAGTTTAAAATGGACCAGGCAGCGGCGCGCTGAGTGTTGAGCGGTGAAAAAAAAGTAGGTTCTGGGAATGTTCAAGGAGCGGTTATAATGAGAAAGTCGCATGTTCTTATTGTTTGTCGTAAGGGAATCAATGGAGAGATGTAAAACGAGTACTAATGAGGCTCAAGGTATTTTTTGGTGGTAAAAAATGTTGGTTCAGCGAGCTTGACTCTTCTTTGAATATGTTGCGAACAAACCGTATTAGCAGGTCAATCGAGCGTGCTCTAATGCCGTCACTTCGCCGTTACAAATAGTCCTGGCTGCCAAATCTAAACTGTTGGCTAAGATGAGGCCCCATCCGCCTTGATATTATCCTCATGGGTCGCGTCTCGTCATGTCTCTATCTATCCATGAACGCGTTCAAATGTACTACTCTCTTCACGAACTTTCTTCTGTTAGCCATTGAGCACCTAACGATGAATCTCGGTTGGAGATCTCTCTACCTTATCGAGCTGCCAAGACACAAACAGGAGGATACAGGAATGTGCTAATTGTTGAGTACCTCAATCCTATAGATAAACGTGTCTAACTTTCAATCATTGTACGCGATCTCCGTGATTGGTCACGACGTGATCCATGCATCATGCAGTACGTTCTGTGTGCGTGCATCATACGATGCCAGAACCAGCAGCTGCTAAATCAACAGCATTCATTCGCCACCGACTCACTGCAGTGGCAATGCATTGCAGTAATGTAACAAAATGGCCCATCATATCGGTACAATCGTCCTGAGTGAATCTCTTTGTTAAGATATGGTGCTTGCTCCACAAAAAGTCGAATCGATCTTGGCGATCATCGCGACTCCGACGCGTTTACAAAAGGTAAGCTCGTGCGCGAAAACATTCTTGTTTCTCATTGTGAAATTTAGTGCCGACCAAACCACGCTTTGGGAGCTCGATGCAGTGGATCTTCCTTGCGTCATTCATAAGGGTACAGATGGCGAGTAGCGAGTGGATCTACTCGGAATGCGATCTTTGTTGGAACATTAGTCAGTTGATGCTAATTGAAATCAAAGCGCGGACTCAACACTTAGTTCCCCCTCTCCCCACTCGTTTATTTTTTTCGAGTTGAGGGTGTGCACACGAGCTTCATGATGTCAAGAGGAGTGACGAAGGTGGACAGCGTGGTACAAAGAGGTGTGAAGGAAGGCGGGCAGGTTAAATGAGTTCAATATGATGCAGTGAACAGCCACGCCAAAGAATGTTTCGCAGGATCGCCCCGTGTACCGAAGTTTTGAGGGTTGATACCTCCGCAGTCATTTGTGGACGTCGGAGGGAACAACGACAGTGGGAAAATGTTTAAATTTTTTATCTCGGCGCTATTGACAAAGGGACACATAGACCCGGTGTCTGAGCACTCTCGGACAAAAGCTGGTAGCTTGAGAAAGAAAGAAGCTCCTCTTTGACGAGTAAAGCGACGCTGAAGATCCATGTCGTTTGTTTGTCGGATGGATGAAGAAGAGAGGGACGAGTGCAGACAGAGGAGGGTATGTGAGATTTGTATGAGAGAGAGAGAGAGTGTGTGTGCATGCCAGGCACAGATGTGAATCACTGCAGCCTGTCCGCGACAAGGGAAAAGTCTAATAATTTTTCTTCCATTTCTCCCGCCCCTTCGTCTCTCCAGCCCCGCCCAAACATACGCATTCGACTGCCACAGACACACACACAGGGATTCGAACTCCTTTTTGCGATCGAGACAAACGTGTTGTGATCCCCATCCCTTGATTCACTCTCGACCCACACTCACACTCCTACTCTTCCTCTACTTCAACTGCAACAATCATCATCAACCACCCTCCATCTCATCGTTCATCTCTTCACCTCCTGGACATACACAAACACGCATTTAACTCATCAACCGTGCAGACAGCTGAACCTTTCTGTGAATCTACCGACATAAAAGACAAGGTAAACAAAAGGGGGTGCCTCGTCACAGCAACCAGGCAAATACGTCAAACAACAATACAGCAACAACAGAACAACAGCGACGTAAAGCAGAGCAAAAGAAAGAGCTTGCAAGAGTGACGAAGCATGCCATGTGTCAATAAGCTTGTGCTTCGTAGTTTTTCTTGACGAATACTACCACTACAAAGAGTCAAATGGACAGGACAAAGACACTCAACAAGACAGGCCCCACCCTGGATGTCCTTTTTTCTCTTTGAACATTATCGATCGATGTCATTCTTTCCTTTCTTTCTTTTTTTTCTTTCTTTCTTTCTTTCAAGTCGCTCCTCCACTTCTCCCTTCTTCCTCCTGCAACACAGATCCGCTGCCCTCTTTTTGTGTGTGTGTGTCTTTGTATCTCAACACACTCTTTCATTGCTGACACATCGCACACCTCCGAACTTGCTTGGTATAACTACTTACCCCTTTGCCCCTTTGTCCACACCCTTCACTCTTCACTCTTCACTTGCACTTCACTCCACTTGCACCTCCATTTTACCATCGGTAGCGACTCTACTCTACACTCCTCTGCACCCCACTCACTCTCGTCCATACTCTTCCTATTAGTATCATCCACATTGACCCTTCATTCTCGTTGTTGTTGCTGCTGGTCGCTGCACATATCTGTGCTTCGCCCGAGATTTCTTTTATATATATTTCCTTTTGGCTTCGTATTCCGTGGCTTGAGCTGTCTTGCACCTTCCCCTCGTCTCACACTCTCCTCCTATCCTCCTCTTCTCTCCAAACCTACCACTCCACCTACCTGCCTACCTCGCTGTACGTCAATCACATCACACCCCACATACTCCAATCGACATCGCATTCATACTCTCACTCTCTCACCGTTCGAATCAGTTCCTGCAAATTCCACTCTCATTCGTTTTTTTCATCGCTTTTTTGATTCAAAAGAATCTCAACAGACACAAGGCCTCACACACACTCACACGCGCGAACAGCGAACGAGAGATCACCACCTTCCTCGGCACACTCACTTTCTCAGTACACACTCCAACTAGCCCCACTCTACCCTACACACTTTAACAGTATCCGCAGACAGAGAAGCCTAACTGACTGTGGTCCATATCATGTTATCAACTACCATTCTTTAGACATATTTGTCCATCTCTGCCGACCTTGCGCCTCCAGCAAACAAAACAACAGAGCTGATAACCATCCATCATTCTTCCGGTTATCCCAAACCGCATCTCAGATATTCATCTCGTCAAGATTCCGGGCACCACATATCCTCAACCAGCCTTGCCACAGCAGCAATCGTCAACACCTCCGGCAACATTGGACGCTGGTCATTCGGGCTTAAATATCCAACGTCCGGACACATCTGCAACATCGCATACCGACATCGACCAACCCACCGATAAGAACGTCAGTCAATCCTTCCGTCGTCCTTTCGACGTTTCCTCAACTCTGCAACAGACATCAGAGGTCGATCGGAGCCACGGCGACCGATCGCAGCAGGAGATGGCCCACTTGCAAAAATCTTCACCGTCAAAGTCTTCCCGACCTTCGCCAACCAACATCCCGGCCCCGGTTCCGATAAGGCCTTATGGCGGCAGCTCGTGGCAGGGATCACGACCTGATTCAGACAGCACACCAGCTGCACCAAAAGGATCTGCTCTTCCCAACTACATCTCTTTGCGAACCACGGCCTCACCGGTCTCGACCTCTACAAAGCCATGTATGTGTAATTAATTTGTCAGATTTTTTTCTCGCGCTTCATTAACTGGCATCTTGTTGTTTTTCATTATCATGAAGCAATTGGTAGCAAGATCCTAATCCTCTGCCTGTCATCATCTCTTATTACAAATAGTTCCACCTAAGGAGTCTCCAAGTCCTTCTGCAAGCCCATCCCCGACTCCTCATCCACAGCAGTCGTCAGGATTTAAAATCCGTATTCCACGGGACCTTCCCAACATCCCAGATATCTTCCGCAACCCAGACTCTGCCCGGTCAAAGTCCTCTGCATCTCCTAGAAGCAAGAGCAGCACTCCATATTCACCTGCAACCTCACCTAATCAGCACTCAACTTCGGTTGATGCCGAGCCTGTATACCAGCAAAGTCTTGCGTTGACCATTCAGCCAGTGGACAACTCAAAGCGAACACATAGTGAGATGCTCTCGGGAGAGACTGCCCCTACCAAAAACTTCCCCATTTTTGGTGAGTTACTGTATTATTGAGAATGCGTTTGAGTACGTTTTTTTCTGTCCTGCATTTAGGTATCCATAGCAGAATTGGTGCTAACAATTTCATCCGCATCTTCCTTTTATATATTCTTCATTTCAGACCAGCGAAAGAATGCAGGCAAGAAGATTAAGACCGACCGCAGCACACCCAGTCCCTCTGTCCCTGTGACGCCCAGCCCCTCGGTATCGAAGCCAGTGGTCCCTCGAGCATCGCGGTCAATGTCGCGGTCAAATTCGAGCCAAAGTCTGTCGTCAGGAGCCCCTCCATCGCCGAGAAAGTCGCCTTCGAAGCGGAATGCGACTAAAACGAGCGCCCCACAGACAAATTCGGACTTGCCTCCAATCAAGCTGATTTTTGCCGCGGATACTGCAGGTCCAGTTGTCCCAGATGCGGTTGTCAAGGAGGAGTCTACGGACGTTACGATGGCAGCCGCATCCCCGCTGAAAAGACACCGCAGCAGATCATACACAAAATCCAGCTCGCCTGCGCCTGCGCCTGCCCCAACTGCGGTTCGACTCCCCACACCAATGTTCATAAACGGTGGAACAAGCATAGGATCGTTCGAGGCAAACCACACTGCCTCATCACGAGTGCCATCAACATTCAAGGCCACCACTTCCTGTCCGTTTTCTACGCAGCCTTCGGTCGGCACAGCGCCGTCTACATCCCACGATTCACCATCGCGTTCCTTGGTTGAAGCCACGCCTTCGACATCTCACCATTCATCATCGCGTCCCTTGGTCGAAGCCACGTCGTCCTCCACATCTTCATCTGGCAATGAGTCATCTGCTCCTCCAGCCTCGAACGACCCTAGTAGTGACGACCGGTCAGTCCAGCTCCCGAAGAATCTGGCCCCTGCCGGATCGTCGAGTGATGTTCATGTCACAAACTCACCGCCCCCGCCTCCCGCGTCCATTGCTGATGCGATTGAGCAGAATATTCGGACTAACGAAACTCTGCAGCTTGTCCGCCTGGGTATGTCGATCCTCGACCGCCTCTTGAGTAACCCTGTGAGCAAGTGCTTTGTCAACAAGGTCCCTTTGGCCCTGACGACCTACCACACGTCCATCAAGCACCCAATGGATCTTACGACGATTGAGCAGAAACTCTGGAAGGCATTTGTGGTCCAACAGCAATCTGTGAGCCAGCCGATGAACCCAGCACTGCTCAGCACCGCCGACCATATCACGTTCACTACTGGCTACTCGAAGCAGGCCGAGTTTGAACATGATCTGTGGCAGATCTATAATAATGCTGTCACTTTCAATCCTCCAAGCGACAATATCAACAAGCAAGCGACGCAATTCCAGCTCTTATACAATGGCCTTCTTATGGCTCATCGCGACGGGTAAAACTCTCCCATCCTTTTCATACATTGCCTGACTGAAAAATAGCCCATGTATTGACCTAGGAATGATTGTAACTTACACTCGATATAACTATATGACTCTCCGCCTTTACTTTATTCTTAATAGACAGCTCCCTATCCCAAGAATGCCCCAAGAGCTGTACCATACATCCTTGGTTTCTCTCGATAGTCCTGGGTAGGTTTTTTTTATGGTGTTATCAAGGCATGAAATTATTTTCTCGCGTTTTTATTCTCTCCTTTCGTTTGCTAACATACCTGTGGCTTCTGACCAATTTCTACATTAGAGCACTCTACCTCTTTCGAGCGCAGACATTCCGCGAAATGGATCGCAAGCTGACAGATATGGCGACTGATTTGTTTGCAAATTTCCACCAGCCTCTGATCGATATGATGAACAACCCAGAGCCCATGTCGTCAGAGAAGCCTCGTTTCGCGAGGATGTACATCAACAAGAACAGGAGTCTGTTGGGCAACTGCCGGGATGACCCTCGTGCTCGTTTGGCGATCCTGAGTGACCTTAGAGTTAGCAAGCCCTTCAACGACCCGGCCGGTGGCCCCAATCCCATCAAAGTGGTCCATATCAAGGCTCGCGTCATGCTCGGCAAACCCATTGGTGAGCGCCATGACATGATCACGGTGGGTGATCTGGACTGCCCCTGTGCCTGGATTGTCTTTGCGGGCATAAAAACTCTCGATCTGGATATCAATGTTCCGACTAGGTTCGAGAAGCGCATGTTGAGCAGGATCCGACACGATGTGAGTCCATTCGTAGACACTACGTTGACCACAGAGCAAGAAAGGGGGTTTTTGGAAGCCCTTGGCTTCCGGCGCACCACTGCGCACGGTGACGAACCCGCTCCATCTGAGAGCGCTGCCGCCCTGGCACCGCCACAAACTTCCTCGAACCCGCCAGCGGTCCCCCCAACTCAACTTCCAGCACCGACATCAAAGCAATCCTCTCCTTCAATATCCACCGCAATAGCGACGAGGCCTATGGCCGACCGCGTCGAGCCAAACGCTTGGCCCTCGCTTCCTTCACCAATATTACCCTCGTCAACACCACCATCATCTACAGCAGCGTCCCCACCAACATCCACACCAATGCCAACACTGGCAAAATTGGCAGCGACCCCGATTAACCCTGGGGTTCTACCTGAAAAATCGGGATCTCAAGAGTTGAAGCGACCTTTTGAAGAATCTATCTCTGAAAGTCAGCACGGCGCTACAGATATGCGGCATATGGCCAAGCGTAGCCCTTCATTGATCGCGAACGAACGGAATGCCGCCGCCGTTGCCGCAGCAGCAGCAGCTACCTCCGCCATGCGGTTAAATCTCAAGCTCGCTTCAAGCCATCAAGCCATTCAGCCCAATCACATTATCCGCCAAGTACCACACCCTTCGCCCGCTCCAGTTCAACCAGTCCCTCTCGCGCCACCAACCGTGGCGAGGCCATTCGACCCAGCACCAGCGCCAGTCACGATCGCCCAGGCCTCCCAGAAATCAACTGCGTCGACTGGCCAGACTGCGATCAGAGACTCGCCTCTCATATCTCCTCTTGTAACGACGGCGATGAAGTCAGTACCGATGATCATGTCAACGCCAACGTCAACACTAGCTACGCCATCCACGACAGGACAGGGTAACGAATTCGAACAAGGAAATCTGCTGACGACAGGCGCCGGATCTTCAAGGGCGCTTACCGACCGCGAAGAGCAGATGTTGCGGGATATCAAGGTGACTGCACAGGAAAAGCAAGTGCCATACACCAGCTGGAATGCCATCGAGCCGACATTGATCGCTGACTCTGCTCAGGGGTTGTTCAAGAGGATCTATCATGTCCAAGGCGAAGAAGGTCTTGTGATTCAAAACTTTAAGGAGATGGACACCGAGTCATTCGAGCAGCGTGTCCGTGAAGTGGCCTGTTTGCTCAAGCTGCGCGGATTGGAAGGCGTTGGTCAGATCCAGTCGATCATCGATGACGACGAAGACCATCTCGTCGGTCTCTCCATGACCAAGTAAGTATCCTTCATCTCGTAACCTTTTTCGCCATACTGCGTTATTCCAGTGCTTTTTTCTTTTCTGACCAATTTACTCATCTATTTCAAATACACTCTCGAAAAACTAATTAATAGGTACGCATACACACTCAAGGCTTATGCGACGAACGCAAGACGCCACCCTAGTCCATGCCAAAAACTGTCACTCATTCGGGATATGGTCGCGGCATTGAGCTCGATCCACGGAGCTGGCCTGGCGCATCGTGATCTGAGCGAAGTCAACATTATGGTTGACGAGGATCCACTTTTGAAGTTGGAGGACAACACCCCTCGTCCATGGGTTCGAGTGATTGATTTTGGCAAGTCTGTTTTCGTTGAACCTGAGGAAGTCAAGCGTTGGAGCATGAAGGATCACGTTCCCGACGAAGAGTTGGCACTTCTTCCTCTAGTTGTCCTCCCGCCAGACCACGGCTACAAGCTATACAGGTGCGCCACATTTGCACTTTTGAGAAGTACTTGAGAGTTTGTGGTTGAAATTACTGGCTTTTTTGAACCGAAGTGCTGACTGCAATTGCTTCTTCTCACTTGTACATATTTGATAGATCGATTCTGACGCTTCCTCGATCTAAACAGGACCATACCCCGCTCCCACCAGTTGACCCGCGTTCAGAGGACGTATACTCGTTGGGAGTTTTGATCTGGAGAACTTTCAGTGGCAAGTCGCCCTGGAATGGAGCCATTGAAGATGACATCAAGACGATCCGTTACCTTATTTCAACCGACGAGCAGATCAAGTTTCAGCTGGAGCGCGAGGTCACTGGACAACGATCGCGCGAGCTCTTGCTTCGTTGTCTGACGGCAGAAGCCAGCACTCGTTCTACGATTCATCAGCTGCGAGATTGGCTGGAGCAGCCCGAGATCTTGGCCGAGCTCCTCAGGGAGTTTGAGACTCTTGGAGGCGGCCGAAAGAAAGTGCGCAAGATCCTGGATTAATAGCCATTGTGATACGAGGGCGTTGCAGCCATATATTTTTTCTTTCCTCTTTCCGCGCCTTGCATGACTGCGGTCAGCCAGCTTTTTTTCTAATATTTCCGCTAGGACCTACCTATTCTACTCATCCATCCTTTACCTTTATTCACTATTTTCGTTATTCTGTTAAGCGCCTTTTCTTGTGTCCATAGAAGGTGTTTTCTTTCTTTTTTTTTTGGCATTTCCTACTTCACCCTATTTTCGTTCACTGTTCCTTTTTACATCAGTGTTGTTTTTTCATTCCATTATTCCTGTTACCAACCGCATTTTTTTTTTCAATTTCCTTTTTCCTTTTTCCTTACCTCTTCAATTATTCTTCTTCACCAATTGTACAAAACTGAAAAAAAATACTAGCAAAATGATGTGCATCTGCTTTGTTCCTTGTTGCCCGCTTGAGCGGCTAAAGAAGATGAATTGATTAATGTAAGGTTTAATTGAGATCAAAGTGAGGTGATGTACAAATGAGAAAAAAAAAAGCAAAATGGCTATGAATGGTGGTGGTGGTACTAAAGTAGTGTGAATAACATACAACTTGGGGATATTTTTTTAAAAAAAGAACTGGCAATGATAAATTCAAACAAATGAAGCAAAAAAAAAGTATACGCTGTCACGAGGCAAGGCAAAAGTCGAACGCCACTGTTTAGACAAGAAGTCCGAGGAAGGTGAGGAGCGCGACCGTAAAGGTGACGATCACCGAGACGGACAGGTCGATGTCGGTCACGGATGACATGGCGGACGACTTTCTGCCCTCGGTCTGAAGAACAATTGGAGCAGCGGAAGAGGTGGTCATGTCTTGGCCGTTGACGGAAGTAGAGGCATCCTTGGTGTTGGTGGTCTTGACGACCTTTGCGTTCGCATCGGTGTTGGGTTGTTGAGGAGCAACGCTGTTGACATGGAGCTTGGCAGGGTTGACATTTCCGCCGGGGGTGGCCTCCAAGCCTTTGATACGGAACTGGCGGTCCTGGACGACGGTCACTCCTGCAGCATTGACGGGTGTGTCCTTGGTGGCGGCCTTTTTAACAGGAGCGGCGCGCTTGAAGATGTTGTCAAGGACCGAGGTAACAATTGAGCGTTTATCAACCTTGACGACCTTCTTCACCATCTTTCTCCTTCCACCAGCATTCATCAACGCGGGGTTAGAAACAGAGTCGGAAGAGGTCTTCAAGATCACCCGGAACTTGTCCGAAAAGTCAAAATCGGCCTTGAGATCCTTGGGCACTACCCAACTCTTCCACAAGAACGGATTTCCACTCGCCGCCTTGTCCTGTGGGATCTCGGTCCCTTCTTTGACCAACGTCGCCAAATGAATCTTTCCAAACTCATCAAACAGTTCTAGTGATGCGGTCTTGGGAGCCGCGATGCCCTTTGGTGAGATCATCCAAAAGTCGATTGTGGACTTCCCGGCGATGTAGGTGGGTCGATAGTTGAGGTAATAGAAATCAAGAGAGGGTCCGGTGGTGGGGAGGTAGGCGAGTTTTTGGGTCCCACGAACTTGGGATTCGATTTGGAGTTGGAGTGGGAGGGCAGAGGTATCAGAGAATGTGAGGGCCATTGACTTGACGACGTTGTTGGATGCTGGGGTATGCTTTGCGGGTGCTGCTGTGGCTGGGGTGGTGAGGAGGGAGAAGTAGGAGAGGAGGGTTATGGAGAGGAGGGCGAGGGTTGTTGCCCACTGTGCTGTGAATGGTCTGCTGAGCATCCTGACACGACGGACTCCTGAAGTTGTAGTAGTGGATGAAGAAGTAGTGGAAGGAGCGTTGGAGAAGGCGGAGGAGAGGAGGGCGGTAAGGGCGGTGGTGGTGGAAGAGAGGATTGCTTGGGAGGGGGCTGTGGATCGGAGAGGGGTGATGGCCTTGGTGAACGAAGACTTTAGGAAGGTGTTGTTGGAGGTCTGTGCCATTGGGAACTTGTAGATGGTTGTCAATGGCATTTTGAGTTGGTCGGTTGGTTTTTTTTTGGGTGTTCGTTTTTTTGTTTGAAAAGGATGGGTACAGTAAAAGGAAGAGTATTAAATATAGATATGTAAGATAGATGGTATAATAGATAAAAAGGCTTAGCCCTAGAGGGACGTTTGTTGTCGCTTGAAGAGGAGAATGAACGAAAGGTGAGGAAGAAGATGATGAGTGAGTTCAGGGGTGACGATGAGGGATTATATACTAGAAGAAAAGAGGGTGGGAGTCCCTTAACAAGCTGTTTGCAAATCCCCCCCTCACCCTCACGTTTACAACCAGCCTCGTCCCTGGCAACGATAGTAAGTTGGATGGTGAGACCTTCCGTTATGATTGCCAGGCTAGAAAATAATATATTTTGTGCTGGCCCATTCGACATTCCACCGCCAGCTGGAAAATCAAAATCAAAATCAAAAAAGGGAAAAGTATCGAACGCGTGAGGCTCGACGCGTTTAATCAAGTGACTGTCATATCCAACATGAAAGCTTGATCAATTGGATTAGGGTGAACACGGACCAACCGAGACAAGCTATTGCAATCCCAACGTCCCTCCCTTCCCTCTTTGTTAGCCATGGCGGAGAGTTCGTTTCCTCGATAGAGAAGAAATGGAGGAAAAGCAGTGAATATTATCCGCACGCATACTCGGTCCCTGACAAATCCAACGGCTCAACGTTATTGTTTGGTCGTTTTTAGAAGTCATTTTTTTCCTCGAGAGGGAAGGGGAACACATTAAAGCCTCACATGAAGTGAGCTCCGAGCGAGAGAAGGAAATGGGTTTGCGAGACGTATGCACCCGTCGGTGCCAGTGACATACTTTTTTTTTTGCGTGAACAAAAAACCAAAGATGAACATCTAGCGCGATCGGATAAAGGATGACAAGTAGGAATGCTGGCAAGGCAGGGTCACAGGGATGAAAAGTATAGCAATCAACCAAGAGACGTCCCTCCTGTCCATTCCGAACCCTTGTCAATTACTCTACGAAAGCTCCCTACCATCTTGTTCAGTCCATACCCACCCCTCATTACGATTGCGCTCATGGCATCCCTCTTTCGTATTTTACCTTTCCTTTCTTTCCCCAGATGCACGATCCATCTCTCCCAAAAAAAATAGGGTTCACTCTCATCCCTATCGTTTCCTGGTGCCCAGCATGGACATGTGCGCCACTAAGAAAAAATGCGGGGGCGGTGAATTTTTTTCTTTCTCTCTAATTCTCCACCTATCAATGGACTTAATGTAAGTCGTATCACGCCTGCACTAAAGTAATAGGGTACATGTCATAATGATAATGAAAATAAGACTTTTACGGAGTTGTAAAGGTGGGGTTACATGTAAAGAAAAGGAAACAAAAAAAAGTGGGGGCGAAGATGGGGAGGAGTAAGTAAAAAGGGAGCAATTCTCACCCACATTTGAAGTCCGAACCCCGCATACCTTGCATGCATCCTTGTCAATTGTACCATTGAAACAGGAAAGTGGGATTTGTCCGGGATAAAAGGAAAAAGGGGAATACATGGTAGGGATGGATCTGCATGATTCTCTTTTTTCCGAAATGTTACGTGCTGAACATGTAAGGAACTTTGAAGTGGTATCAAAAACACATGTGGCGGAAGGTGGAGAAAAGTGAAGGAGCAAAGAGAAAATGAAAAGGATAAAAAAATGGATGCCTGATCGTCTAGGCCTGAAGAGACTTTGAAGAAGAGTTTCCGGGGCTGTGATCCACGTTGAACAAAGGGCTTCCTATGTCCCTTGTTCAGCATAACTCGCCTTGTTCACCACTCACTCTCACCAAAGCTCCAGGGGCTCTTTGGGAAAAATAAAATAGGGGGCGGATCAGAGCGTAGCCTCTTGCAAAAAACTTGACTCGGTGGAATTACCGTTATGGGGTTGGTTGCCTGTCTTTCAACTCTAAACGGCTCACCACCTGAGACAAGAGGGTAAACGAAGGTCGAGTTGTCATTGGTGTAGAAGGAAGACAAGTGCACGAGGGAGGGCACAGAGGAGTAGAGAGTCCGTTCCCCACATTTTGACTTTTCTATGCCTCTCCATCGTCCTCTCACTACCCCGCATTTCTATTCAAAGCTGATGTGCTCTTTCTTCTTGTCCTTGATTCACGTTGCGCTTTGTTGGCACTTGCACTCATACATTCGCCCTTCTAACTGATAACATGTGCGCTTTATTCGCTTTGCGAACCTGAAACGGATCGGTCTTTGATAGCCTTTTTTCGATCCAACCCAGAACGACAAGTAAAGGGTATCGAGAAAGGCAAGGATGACATGAATGGACAACTCTTGGGCGTCATCCAAAAGGCCACTCTCCTTTACGAAATCGAAATCTTTACTATGTAATAGAAATGCGGGGTAACATGGCCGAGGATGAAGACTCGTTCGTCTTCCTTATCCCAGTCCTGGTCACCCCTTTTTTTCACCGCGTCTCCCCCCACTCGATGTTCATTCTCAGTAATCACCTCATTCCATGGTCTGTCTTTTTTTCCTCTTGTCCTCAACCCCAGCACCATCCACCTCTTTCCTTTCCCTTTTTGAATGCGTATGCACCACGATAAAAAAGAAAAAGGATTCTCCGAAAGTTAAACTGTGCTCCAAAATAAAAAATGAATACTTGTTTCTCTCGCTTGTGACCAACTGACTCCAGGAAGAAACACACAAAAACACTAACGTTCATTAGCCAATGGATCCAGTTTTCTTGGTTGGGTTGACGTGGTACAAATGAAGGGCAAGAGGGCGATTAAGGAATCTTAAATCGCAACTGTGCCCACCCATTGGTCAAGAACTGCTCTGTACGTTCAGCCTCCGATGTTCCCTTGGAACTTGGAAAGAGAGAAAAAAATGGAGACTCATGTTTTGGTATCGTTTTATAAGTTCACTCATGCTGATTTCGTATGGATCATACATATTCTTTTTTACTTCTTTTCGTTGGTACATATGGAAGCAATGGATTCAATGCACCTACTACTTTATGGATCTGATCGAGAGTACCCTCTGGTCCACTTTCCTTTTCTTGTTTCTTACGTATCAAATGAAGCAGGAAGGGGCAGTAGGGGAGTCAGGGGACGAGTTATGCATCGCAGCATAGTGATAGAAAACAAACAAAATGTTGTCAACAGGCCCCCTCTTTCGCCGTCCTTCTTTGCTTGCGGTCGGTCCCGAATGGATCCTCGTTCCTCCTCCTTCTATCCATCTTTTCCTTTTTGCTTTCATCTCTCGATCCCCATCGTGTTGTTTACATTTTCCAGTTGTCCTCGTTAGTCTCCCCTTATTGACTTTCATGCTCCCATCTCGTTTCATTTGACAAACAGTTTTTTTTGCTTATCGTCCTTGCTGGAACACCTAATAGCACCCAATAGTAATCGAAAGGAAGTATACCACCGAAAAGGGGAAAAGATAAATGCAACGAAGCGAGGGCGTGAAAGCAGAAAGGAATAGGGGGAGCTCATGTCGTCCTGGCTGGTTGTTGGTGTACATTTCCTGCGTGCTTTACAAGTCCACCACGATCTGTCAACAAAGCTCTTTGTTGACAGCATTTTTTGTTGTTGTTCACAAGGAAGTATGAAATGTGCGCTCGTTCCTCCTCTACAAGTATGAACCTTTTCAGCAAGAGAAGGGATGCTGCAGTTGTTGATGCCGGTGTCTGTGTTGACTTCCCGTGGCAGTCTTTTGTTGTTCTTATGAATACTAAAGCTGATGCTGATGATGATCATGTTTGAGTGACATGTAACATGTTTCTGCAACACACAACCCTGGAGCGGATAAACAAAGTACGAGTATTGCCAGATCATCGTAGCTGAGTTGGTTATGGGCCATGAGCCAGTCCTTGTGCTTGATTGTATTAACACTAAGAGCGCCAATTGAACAGAAACAATGAAATGTCTCGATATGAATGACGATAGTTGGTAGGGTAACCCTGGATGTTTGTCCTATCTTTCCTCCGAGAACGCGATTACAATACGTTTGTGTTTGAGTCGATTCAATGAAAACCTTGCTCTTGCCTTTTCCGACCGGGTTATTTTATTCGGTTCTGTCATCGTTTCCGTAGGGGGTAGGGGGAGGGGAACCCTTCCTCTTTCTTTTAATAAGGATTCACCCATTCTATTCGCATTACCTTAGTTCTTGGGGATCCGTGTATGCCCAGATCTTACTCTGTCCTTATTTTCTCCCTTTTTAATATTTTTTTCAATTGACGGGTCCGCAACGTCTGAATTAGTCCATGGGAATGGAGAAAGGGACAAGACAATGTCATCTGTCAGAAAATGAACATGGAGCCGTGTCGTTCATCGTCGATTCCTTCTTCATTTTTTTTTCGTATAAAAAGTGCATCCTCGACTCCTGCTTTTTTTTTTCTTTGTTCGACTTGACCTTGATCCTTTTCTCTTCTCCTCCTCTTTCTTCTTCTCTTCGACTACTTCTCCTCTTCCTCAGATTCAGATCTTCCTCTTCATCTCCCGTCACTTGTACACACAATTCATACCCTTGTGAACGTCAACAAATCAACACACCCTTACTTTACCGTCTTTGTCAACAAACATCTCTTTTCTTTGTAAACAGCTGCTCGCTACACATTGACCATTTACCCTTCGTCGTACACACGCTCTTCACATAGTAAACAAACACTCCTTTGTTACTAGTTTCCCATCAACTCACATACACACATACTCCAGCATCGACTTGTTGTCAAGGAGTAACCCGCCCTCGCGTCCTTCACACACCTTTTTTATTCTTTTTTTTGGTGTCATCTGCAAACAAAACATATACCACTTCCCACCCTCCCCTGTAATACTATCCACTTCCACATCCCCTTTGTATTATTCCCCACCTTTAAACACAACAAACAACAACAACAATGACAAAATTCAACTTTTTCAAGAGTGCTCCTGAGGGCAACACTAGCAACAGCACCGTTGCCTCGCAGGACAAGGAAAAGGGCATCGCCGCTGCTGCTGCCCACCACAAACGCCCTGCCTCGTCCAGACGTTCATCTTACGAGTCGGCCGTCCAGGGCAACGGCGTCGTCCTCGCCAAGAACGAGCGCTACTCGCATGACCACGGCCGCCCTGCCTCTGTCAATGCCACTTTTGAGGATGGTGTTGTTATGGAGTCTGGATTTCGCGGCTACCTTGTCGTCTTTGGTGGTTTCTTGGTAAGCAACCACCCTTCTAATTTTGCAGTTTATCTTTCTCCACTCCTTTCTCTTTCTTCGTTATCCCCATCCTTCCTCTCCCACTCCTTCCTCTCCCACTCCTTCAACCCCAGTTTTGGATCCATTTCTGTCAAAGTTATAGTTTCGCATCCGATATCAAACCTTTTTCCCTTCCTTTACCCCGGATTTTTCTTTCCTCTTTCAGCTTGACGCCTTCAAAATCCGCTAACTTACGATATATCCATCTCTTTTTCACCAAATAGACCATCTTGGCTGCCATCGGATATGTCTCCATCTACGGTATCTTCCAGGCCCAGTACAGCGAGAGCTACGGAGCTCGCGGTGCGACCCAGTCCGCCATCTCCTTTGTTGGTTCCCTTGCCGTCGGTTTCCAGTTCGGTTTCACTATCATTGCCGGCCCCGTCATGAACAGGTTCGGCCACAAGGTCGTCCTCTGGTCCGGATGCATTATTGGTTCCCTCGGTCTCTTGCTCGCTTCCTGGTGCAATGAGCTCTGGCAGTTGTACCTGACCCAGGGTGTCATGTTTGGTATCGGTGCCTCCCTCCTCAACTTGGCCGCCACCGCTATCCCTCCTCTCTGGTACGATAAGCACCGTGGTCTTGCCATGGGTATCTGCTTCGCTGGTGCTGGTATTGGTGGTCTTGGCCTCGGCTTCATCATCCCTGCCTTGATCAACGCAGTCGGCATCTACTGGACCCTCCGCATCTACGCCATCTTCCACTTTGTCTGCACCGCCTTTGCTGCCTTGGTTATGCGTGCTCCCCGTCAGCTCTCTGGCCCTCCCATTGCTCAACGCAAGGATACCATCAACTTGACCATCCTCCGCGATCCCGGTTTCATGCTCTGGTTTGTCGCCGCCGCCCTCTTTGGTTTCGCCTACGTCGTCCCCTTCACCTACATCCCCTCATTCGCCAAGGATGTTGTCGGATTGGACCCCAACGTCAAGGGTGGTCAGCTGTTGTCGATCATGTCTGGCGCCAACGCTGTCGGTCGTGTTATCATCGGTATCGCTGGTGATCGTCTGGGAGCCATCCGCGTTGCCGCCTGCGCCTTTACTCTCGCTGGTCTTTCGTGCTTCATCTGGATGTTTGCCGAGACTGAGGGTGCATTGATTGGCTTCTCGATCATGTACGGCTTCTTCTCTGGCTCGTTCTTCACCCTCGTTGCCTCGATCACCGCTAACATTGTCGGTCTCGCTAACTTGGGCTCGGGCCTGACTGTGATCTTCTTGACCAACACCCCCGGCAACTTGTTTACGTTGCCCATTGCTGGCCAGATCTTTGAGAAGGCTCAGGACTACAAGTCGATGATTGGTTACAACGCGGCGATGTACCTTGTTGCGGGAGCGATCTTGTTCTTCTTGATGATCTACAACCGCTGGACCAAGCGTGTCGACGTTGTCTAAGCAAATCGCTATATAATCATAATACCTTGTAAACCTTTTACTGTAGATATCTCTGTATTATCTTTTACTACTTTATTATTATTAAAAAAGATCTCATGCCATGCATGTATCCATTTATTACCCAAGAGCATGTTCCATCAGTTTAAGTGTGCAAAAGAAGTGATGGCCCCTGAAAAGTGAAACTCAGCCACACCTTTTTTATGCCCTATGTATCACTTCCCTGTCCTCTGTACCCCAGACACCATACAGAAAGGTACAAAGGCCAGGAAACACTCTCGCCCAACCAACCACAGCAGACCAGGGAAGAGCAGCCAAAGTTCAGTTCCAGCCCAGATCCACTCCACACACTCACACAACAGGATGCCCCGACTGATAGCAGACTCATCCCTTCAGTCGCTTCCATGACCAAACCCTTCTTCCGTCTTCTCGTCCCTTCATCATCCTCTCTCCCCTCTCTCTTCGTCTTCCCTTCCTCCTCATCACCCGCTTTTGCATTCCGATCATCCCGGCAGCCACTACGATCACATCTCTCATACAAGAGATCACTCCTTCACACATTTCATCACCAACAGAGCCAACTCTCAGGGCAAGGCCGCACCTTTGACTTTTCAACACACATTCCTTACAGCTCCCACTCCTCTACAAGCACCAACAGCATCAGCAAAAGCAGTATGAACATTCTGGTCTACTCTGGCGACGGCACCTCCCGGACGTCGCTCATCCACACCGTCAACAGCCTGCGCTCCCTCGTCGGACAACACTACGATGTCATGAAAATCGATGCCACAGGACTGCTTACCGAACCGTGGGAAGATTCGACATCCCTGCTGGTTATCCCTGGGGGGAGGGACTTGCCATTTACTAGAGACCTCAATGGGGCCACCAACGATCGGATCAGGAACTATGTTCAGTCTGGAGGGAGGTTTTTTGGGATCTGTGCTGGGGCGTATTATGGATCGGATCGGATCTCGTTTGAGCTAGGCCGGTCGTTGGAGGTGCAGGGGGAGAGAGAGTTGAAGTTCTTTGCGGGAGAGTGTCGAGGGGCTGTTTATCCTGGATTTGTTTATGAATCTGAGAGTGGCGCCAATGCTGTCGGGATTCAACTCAACCAGGAGGTCTTTTCTCGGACACAGCAGGGGCAGGATGCTGGGCTTGATTTTGCAGAGACCAAGGTCTACTTTAATGGAGGCGGGTACTTTGTGGACGCAGACAAGTATCCAGGGACCACTGTCATGGCCTGGTACAAGAAGGAATCAACCCAGATTGAGCCAGACTCTCCAGGACCCAAAGCAGCTATGGTCGCCTGTCAAGTCGGACAAGGATTGGCGGTTCTCACAGGCGTTCACCCGGAATACAATGCGACTCATCTGGATGCACGCAACCCGGAATACGGACCGCAGCCAAATGTTGTGAACCGGCTATTGGAGCGGGAACATGAGCGGCGACTGTTTTTGAGATCTGTCCTGGCCAAGATGGGCCTTTCCGTCGCTCCACCAGAACCTGGTCAAGCTGCTACGGCTGTGAATGGGACGACCACAGGAGTCATTCAAGGCGTTCCTTCGATTACTCCTCTTTTCCTTGCATCCGTCCAGCCATCGTACACAACAGAGTTGAGCAGGACTTTGTTGGGACTCGCCAATGGTCAGGGCCAGATACAGGAAGTCAACGATACCTTTCAAATTGTTCCGTCGCTCCAGCACACGATCCCGGTTCATAACCCCACAACACCGGCGACAGCTCCAGGACTGGAACAGGAGGAAGGTGAAGAAAATATTACCAAGAACATTGTCCTCTGTGCTGACGCACCACCACCAACGACCATGACACCTGAATTCAACATGGCGCACTTTTTCCAGCACCTCGACCTGACCCGCCAACAACAACTGGCGACCGGCATCGGCTCCCGTTTCAGCAACAACAACCTCACATTCGGCAACAGTCTCCTGTACGGTCAAGTTGTGACCTCGACACAGACAATGCTGGACAAAAACTTTGGGCTCTGCCAGAGGCTGCCCAACGGCTTTGTGTGTAATGCGACTATTCAAGTGTCAGGACGAGGACGCGGTCGAAACTCTTGGATCTCTCCGCCAGGCTGTTTACAGTTCTCGATGGTGCTGCGACACCCGGTGCAAGCGATTCATGCATCAGCGGTGTTTGTGCAGTACCTGGTGGCATTGGCGGTGGTCGAGAGTGTATGTTCGTTGCCTGGGTATGAGGACTTGCCATTGAGACTCAAGTGGCCTAATGATATCTATGCGGAAGCGCCCCTGGACCACCCTTCACAGGCTCAGGCGGCAACAGCAAGCTCCTCGCCAAAGATGATTAAGATTGGAGGCGTCCTCGTCAACTCCAACTTTGACGGCTCTGAGTTCCTCTTGGTCATCGGTAAGCACCCATCTCTTTTTATTTGGCTGACAAGCTTCGATGTTGAAAACGTGTAACTAACTACCACTCTTTTTATTTGCCTCCACTTGCACAGGATGCGGAGTGAATGCGACAAATCCAAACCCAACGACGTCCATCAACCACCTAATCCGCCACCACAACAAAACCACAGGAAAAACACTAGCCCTCTTCTCCCAAGAAACCCTCCTTGCTCAGATCCTTGTCAAATTCGAACAATTCCACCGCCAGTTCCTAGGCGGTAATGGAACCGGATTCGCACAATTTGAAGAGATGTATTACCGGCGATGGTTGCACTCGGATGCAATCGTGACACTGACGACCATGACGCCTCATCGGCGGGTGAGGATTAAGGGTATTTCGTTGGATTATGGGTTGTTGAGGACTGTTGGCGTGGATGAGCAGGGGAGGGAGGTGGGTGGAGAGGAGTTTAGGTTGCAGCCGGATGGAAATAGCTTTGATATGTTGAAGGGTCTTATCTCGCAGAAGGCGTAAAATAGATGAAAGGTGGTGAGGGCGATAGCAGGAACGTCTTCAAGACGATATTGTATTTGTAGCGACATAAAATAACTCTCAATTTAGACCCGGCATGCTTATGTGAGTCTTGCTTGCCTTACGCCCATGCCATCGCTCGGATCTGGAAAAGAGATGGAAAATGAAAGCGGTGTGTGTTGGTATGTACGGAAAGGAATTGACTGGCTGGGTCCGGATTGTCACCTTACACTGTTTGTACCCCTGTTTCTCACACCGTAAAAAAAAAGTGTCCACAAACAAAAAACAAGGCAGGTAAGCTAAAAGCAAGGCATAAAGCAGGGGGAGAAACAAGAACCACCCCTTACATCTCATTCCTTCCATTCCTCCTTTTTTTTCTTACCTTCCATCCTTCCTTCGCTCACTCGGACCTCTTGCTTCCTTCCCATCTAACCGTGCGTCCAGCCAGCCAGCCAGTTAGGAACCAGGAACGCGTCTTACTCTCCTTTTTTTTTGTGCCTTCTCGTAAACAATTTTTTTTTGAGAGCCAACAGGTTTGACATAACAAAAAAAGGGTATGACTTTTAAATTGCAATATCTAAGATACGAATAGAGTTGTACAAGGAGGGTTTCTTGTGTTGGCAGATAGGTAGGTATGGTAGTGGTGGTGGTAGGCATAGCAAGGACAAAAGGTGGTGGTGGATGTGAAGTTAGGAAGTGAAGGGAGGGAGGGTACACCACGCCAGGTAAGAGAGATTCAATTACAAATACACGCACACATCCAGGAACAGATGTTATGAGATTGAATGAGTATGAATTGAGGGCAGTAGGAGAAACAGGTCAGAAGCTTTTTAGGAGATGGGTAAACAGAGACGGCCTGGATTCAAGAAGCAAAAAAAAGGCGCTATTTTTATCATGCATTGAAGGGTTGGGGGAGCTAGCTAGTTTTGTATGTAGGTATGTGTGTATGCCCTGCATGGAGGCAGAGGAGGTAAAGAAGGAGGGAGACAAAGCAAAAGCAAAAGCAAAGCAATCGATCTGAACCGGAAGTCCAAAGGAGGTTCTGTACCCCCTTTTTGATACTCTTCCAGTGTCCCTTTCCTCCTCGGAACCTGAGGCGTTGTTGGTATGTAGAGGATGTGTAGTGTGAAGATAGCGAAGTGATGGAATTAGAGTATTGTGGTGGCGTCTTTTTTCATTTCTGATAACGGTGGTTGTGATGGGGGTTTCCTATTGGCGAGACACTGTTTTCCTTCAATCAATAAAAGGTGGATCAACTTCAGGAACAGCTAGGCTACGCAGACAAATAGGTGGTCGGAGGTACTTGATGACCTGGTACCCTTCATGTCAATAAATGAAAGACAAACGGGACCCCCCCCCCCCCCCCGCTTGTTCGTTCTCCTTTGTACTGTAGGAGGTTCGATTGGCCATCAAGAGATGTTGTTCAATCAACAGTGAAGAGAAACATAAACAGTACAGCCCGTTCCCTCCTTGTCCATTTGTCCCCGTTCCTTTGTCGGATGTCGAATCCTACTTAATGCCGCAAATTCAGCATCAACCAACAACGTTGTGAGAAAGTAAAAGAAGGGCGCCAGAAATACATGCTCTTTTTTTTTTTAATTCCCTTTTGCTCGCAACCAGCCCTTTCCCTCCGACTTAACCTTGCACCTTTGCATTATCTATCCTCTTCTCTCTTTTCCCTTCACTCTCTCTCTCTCTCTCTCTTTTTTTTCCCTCCTTTTTTTATTCCTTTTCCTTTTCTTCTCTTTTACTTCGTTATCGACGTCTTCTTTCTCAAACTTCCTTCCCTTACCTCACTCCCCTACCCCCACCCTCTCTCTCATCCTCACCCAGGCCATAGGGTGCCATTCCGTGGTCTGCCATCGCACTTTCCTCCTTCCCCTTAGCATTCATTCGCTGCTCATTCGACATTCTCCCTCCTCCCTTCCTTCCTACCTTCCTTCCTTCACACTCGCAATTTTTCACGACCCCTTCCTTCATCAACGTCTCTTCTCTCGACAAGTGATTACATAAAAAGAACAAGTCGACTGCCGGCTCCACCCATCGCTTTTTTTCATGCACCAACAGTTCATGTAATAAACAGCACCATTCGACTCATTCAACTTGACAACTCACTCTGGACAAAACGCCTCTCGACATTCAAACCAGTGCATTCGACTCACCCAACCCGTCCTTTTTTCTTTCCTCCTTCTCCCGCTCTGCCTCTCTACTATTCCTCGCTCTTGCTCTACTATTCCTCCTCTTCCTCCTTCTCATGCCACCCACACCCTTACAGCTAGACAGAAAGAGAGAAAAGAAACGGTCCAGAAAAACCAAATTGCATCAGGAGGAACGAACTACAACCCAACACCCTCAGCCGTAACGACTACAACAACCAATATCCCGTTATCTCGGATTATTTAACGGACAACAAGGACAACAACATATACACAGCATGCGTTTCCAATCATTGCTGCTTCTCGGCCTCCCTGCCGTGATGGCACTTGTCAATGCCGCCGAACCAGCAGGCGATGTCTATCGATCGGTAAGCTTGACTCCCTCTTTCCATCGTCATATCACACATCCCCTTTTCCCCCTTTACATGCACCCAGTCCGTCCCCCGTCCACCTCCTTCCATCCCTCCACCTCACACTTTGTGTCATAGTCTTTTGTCTATCGCTCCCTCCTATCACATCACATAATCACAAATTACAACAAATTATCAAGACACAATCAATCAAATCTGCCTCTCATTCGAGTAGAAGGAAAAGAAGGGAAAAAAAAGAGGGTGGACGAAGGGAAAATGAGAAAGGAGACTATGCCCAATCTAGCATGGACATTATTGGCCCTGACTAGACCATATGAAAGGAAGAGAGAAAGGAGAAAGAAAGAGAGTTTTTTTAGTCCTTCCAAGCGGAACGAATGACCTTCCAACTCGTACACATCACACATTTGGATTAAAAGTGTGGTCTTGTCTGTTTTGTTCAATGGTAGTTCCCATGTGTTTGCGCCCTGTCGAGCAAGCAAGGCAAAAGCAAAGCAAAGCATGTCTCAGTCAAATCAGCTGCATTGCACTCCCTGATGGCTACGATTGGTGTTTTGTGCCAGCTTGAATGAGAGCGAGGGAATTGCTTGCTATGTTTGGACATTGAGACTGACGGGTCAACAAAAGGGACGAACAAACAAAACGCTGGAAGAGAAGGGGATTGAGAGCCTTGTGCGATTCTTTCATTTTTTAATTTGTGCCAATTTATTTAATTTGCCAGACACACCGTTCTTGTACGGTCATTTTTCAGTTTGTTTGTGCGTTGTTTGTTTGTTTGTTTGTTTGTTTGTTTGTTTCTTCGCCATTGGCAGAAGAGGGAATTGCCCTCACCACTTCAACGCCCGCCCTTCCCGCCCTCTCCATCCTACTCTATCCCACACCTCTTTCTCACACTACACCTGCTGCATTATCCCCTCCACGCAACCTACCCAACGGAAAAATAAGTCACATACACACACTTTCTACGTCCATTCGTTTCTTGGCGCAATTGCTTTCATACGCTGTGCCAGAGACCAAGGCACCGCCTCTGTACACATTCCTTCAGTGACACACAACAACACTATGTCTCCGAAACAATGCTTTGTTGTGCTCCTCCATCAATTGAAGATCACATTTCGGGGAGCAACTTCCATGTCGAAGGGCAAACAGAGGACCCTTGTCCTGTTTCCAACCTTGCCCCGTCTCTTTTACCCCATGACCTCATGTTCCCCTGACCATCATCCATTAATGAACTTTACAACGTACGCTCATCCATGTTACATCCTATTTATCTTTGACCTCAACTTCTAGCCATCATATGCAGTGGCGCGTCGAGGCATCGCAGACAGAACTGTGTATGCCGCCGAGCCAGGATTGGACCTGGACCTAGATCTGGTAACTGGCGATGAAGATGGGGAAGATGGCCCTGATTCCTTTGCTGCCGAAGCCGGCGACATCGTTCGGGTGCCCGTAATCGGTACTACTACCACCACCCCGACCTCAGAACCAAAGCCCAAGAAGACGATATCGGTATCAACGTCGTCAAAGCGCAAGACCAAGAAGCCTACCACCACGGTCAAACATACGTTGCCACCGACAACAACTACAAGGGCAAGGACAAAGACGACGACGACGACGACTACAGAGGATGACATTGGTGACCCTACTCCTCGTCCTCCCACTTCGCATACAACAACAAAGTCAAAGTCGCATCGTACTCTGCAGCCTTCACAGTCACCACCTTCGTCGCCCCCTCCTCAGCACACGGCACCGACGACGACCACCAGCCCTGTTACGGTCCCCCATACGACTACAACTGAGTCTCATCAAGAAAGCCCCACAGTTGAGCCTCGTAATCCCGAGACTACGCCTCACACAACAGGAACTCCCGCACACGAGAGCGGCGCGTCAACTGTCACGGTTCCTCCAACAACCACTACCACGACTACTGCCGGCAGCATTAACCCTTCCCATGATGGATCTGTTAGTGACTCGCCTACACCATCGACGCCAACAGGACCCCACGAGACGCCAGCTCCTACCGATTCCAGCTCGGTCACTGCGACAGTGTCTTCATCGCCAATGGCATCACCCAGTGTGTCAGTTTCCGTGCCCGTGTCACCCTCGGTCTCCATCGAGCCTACACAGTCAGTCTCGGTCTCCATCGAGCCTACACAGTCAGTCTCGGTCTCCATCGAACCTACACAGTCGGTCACTCCTATCGAGAACAGCCCCAGCTCCATCAGCGTTACAGCCTCGCCCACGGTGACCCCATCAACAACGCCCAGCCCGACCCTCATCTCTGGACGACCCAGACCCGGCAACGACACGTTTACACTGCCTCTGCCCAGCAACGGCACTTTTACTTTGCCTCTGCCCACCAACGGCACTTTTACTTTGCCTCTGCCCACCAACGGCACTTTTACTGTGCCCGTCACGACTCGTAAACCAAGACCCACTGGCACCTTGACAACAACAGTGAGCAGTAACTCGACCGCTACAACAACTGTGCGCACCACTCATGTTCCATCTCCCACGGTCACCATTCCAACCACAACCACCACAACTACAACAACGACCACATCCACCACGACCACAACCACGACCACCACTACGACCACTACTAAGTCAAAGTCTCATCGTCCTCGCAAGACCACGACGCCTTGGTTGCCCAGTTCGATCGAGCCCGTTGCCCCTCCTAAGACAACCGCGACTCCTTCGCCTGGCACCTCGCTCCCAGATGTGGTCATCCCCAACCTGCACCCGGATATCCCACCCAACTCGTTTAATGTCCAGTTGAGACTCCAGCACGTCTCGTACTACCAAGTCATCTATAACGGCGTCCTTGCAGCTCAATTGGTCTCGTTCATCCCTGAGCAGCTCAGCTCTTTGCTCAAGGTCGACAGTGACGACATCATGGTCCTGGCGATCCGTGATGCCAGTCGCCACACTGCTGGATCCAAACGGTCTCTTCGACAACGCGACAACAGAATGGACGACCGAGGCGATTTCAGGAAACGGGGTCTGGTCACCAGCAACAGTGGCGACGATGCCGTCCAGGTGATTGTGTCGATCCCCAAGAGCCACTACTGGGCCCTCTCTGGATTGCTCAAGGACTCCAATAGCGGTCTGTACACGGCTAGCCCCGAAAACTTTGGTCAGTACATTGATTCGGACTTCCCACTCAGCAACCGACCTCCTGAGGCGGCGTCCAAGGGTGGAAGCAGCAATACCCCTTTGACTGGAGATAATCTCGGCACTGGAGACCCCAACCTGGTGACCAATGCTGGTACGAGCGGCGGATCAACTTCGAATGGCGCCATTATTGGATCGTTGGTTGGTTTGGCGACGGTCGCGTATGTTGGTATTGCGATGTTGGTGGTTCGCCGGTACCGCCGGAGACGACAGGCAGAGCAGGATGAGGCCGATCGGAGACTGCAGCTCCAGAGGAGCATCTCTGCGCCTATCACCGCCCCCGTCAACGTCCAAGGTGGATCCCAGGGATGGGGATGGCAAGGCCAGTAGACGGGATGTCGTCTGCACACCTTGACACACATTCCTTTTTTGTCATCATTTTGCATCCATGAACCAAAATTTTCATTCACACGAAACAACAAGAAGCACAATCCCTAACGACATATCATTATTTATGTTCACTTCCTTTCCTTCCCTCCTTCTACCCTCACATTTAAAAATAAAATAAAAAAGCCCTTTTTTTTTTTTCCTCGTACACGAACCCGGTCCTAAGAATGCGTGGGGAAAAGCGCATTGGGTTGAGCAAAAAGGAATGAGAATGCCGCACAACCGTTCAGGTGCGATTGTAGGGGTCACAATTGACTATCCGTCGTCAAGTGTCCATCCTGCTCTAACCCTCCTTGGACCAACAAAAGTTCCAAGGGAATACTCTCAATAGAACAAAACAAAGTTGTTCGTTGGTTACTTTTGGATCTTCTGAATGGCAGTGACCCCCCTTGTCTGTGCATGAGTCTAACAATCTTATCTCAAGGCCTAATGGTCGTTTTGATGAGAGGAGCGAAAGGAAAAGGAGTTTCAAAAAATAGAAGAGATGTATGACAAAGGGGCAAGAAGCATTACGCATTTAGGTTCTGAGCAACGTTTTCTAGTCCCGCACGTGTCATGCATGGTTGGGCGAAGTTTACTTTTGTCTCTCGCGTGTTTTTTTTTTTTTTTTTCTGTTTCTTTTGCATGTGTGTTCCTGGTTCAAACTGTTGAGATGCCGTGGCTCCTTTTGGTTTTTTGTTAATGAGAGTGTTTCCTAAACAGACCTCAGGAAACGCTATTTTTTTTTCTTTACCGCGTACAAACTAAACATCCTCACGTTCTTCGTTCCCGCTTGCCTTTTTTTCCACTCCTCTCATGTTTTCCCCATTGTTGCCAGTCGAAAAATGAAATGGTGGCGTAATTAATGGGAATGAAGGGAGGGGGGTGGGACAGGGTGCGGCACTCAAGAGATACTGATCTGTCATGCACAAACATCCAACATACATACAAACATGCTGTACGTGTAGATGATGTTCGTTGACGAAGAAAAGAAGTAGGAAAACACGCTCGAGTAAAAGAATACACAACGGCTCGGATCGACAATGAGAGTGGAGGCTACCTGGAGAAAGATGAACGAGGATGAGAAGAGGAGCTGAAGATGGAGAAAGATATGATGGCCATGGCGAGGGAAGAAGGAAGTTGTTAATGACGAATGGTTAGAGGTTTGATCGAGGTTGGAAGGAGAGTGGGTGAGAAGAGAGGAGGAGGTGTGAAAGGTACCATGCCGTTGCTTAGTATCGCCATCGTCATTATAGACGCGCTTTTTCTCGATCCTCGCTGTTGTCGAATAAAGAAGATGCATGCTTTGAAAATAGAAGCGTTGGTCTGAGAAGGTCGTTTGTTGAAGAGATGTGTAAGGTGTGAGTAGAGAAACGGAACGAGGAGGAACGGCAGAGGATGTATTAGTGACGAGGAAAGGGAAGGCTATCCTACTAGATATCCATGAACAAGCAAAAGCTAAAGAGGAGGATAGCAAGGTGAAGACGAGGAGACGTGTTTGCCCAGTTTTTGGGAATGGGTGATAGATGTATCTCGTTCCCTGATACACTCTACTCTGTCCAGTCTGATTGTTGTTTTTTCCTTCTTGCGACCCAAACGACCTCGAATCAGGATTTGACTCCTCCTCTCTCTCTTTCTCTCTCTCTCTCTCTCTCTCTCTCTTCCTCTTCCCTTTCATCTTAGCTTCCCTTTCATCTTAGCTTCCCTTTCATCTTAGCTTCCCTTTCCTTCATCTTCCCATTTTCTTTCACAATTCCCTACCACTCCTTGGCTCATCTTTTCATCACCTATGAAAATAAGGAGTCTCCTGGTATGCATATCTCTTTCACCTGTGTCGATAATGTGTTCTACCCCTTCTAAGCTGTCAAACCCAATGTGAGTTCTTATAGTTATGCTGATGCCCCATTGCATTACTTTCTGTACTCTCATTCACGTTAGAACATCAGCAGGAGCAAACTAAGAGTGATGGCAACCTGCACTACAGCTGACCTCAATAAAACTGACTTTTCGCGTTCTCTCCATTGCGCGTTTCTTTTTATGTCGTGGTTGTTCGATATAATTATATTTTGCTCATTTCTTTCGCTCTAGTCCGTCCCCTCATAGGCCAACCCAGTCTCCTTTCTACAATACTTGAATCAAGCGCTTAGCATGTTATTGCATAGTTTCTATCGTACAAGTTCTGACGAGATAAAATGATACTAAAATGATACTATAGCAAGAAAAATGAAAAAAATGAAAAAAATGATAAAATCGCCATTATTATATCTTTGTCTGCTTCAGCGTTCAACCCTCCAGATATCATCGCCAAGCAGACACACCGCATTCAATTCGCAGATCGCGCGTGCAGGTTGTTTGAAAACGCAAATCGCTATGGGACGACCCCTGGCGTAGAAAAAAAAAGGGGATAAATCCGAATCGACATATCTTCATCAGCTCCAAAAAAAAAAACATATCGAAGGCTCGGCTAGCTCAAGAAACTATATGATCCTCATAGTTCTCAACAATTGTATTGTCGATATGCAAGCCTATTTTTTTTCTACAATGAAACGAATGTCACGATCAAAAGCTCTTAGAAATCGTTCAAGGATCCCTTCTGTCTGCGGAAGATCGGTGTTGATGAATGGAAGCCCAGCATCAGCAACAAATGGGGGGGGGGGGGGGGTTTGAATGGCCTCAGCTGCCAGAACAATAGGACAGAATCTCATCGCACCAGGTGTAGCAACAACAGAATGCCCACTACCTCAAAAGGCGGATGTATAAGCATCCTCCTATTTCAGTTTAATCCTTCATTCTCTGGGGCACGTAGATGTCATTCGACTGACTTCTTTATCCGACAAGTATCTTTCTTTTATACGTATGCCCAAGGGTCTTGTGTAGCATCTTTGATGCATTCCCTTTCACCGGACCCTTTCGTTTTTGTGATGGCTTGTAGCCAAAAAAAAAAAATGCGCTATCGAAATGCACGAGGGCAGAGGTATTTCAATAATCAGTGCTTACTTTTTTTTGGCAAATGTCAAGGATTGAAACTCCCTATTGTCACCTCATTGTTCGAAGTAAAAAAAGGTGTTCTTCTCTTTGAGTTTGGCAGACGCTCATTGTTAGTTGCTTAGCTTCGTTCGTCCTTGTTTCCTCCCTTCGGTCTTAAAAGTAGAGAAACCACGTTTGTTAAGAATAAATGAGCACAAAATGAGTGTTCTACAATCACTTGAGGGCGAAGCAAAGAAACCCTCTCATGTTATTGTGTAAGACTGGACAGAGGCTTTGTTGGTGAGCAAAGAGTGCGACGCCTTTTATTAGATAAAGTACAATGAGAAAAGAGGAGAGTGTAAAGGTGAAACAGAAACTTTTTTCCCTTCTGGCTGGTATGAATGGGATGTTGGAGTTACAATGAACCAGGGGTGGTAGTAATAGTAGTCGAGGGGGTAGTGGATGGGGCAATGGCTGTATCGTACTCTGGAGGGAGACTGGGGAGGGCTGCCTCAGGTGCCATAGGGATATAAGGAGGTGGTCCTTCACTCCGGAGTCGGTTCAGTATAGGATGTTGTTGTTGGTTGGGTACGATGACGACAAGTCCTGACTCGCTGGTACTGCCACTGCCACTGCCACTGCCAGTGCTTGAAATGGATCCGGCGAAACTAACACGATTAGGTGCATGTATCTGTGAAGTCGATTGCATATTTGGGGTCGATAAACGGTTGTTGGTAGACGTGGTGCCGCCTGTGCTCGTGCCCGTCGTGCTGGTCGAGACAGGGGTGGAAGAACGACGACCCGATCCTGACTGGTGGATATTGTTCCTTCCTGCAAGACCGTCACGGAGAATATGGAGATGCCGTGAAACCGTGAAGGAAAATGCTGGAGATGGGGCGGTGATCACGGGAACAGATGACATGTGACTACCCTCCTGTTGCTCCTGGTGCCGGTTCTGATGCTGCGGGTGCTGGTCAAGGCGATCGGTAGAGTTCAGAGGTGTTGTGGTGAGGATGTTGGCGTTGGGGGCCATGATTGACCGTTGGATGATAGTAGGAGAAGTCGAGGGGGATGTAGTTGAGCTTCCTGGCGTGGTAGTAATAGTTGTTGTGGTGGTGATTGTTGTTGTGGTAGCCGCTGTTGTGTCTGTCGAGTTGGTCTGAAGGGTAGGGCGGGACGAGGCCATATAGGCGTTGACGGAGTCATCGTCATCGACCGAGGGCGAGGAGAGGGCGGGAGTGGAGGAGAGCAGGCCGAGGTGGGAGGATGCATAGTGAGCCTGGGCAGGGTAGATAATAGTCATCTCTGGGTCTAATGACGGTTCGTCAGCGGCATAAGCGCGGTATTGTGGAGGCGGGCATCCTAAAAATAATAAGGAATAGACTGTTAATACAAGGGTCCTTTGAGGCAGGATTCCCGTTGTTCCTCTCTTTCAAGCCCAGTTCCAGGGGAGGGAGTGAGTAACTTTGACAATAGCTGGCGAGTCTGTTATCATTTGTTATTTGTCACACAAATAAGCAATTTTAGAAAAAAAAGAGAGCATGCGATCACGATGATGTCAACCCAAAGCGTATCGGGAGCCCTGTTACCCTGTCTGTCTCTCTTTCATTCGGTCTGTAGCCTGTCAATCGCTCTTGGACTTGACCAAAGCGTAAGGCAGATAAAAAGAAAAAGATGAAGGGGAAAGATGGGGGATGGGTGTAATTGCTTCTCAGTGTCAGAAAGTAAGGGGAAAGGGGGAAGGGAAAATGTTTACTGTACCTTCTTCATCCTCGGGGCGATAAGTTGCGGTATGTACGGTACGTCCACCAGATTCACTGTCGCCGTTCTGTTCCTGCAGACGCCGACGACGGTTGCGACGGACTCGGTGAATGGCGTAGAAGACGGCAATAAGTCCAGCGACGAACGCAACAAAGTAAAAGATCGTTGCCACCGGTACACCTCCGGAACCAAAGGCGCCGCCTAGAGAGGGAGTAGTGTCTGTTGCTGTGGGTGCTGGTTCCGAGGTTTGTGAGACAGGGGTGGGGTACACTGTAGCAAAGGTTGTTGTCCTTGTTGATGATGAAGAAGAGGAAGGCGAAGGAGAGAGGGAGGGGGACACTGACATGCCAGAGGTGGCTGTTGGTGGCATGTTGGTTGTATGTGTGAGTATGTGAGTAAATGCAGGTCGGATAAAGGTGTGTTCAGGTACAGATACAGAGTATGGAAGGAGGAGGGTGGGAGTGAGAGTAAGAGACGGGGTTATATGCAAAGGCGATGAATGCGAACAAAAGAAAGTGAAGACAGAAGAAGAAAGAAAGTGAAGACAGAAGAAGAAAGAAGAGACAAAAGGGAAAAAGGGAAGGAAATAAGTATCGGGGATGAAGACTGGGGGTGTTGAGTCAGTCAAGAAGAAAGAAGGAAGAAGAAAAGAAAAAGAGGAGCGAGCACGGACAGGGGTGTCATCAAAGAGAAGGGCGATAACTGACTAACTATCACGGGTAGGCAAGAACTGGAAGCACGGTTTACCCTCCTTCCCTCCTACCCTCAATTAAGTCCAAGCTGGCAATGCTCCTCCCCTACACCCTCGCTCTTCTTCCTTGTTGCGCAACCGGATGAATAGTGAACACAACGAAAAAAAACTCCATCAAATAACCCCTCATTTGTCCACTTTCCTTTTGTTATTCCTCTCACAAGTCTGGGCCACTGGCCACGGTTTGTTTGCGGGTTTCATTTGGATTTGGGCATCCAATGTCATTCGCAACAAGCACTCACTATCCTGCGTATACCTTGACTGTCTGTACCTTTTCATGCAATAGGTTCTCTTTATTCTCGATCTTTTCAACTTTCTTTATGCTGTCCAGGCCTTCTTGACCAACTCAGTCAATCCAATGTCCGTGGCGTTGAACTCGTAGCAGCCGTACAAGGCAAGGACAGTGATACCGCGGAGGGACCAGGTGAAGGCTTTGTATCCAAGGTCACCGACCTTGCCAGGGTGAAGGTAGTCGGTGATCATGGCGTCGAATCCGACGTGGCAGTGGAATGGGACAACAACACCCAGGAGACTGTCTGTGATGGGGTGAGCACCCTGCATGGCCGAGGCGGCAAACAGGGGGACCAACGAGACCGACAAGAGACGCTCAAAGTCCCAGTGGTACGATCCGTGAAGCTGGTCAGGTTTGGGCTGTCTGTAAGGAACAGCCTTGTAGACCTCCGTCACATCGGCAGCGGTCTTGCCAGTGGCGGCAGCGGCATTGCGCGCTATAAAAAAGGGTTGCGTAAGAACCAAGAGTGGAGTTGGTCAAGGTTAGTCGTGTCACTCCAGAGTTGTTGTTGTGTAGAATATTTGTGCGTGTTTGTTGGAAGGGTCCTGTTGCTCAAACACTACAACAGGATAGCAAATGAAGTGACACGCGACAGAACAGCACGCAAGCACACACACGACGATATAGCAGTAATGTGGGGTAGTGTGTATTCAGCTTGATGCTTTGGTAACTGGTTGGGTGTTGCTTGTGTTCAGTTGGTGTTGTTGACATATGAAGGAGGCATGTGTGTCGAGGACAGAATGATGAGCCATCCCCGGAATTTCCCATTTCAGTCTGTCCAAAGTGTCGCGCTGATTGTTGGTGATTGTCACTCGTGAGGATATATGTATGTCCTCTCTGCTCCTATTTGTTGTTTACTGTCTCGTAGTCGGTCGCTATGGGTGGTGTCAGGTTGGTTCTGGATTTCTTAAATCGATCGAAAGCCGAGTTGTTGTATTTGCGTGTGTGTGTGTCCTTCGCTGAAGTGGGAAGTATGCGTGTGTGCGTGTGTATATGTGTATATGTGTATATGTGTGTGTTTTGCACGTACAGGCGTGGAAGTAGACACGGGAGTGGGTGGATGAGGAGGCGCGGAGGGCAGCGACGATGCGGGGGGAGGAGCGGCTGATGGCCAAGGGCGAGGCGGCGAGACGGAGAGCCATGGTTGCTTGTAGAAGAGGACGAGGGGGTATGTGAGAGAGAGGAGAGAGAGTGGGGAGTGAAGAGAGTGTGTGTGTGTGTGTGAGAGAAGGAGAGTGCGCTAAAGAAGGAAAAAGCCCCGAAGTCGTCTTTTTCCGAAGCGGACAGCAGAGCAAAGTAAGGGAGAGCGAAGGAGGGGTAACAATCCGAGTGAACAGCACATGCGATCATTTGCTTGTTCCTATTCGTCATAAAAATTTTAAAAAAAGTGGGCGAAATATATATATTTCAACTTCTCATTCTTCACTTCTCTACTTTATCAACACTCTTATTCTTCTCTTCTCTTTATAGTCATTTTCAACACGGATCCGAACATATATTGCCCACCATTCCCTCTCAGCATACCTTCCGTCTCGCAGCTGCCGTTGTCGCCGTCGTGCCCCTTCTCCTCCTCTTCATCCTCCTCCTCTTCCACTCCGCCATATCTCCCAACATGGCCCACCACTCCCTTGAGCTCTCTACCCACACCTACTTTGACGTCAAGATCCAGCCCGAGGCTATCGACTACGTCTTGGCATCCACCCGCACAGCCGCCGCCTCTGAAAACGGATCTCTCTCCGGCGTTGAATACATCGGCCACGTAGGCGAACTCAAAAACCACCTCCTCTACCGTGTATCCAAACAGCAGCAGGAACCACCATCACACATGACCACCAATACTCAGTCGACACCGTTCCCGTCCTCGAGCCTACAACAAGGGTCCGATTGGGAAGAACAACGGAACCAACATATCGTAGACGCAATCTCGGCTGTCCAAGGAGTCATTCACGTCGATATCCAAATCCCTCGACAGCGGATCAAGAAGGACGAGTTGTAAACGACGGTATCGTTCTCCCTTTTTTTCATTCACCCTTTCTCTCTCCTTCTTCGCACTCTTCTACGTTGTATTGCTTACCTCTCCAATTAATGCCACCCGCTGTTCACATACCCTTCTTTGTTCTTTGTACCACTACTCGCACTGTCCACACAACAATAAACATGCTTTCTTTTCCCGCTTCTCATTTGGTCAGTGCATCCCTCCTTGGGCCATGCATGGACAATACACCTTTGTTACCCTTGCGTGCCACCACCCTCACCACACTATCACCGCCAGCAACTTCAATGTGTCTCTGGACATCAATTAGAACACACCACTATCCATGTTGAACAGGAGAAAGAAAAAACGTGCGCACAACCCGAATGGGGTTGAACCATCTTTTGGGTTCGACTGAAGTGGATGTCACGGGTAACCAGACACCAGTGCAGACTTTGGCTCCGGTCTATAACTCCAATGGTATGTTATGACGACTTGCATTTTTCGATGCGCTTCAATAGTTGATCCAAAAAGCTATACAAGTAACTAATACTACCTCTTCTTGCAATCAACTAGCTAGGCCCTGTTTGAGCGATCATCGGCAGACAGGCGTTTTGAGACTGGAGGATACGAAAACAGAAGCGATATGGATACAGCAATATCAATGGGATTACAGGAGGACACTACAGACGAGAAGGATGCATTGGTACAGAATCGATCGGGACTGGGTGGGCACCTTGGATCCTCACACTCTACAACTGACAGCACTTTGAAACCAGACAGATCTGCAACCTATCGCTCAGCTCTGGAGCCTTTTGTGCTGTTGATGACTGTATTGCCCAGGAATGGTCAAACTGGCCCCTATCTGATCGAAACCATCATGGAGCAGGACCTATCATTCAATGTATAAGATAGCGCCATGAGCATTGATGCCTTAATTCAAAGAATAGGGCCATTCCACCGTCGAGGTTGCTTGCTTGTTCCTTTCTTCGGATTGGCAATTGACACTCCAGTTCGTGCTCCAATGGGCTTGCGAGTTTTCAGTCAAAGCAGGATGGTGGTGAAGAATAAACGCACCAATGTGCAGTTCTTTTTCCCATCAGATGTATAATACCAGGACTATTCGAATGGTATGTGGTATATTTTTTATGTACGCATCAAGAGGCAGGCTGTTTTAGTAGATGGTAGAGAAGATGAAGGAAGGGTTGTACCCTTGTGGAGGGTTGGCAAGAACAAATTTCCCCAAATCACCTTCACAAGGTATCACCCCTGCCGCCCGAGCGGCTTCAGACGAAATGGCCAAATCTACAACGACCTGCTGGAGGCGCCCTAGGGTGCGAGACGTGATCTTGATCAGCTCCTTGGCCGAGAGACCATACGGTCCGTGCAGGGCGAGTGACTCGAGGTTCGGGGCCAGCTGAGAGCACATAAAATGCAGCATCGCAGTGTTAATCTCCCAGTTTCCATTGATGGACACGTCCACGAGCTTGGGTAGATGGATGTGTTGGGTTGGAATGGTTGCCGGTGCGCTCTCCAATCCCTCGCCCTCGTCGTCTTCCTTATGGTCGCCCTCATGGTCGTCCTCGTGCTCGTTGTTGTTGTGGTCATCCTTGTCGGATGTGAACTGGTCATAGATCATCCCCCTGGGGTTGAGGGCGAAATTCGACGGACTCGTGTAATCCCAGGGCTGCATCAGAGGTCCGAGGAAGCGCAAGCTGGAGGCGCCAGCGAGTCTCAAATGAGTGAGGTTGGGGGTACCCTGGAACATCTTGAATTGGAACATGTGAGCGTACTGGCAAGACAGTGACAGTCTGGTTAGCTTGGGGAGGTCCCAGTCCCATGTCCAAACGGGCTCGGCTATTCGCGGCCATAACGCCATCCTGTTCTCGTCCTCAGCTTGGTGTAGCGCCCACTTTAACTGCTCAATGTCATTCTCCTCCTCCTCGTCGTCGTCGGACCCGAAGTTGCCCCGGAGTCCGACCGTGTTGGTGTCCCACGGCATCAATAGTAGCTGCTCCAGATTTTTGGTGGTGTGAAGCGTGTCCGGGTGAAAAGCCGCTGCAGGTGTGCCCCTCAACTTGATTTGCTTAACATGCTCTAGAACACCCGGCTTCAAGTATCGAAAGGTGGGATGTCCCTGTAAATATTCTTCGGCATCCACGTCGTCAAGCATCAGTGTCTTCACGGATGGGCAAGTCAGCAGCAAGTCGGGATGAAGAAGGAGGGGACCAGTGACCGACTCCAAGGCAAGGTCATCAAGCCGCTCCAACTTCCATCCTAAACCATCGATAACAAGAGCATGCGAGCCCAAGTAACGCAACGGAGGGCATCCTCCGCTGATGTAAAGGTTCGAAAGGGTGCCACCAAAAACGGAGGCAATGTCGAACAAGATTTGGGACTGGGTCCCGCTACTGATACGGAGAGCGACTTCCTGAAGAGGAGGAAGGGGGTTGGGTGTCCTCCCGTTGGCGATATCCAGTTCAGATTCTTGTTTCTCCTTGACAGCCCATCGAAACATGTCCTGCGCCCCCAGGCCCGTTATGTCCAAGTCGACAGTCTCGAGTGACCTGCAGCGCTGCAAGAAGTAGCCATCGTCGGTGAAAAGCCGATCATTGAAGTATACGTCTTTGTACGCCGGATAGCCGACAGCTTGGATATCCTTGACATACTCGAGATTGACCTCCTTGCTCCGCATGACAAACTGGGTCCAGTTGGTGTAGTCCAGAAACGTCGGCACTGATAGAAGCGGAAGGATTGTGGCCAGTTTGAGATGAATGCTCTTGGGACAATCGTTGCTACTATAGGGAATATGGGTGCATCGGGCTTGACGCAGCTTGTTTGGGAAAAGTGTCGCGTGTCTCTCCACAAACTTGACCATCCTGTTAAACTGCCTGGACCTTTTAGCGTCGTTCTTGGATGTTCTTGTCAATTGAAGGTCGTTCACAAAGACCACGGAAGAGAGCCTGGAAAGCTGGACGATCAAGCCCTGATACCGATTCAGTTCCGTGAGGGGGAGGTACAGTTCCTGCAGGTTGTCGGGGACACAGAGCGCCCATGTAAGCTCCTTCCAGATTTGATTCTTCAGAAAGTCCCTGGGCTTGTCGCGGTATGTAGGCTGCCCCAGGAATTCCGTCAGAGTGTTGTTTCCATTATTGATGCGGTCCTCCATGAAGATGTTGGCGAAGGGGTTGGATTCGGGCTGAAGGTTCAGCTTTCGGACATGAAACCGATAGTCGATCAATTGGTCCTTGACCTTGTGGTCGACTTGCGGGTCGGGCAGCGTTTCCTCTACAGTTGATGCTGGGAAGAAGGCTGCCTTGAGAAGTTCGGTCAACCGATCATATGGAGATTGGCGCAGAAGTAGACGGGTCAATGCGAAGAGATCCTTGGCACCATTCTCGGTGCTGGAGCTGTAGGAGGTGGTCTTGAAGTTTTTGAGGTGATAGGGGTCGGCATAGAGGACAGGGACGGTGACGCGACAGATGGACTTGTTGACGCGAAGGAGTGTTGCCAAGGATGCTGTGTCCTGATTATGTTCCAGGCAGATGAGGATGAGGCGAAAGACCTCCGGCGGCAGAGGGAAGCTTGTCGACATGATCGCGTTGGTGCTTGTAAGCGTGTGGGATGATGAAAAAGGCCTGAGCTTGGGTCACATGCAAAATCGGGGATTGACCATTGAGATGGACGACGCGTGACTTGCACTGGAGGTAATAAAAAGAGGTGGAACGAAGAACTTCATTTTTGCTTCTAATTCATTTCCTTCTCCACAACGACCCAACCTAAACAACAACCACCGCCATCGCCGCCACCACCACCACTACCAAACAACAAGGAAGAAGCAAAAAGGAGAGTACACTCACTCATTCACACCAACCTGGATTCAGAAAAGAACATCAACTCTCAGGACTCGGCTTCCTCCTCCGACGAAGTCGAACAGCCCTTGCTCGAGTTCGATCGGGAAAACTTGCCACCAACTGCAATGCACATCTACAAGCCAGACTGGGTCTGCCACCTTGGTAACAAAACAACAACAGCACTTGGCAATTGGAATGCAGTAGAACCAAAGGCATTAAGACACTGAAGGAATCGGTGAGAGAGATCACAGCACGGTTATTAACATTTGAACCTGTGGCCTATTGTTTCATTGCATCGCGGAAAATAGATGAGAAGGGAAAGCGAGTACCAATATACTCCCTCCACGTGCACCCAGACGGAACGCGACTTGCCACTGGTGCCCAAGGTATGGAACAACAACAACATAGCCAGGTTTGGATGACGTGCACCAAAGTACGGGAAACAAAAGGCATTTTTCATGTTCGCGTTGAAGGAGAGGCTCAGGAACTCATGCTTACTGTTCGTGTCCACCGACCAACCACTAGATGGCAAGGTCAAGATCTGGAACATGAAGACTCTTGCCGACCCAATCATCGATGCTACAACGGAGCCCTCCAAGCATCTTTGCACTATGTCAGTGCACAACGGTAAGTCGTTATGTGTTTCGTATTCGACGATAACGCGGCAAGCAAGGTCATAGAGTGGTTCAGGGGCAAATAAAAGAAGCAGGGGCGAGCGAACAGATTTGACCTGTAATCGTACTGGTGGCTAAACTAACAGTTTTTTTTGCAACGGATCTATAGGAGCGGTGCTATGTGTCAAATGGTCGAGCGAAGACGGGAAATATTTGGCGACGGGATCGGACGATATGATTGTGATGATCTGGCAGTTGGACAGGCAAGTCAATGTCGTGGAATTTTACGAGACGTTGTCGTAGATCGTTGACTGATTTGTCGACCCTACCCGGCTTCTCCTAACCAGGACCTTACATGTGCATTATGGATTTCAAATAGGTCGTCAGAGTCATGGGGCGGTGCGACCTTTGGCAACAATGATGGACCCAATGTTGAAACCTGGCGTGGATACAAGCGTCTCTCAGGACATGAATCAGGTACAAGGGACGAACCACGTTATGCCACAGAAGAGCGTCGCTTTCAATTCGCCAGGAACAACAGCTAACGCGAGGATCTCTTCTTAATCTTTCTGATGACAATTAGATGTAACGGACGTGTCATGGTCACCAGACAACAAATATTTGGCTTCGGCTGGACTGGATTCAAAGATTATCATCTGGGATGGAAAGTCATTTGGTAATGCCAGGATCGATAAACAATGGACGCGTATATTGTTCTGCCGCATCGACAAGAGGAAGCATCACGGACCTCTAACACTACGTTTCGGTACCGTGGATCGATCAACCATATAGATCGCATCATCACCTTGGACAAGCACAGTGGATTTGTAAAGGGATTGACATGGGATCCTGTCGGAAAATACATGGCCTCCCAGGTATCATATGCCTTTTATTTTTATGGATTTATTTACATGGGCACTTTCATTTGTTCTGAACTTGTCGCCTAATCTCCGATTCGATATTTACAAATAGTCGGATGACAAAACAGTCAGGATATGGAGAATCAGCGACTGGCAGGTGGAGGTGCTTATAGAGAAGCCATACCAGGACTCTACAGGAACGACATTTTTCAGACGCCTGAGTTGGTCTCCTGAGGGCGGTCATATTGTCACAGCGAACGCGTTTAGCAACGACAAACCAGTGGCAGCTGTCATTTCGCGTGATAATTGGAACGCAGACATTTCCCTTGTTGGCCACGACGCGCCCGTCGAGGTAGTCTCGTTCAACCCACTGCTTTACAGATACATTGATGCCAAGGGCAACAGTGGTCTGACATCTATTGTCGCTGTTGGCAGCCAGGATCGAGGACTAACAGTTTGGAAGACGAGCGATCCTCGGCCATTTGTGGGCATCAAGGAGTTGTTTGAGCACAGTTTCTTGGACATGTGCTGGACTCCTGACGGGAAGACACTCTTGGCCTGCTCCTATGATGGCGGCGTAATCGTTCTCATCTTCCCGCCTGGTGCTCTGGGCGAGGCCGTCCCTGTGGAGGAAAGACACCGGATGCTGGCAAAGTATGGATACGAGCGACGAGGAGCCGTCATGGCAGAGACAGCCCTTCAGCTGCAGATGGAGGAGAAGCTCAAGGACAGCACAGCACAATCACGCATGGACGCTCTGATGTTGCCCGACGTGTCTATGGAAGGCGTCACCTCAACATTTGATAAGCCGTCCGATCCCAGTGTATTCGCAGACCCGATCTCTTCTCAAACTCCCGCACTTTCTTCCATCGCCACTGCAGCTCAGCCTTCATCACCTTCAACAGCTCAACCACGGCCACCGCAAGTCAACCTGGTGGCAAGTCAACAGGAAGTCACCATCACGAAAGACGGCAAGAAACGCATTAAGCCTCTTTTCCTTGGCAACGGTATGGGTATGGGCATGGCGCCATCGCAGCCCTCGGCCCGACTCCAAATTCAGTCACCTGTAAGTTTGCCTTTTCGCCTTGGTTAGCGTGCTTCTAGCGCTTGCTCTATGGAAACTAACTTATGTGACCTGATTTGTATGGATTCATGCATAGGGCGGATATGGATCTGTGGTCAGCGCTACGGATCGGGTTGAGCGAGGCGAACCTTCAACATCGATCCCGGAAGGAGGCTTCCCAACAGTTGTCGTCGGGACCAAACGCAAGGATGCGCCCACTAATGGCAACGCACCGTCAGAAGCACCAACAAAACGAGGGCCGGAGAATGGTGTCAAGGGCAAGACCGTAACACAAAAGGAGGAAGAGGTGGCACCCAGGAACGCAGTTTCATCGCCACTACTTGCCGTCTCCCGAGTCAGATTAGGAGTTCCACGAGTTCGCGCCAATATCACGCGGAACCGAGCTGGTCTGGAATGTCACAACAGTGTAACGGGAGCCAAGCCAAACAAGGTCATCTACAGTCAAAAGGGATCCCCTGTATGGGTCGATTATCTGCCCTCGCCGGTGCTGCTCATGACAGGAAACTCACAGTTCAGTGCGGTGACTTGCGAAGATGGAGGACTCTACATCTATTCACCATCGGGAAGGAGGTAACATAGAACTCTCTCACCCCTGTGCCTTATCCTGATGGATGTTGACAAGCTGAGAATCCAGGTACTAACTTTTTCTTGTTATCATGTCGCGTTCGGTTTCCTTAGATTGATGCCGTGTATCCAATTGGAGGCGGCTGCGACACTTTTGGAGTGCGACAGCGAATATTTGCTGTGTGTCACATCGTGCGGTCTTGTCAGCACATGGTACGTATACTTATGCCTTACGCTTTGGACATGTGTGGCTATAATTATTATGCCATGTAACACCCATACTTACAATCACTTTAACTTTGATTGCTTGAATAGGAATGTCATTCAGCAAGTGGCGGTTCTCTCGTCCGTCTCGATTTCGCCCCTTTTGCAACCCACAGCCCATGCAGCGGATGCCGCGTCAAGTTCAGTGTCAATCACATCAGCAACAGTACGCCAAAACGGACTTCCTTTGCTCACAACATCAGCAGGACATGGATACACCTATCACGAGGGAATGAAGGTCTGGGTCAAGGTGGTGGACCCCTGGTTCGCAAAGTCATCCTTCTTCTCGGATCCTCCACGGGATGCATCTGGCGATTTTGGTTCATTTGTCTCACATCGGAAAGGTGTGCTTGCTCAATTGCAGTCGGCAGCCATGGCTGGGCGACTGGAGAAGGATGTGAGCTTTGCACAAGGATTACTGACCGTGGACGATACTGTACAAAGTGCAGTGACCTTGACATATCTCGAGGTGTGTGATATGATCTGCCTGAACTTTGTGGGCGATGACCGTTATTTTCATGTCCGGTTCACACTATTGACATTCATTTTCTCTTGGTTTATTGCTGCAGAATCAAATTGCGTCAGCGCAGGTATTAGTATCACCGGTCGAGTTCAAACAATGGTTGCGGTGCTATGCGCAACAGCTTGCACATGAAAGCTCAGTCGCGCGCGTGGAAGAGCTCTGCAAGTACCTCCTTGGACCTGTGTATCAAGGGTAAGCCTTGTTTGATTCAAATGCGGTTGTTCGTCTTGAGATAGTAATTGACCAAAACAACAACTAACCTCTACGTTACCCTTGGTAACCCTTGTGCGACTAATCGACTAGTGGTGAGAAGTCAGGATGGCAAGCGACGATATTGGGACATCAAAAGCGGGAGTTACTGCGGGAACTGCTGCCTGTGCTGAGTTCTAATCGGTCATTGCAGAGGATTGTGAAGGAATATCAGTCAGGTCTGGACATGGTCACTAGGCCGGCGCTGGACAAGCCCAAGGAAACTTGAGGCGACTACTGAAACGATGTGCACGTTGCGCCTCTTCGTATGTTCTCCATGTCTTTAGCGTTCGACACGGATGTCACTATTAGCAAAGCATAAAATGAAAGAAAGACAGCGCCTTATTTCACAACCATGATCCGACAAAAGATCGAACGGCGGCTAAAGAGAGACTGTTGAATTGATTTTTGGCTGACCACTGCCTCGTTTTTGGGCCTTTCGTGTCTCTCTCTCTCTCCCTCGCTTTTCTTTCTAAAAATTACCACAAGTTACTACAGCTGCTCCTTCCCCTACTCTCCACACCATTTCCCTTCCACCCTTTTCTCTCCTTTCTCTCCTACCTCTCCTACCTCATTCCCCTCTTCCTCTAACTTTGACCGTTACAACTCCTCTGACTCGCTCAACCTCGACCATGTCAAGCTCGTACCTTCAATTACTCACCGCCATGTACGAATGGCACAAGGAATGTCCCCACGACATCAAGAAGGACCTCGAGGCCTTCTTCAACTCCAAGGACTTTCTCGACCGCCCCAACGTATTTTTCAAAGGTACACACACACTTTCCGCCATCTTTATTGTTTCACGAGATGCCACATGCCACAATAGTAGGACATTGTCAAGATGAACAACAAAAGTAATAACGTCACCCTCCTCTTCTCCCTCCTTGCAATCCTTTTGTGTTTTGTCGCGTCCTTTTCTAGGAATTGAGGACTCGAGCAAGAAGTGGGTAGCGCTGATCGCGTTTTCAGGACTGGAGGATACACACAAAATGGTTTCGGAAAAGCTGCAGTTTGCATTCACGCCCCTCTACGCAGCCAGGAACACAACCTTCTCACAAGTCAGCCCAGCACCGCGTCTGCCCTTGCCTGCAGCCTACAACAAGTTCATCAAAGATATCACCAAGGCCAACAAGATAGCCAAATCTAAGGAACGTCTCCTTCAATGGAAGGTGACCCTCGACCGTGCTACGGATATGGTCCTTCAAGCCCCCGGTGTCGCTGCAACAACTACTCCTTCTGCCGTCATTGATCTCACAGGGGATAATACCAATGACGCCGAGTCAGTGGGCGCCATCACCCCAACCACAGGATTGTCGACTGCCACTCTGTCACCACAGGATGGAGGGATGTGGTTCATTTCTGTCGATATTGAGTCGCACGAGTACAACCACGACCGGATCTTGGAGATTGGCTGGTCGATCTGGGACTCGGGCGTGCACAAGTTCATGGACAAGCACTATGCAATCTCGGACTACCGTCACCTCAAGAACGGAAAATTTGTGGCAGATAAGCGGGACAGGTTCATGTTTGGCGAGACGGTATGGGAGAACTTGCAGGGATCAATTGCGGCGTTTCAGCAGGATCTGGAGAAGGCTGTGAGGCGGAATGAGCATGGCCGGTTTGTCTTGATTGCCCATGACATGACGAGTGATATGAAGTATCTCTCGGGCATGGGTGTTACATTCCCTGAAGGCATCATCCAGTTTGATACTGTTGAGATGAATGCTGCTCGGGTGGGCGATAGTAATATCAAGACGGGGCTTGGCAAGCTGTTGGATGAGCTTGACATTGAGAACTATTGCCTCCACAACGCTGGTATGTCACCCTTGTTTCATGCTGCCAAAGTGAACAGCTGTTGGTGCATGTCGTGGAGTTGCCTGCTAAAACACCTTTTTGTTTTCTCTTCCCCGCTGTTCGCTAAATTAGGAAACGACGCCCACTACACCTTAGAACTCTTCCTTTGGCTTGCACGCAACAATGGCGCACAGCGGGCACAGGCAGCATAGGCAACGGTATCACTCACGGAACTGGATCACGAATCTGGACCAATTAATACCCTCCTGACCCACCTTGACCTGCAGCAAACACGAATAAATGAGTGGTAAATATTATTTTTTTGGTACCTACATCAAAAGTTTTCTATCGGGAACGAAATGAAAGATCGAAATAATAAGTTTCATGTGTAGAATACAACAACAACATTAAACATAGACACGAAATATTGCATGCTAGCTATGATTACCTTTATGGAACTCGAACTTATACTTGCGTGCACAACGATGGAGTGTCTTCCCAAGTGGTTTGGGTCCGCAAAAGAAAACACCGACTTGACCGTGTTCTCGTGGATGTGCCAGGGCCAATTCTCCAAAGATCTTGTCAAAGTTGGGGCGGCCGTAGTAAGTTGGTGACCTCAGGCCTGTAATCGCGTCCCTGTCGCGCGAGTCTATCGTTGGGTTTTGGCATGTTGATGAAACGGAGGCTAAAGTGAGAAGAAAGAAAATACGTATTCACACTTGGACGAAACATGACAGTACAAAAAGTGATGGGCATACCTGACAAGGTCTCATTGGATCTGTTGAACTCTTCGCCCAGCATGACCTCCATCGGGAACGCGCCAGATCCATCCAGAGGAACCTGCGGTGTCGTCAATAGATCCCTTTCCTCACCTTCCTCACCCTCAACCGCCTGTCCCAGATGCACCCCACCACCACCACCACCACCACCACCACCATAATGCTTACTCCGGAAATGCCTCGCCGCAGCAGCAGCCGCAGAAGCCCTGGCCTCCATCAAAACCGTATCCAATTCCTCCTTCCCCAACTCACCCGTCAAATAACTCCGAATCTCCAAAAAGTCACTCAAGTTCTGTTCCTCGAGCGCAATCAACAAATCCTGGAACCACTCAAACGCATCCCGGTCCCGACAGACCCAAAAGAAGTAAACCTTTCGCAGGGTAATGATTTTTGTGGGTTGCATGACGCTGTACCAGATATGCTTGAGGACACTGGCAAAGGGGGTGACGCCGATGCCGGCGCCGACGAGGACGGCGATCTCGTAGTTGAAAGCGTCTTCGCTTGGTGAGCCATAGGGGCCGTCGAGGAGGACTCGGGGGAGGGTTATGATGGGCGGGTCTGGCGGTGTGTGGAATTGCATGCTGTTCGTTGAGGCTGAAATTCCGAAGGTGTGTAACAGATGATAAAGTTCTGTCAGTAGAAGTTACGCTTTGACCATGTTGACATGAAAACAGACAAATAGAAATGAAACATCCTGTCGGAGACATACCAGAGGGATTGACCCGTGATTTGGCACCGCTCAAAGAAGCGCCAGATCCAAACACCATCGAGTCAGTAGCGACTGCAGTACTAGACGCCGAAGCGATCCCTCCGTCTACCCCAGCCATCTCCATCTCGCCTCCCATTGACCGATTCCTGAGCTCCTCAATCCAGAACTGCTGTTCATCATCAAAAGAACACCCCAACCGCCTCGCAAAGGCAGTCGTCCAATCGCCCACAATCCGAATATGAACACTCACGTAATCCTCCTCGGGCGCAGAAGTAATCGTAAACGGGTGCCATTCAAATGCAGAAATATCCGGGCAATTCAAAAAAATGTACTGGCCCGCCTTGGTACGAAAGAAGGATGAATCCCCTTGGCGGTTGTTGGGCTTTTTGATTTGGACTTCGAGGACTTTGGAAGGGTGGAGGACGATTTTGGAGATGGAGGTGGCGGGGAGGCGGGCGCGGAACTCGCGGATGGTGCGTTCGAGGATGTAGAAGAATAGGGAGCCGAGGACGAATTTGTAGGATGTGGGGGAGGATTTGCAGTAAGGTGGAGTATCGGCGCGGATGAAGCAGAATGCGCCGTGGTACATGAGTGTAAGGAAGAAGAGGATGAAGAGGTGGTGGGTGTACCAGAATGTCTCGAAGCCCTTCCTTCTTACTCGTTCTATGTTTGAAGGGTGTTTTCATGTTAGCAGTTGATGTGCACGGTTTGCATGGCAATGAATTAATTTGAGTTGTGGAGACGAGAACTTACCGACGGAGGAGGTGACCATGAGGAAGAGGATGAGCATCAAGACATGCCCCGTAAAGCCCGGACCTGTGAACAACGCCATATACTGTGCCGACTTCTTCACTTCGCCATTCTCTCGCCGCTCAGCCTGCTCGAGTCGATAATAATTAACATAGTGCCCAGCACTATGTACAACCGCGAATAAAACAATCGACCAAGCAACCGTCTTGTGGAACAACACATTCTTATCAAAAGGCACAACGCCATTCAAAAACGTCGACCTCAACACCGAAATCAAGTTCCTACATACCGAGAGCAGAATCACTCCGCAATCAAAATTAATCACCGCCGCCGACCCCTTCGCAACACCCAACGTAACCCCCAATTTGGTCCGTGCCTGCGAGTAATGGGTGGAGCGGTTATAGATCTCAAAGGAAAAGTAAAAGATGAGGAATTGGAGGAGAGACCAGAAGGAGAGAAAGATGATGCGGGGGCTTTCGTTGAGGAGGAATTGGTCTAGACGGGTGCGGAGTGGGGAGCGTTGTGGGGGCATGCCGAGGGAGGCGAATTTCTGGGCGATGGCTTTTTCGATGCTGCGTTGGGATGGGGATGTTGGAAGAGGACTTTTGCTGCTGTTTACGCTGGTGCTGTTGTTGGTACTGTGTTGGTGGTGAGAGTGACTAGGTGGGTTTAGGAACTGTGAACTTCCTGTTGAGCCAGAGTCGATGGGTTTGAATGACGATGAGGACGAGGATGTTATCGCAGAGTCATGGAGTTGCCAGACTTGAGTACGAGCAGTAGTGGTGCTTTGCCCATGCGCTGATTCATCGCTGTCCTGTTGTATAGAGGCGGTATTGCTGTTCTGTGTGTTATCCTGGCTGTAGACCTTGATGTCCACTTCTGCTGTTGCTGCTGCTGGTTGCGACATGAGAAATGAAGAAGAGAAATGAGAAGTAAAGGAAAATGTGGATTGCAAAAGTGTGGAGGGGAGAGGAAGAGAGAAATAGGCAGTTTTTCCTTTTTTTTTTTGACTCTTTACCTCCGTTCTCGCTCTTCTCCTTCCTTTGTGATCTACTCCTTTTGCGTTTTTATGCCACCTTCTACGTTTCAAGGAGTTTTGTTTGGGCGAAATGGGAGGGAGGAGTGGACAAGACCCTTACTTCCTCTCCCTCCTACTTTGCATACGAGTTCCTGCCTGTCTGTGCTCTCAGTTCCTTCTCTCTTGACAAATTGCCTCCCTCTTTTGGACAAAATGGCAACAAACAAACACAACAACACGATAGGATTCATTCCCTTATTCCCTTCAACATCTGATCATTACCTTTCTCGCCTTTTAATATATAGTGGCGTCTGAAGATAATCAAGATCCTCATCAACCCCACTCAAGGACTCTTCAAACTCCTCCTCCTCCTCCCTATACTCCTTATCAGCAGCGTCCACAAAATAAAATTGTGGGATGCCTCCAGTCCCCACAAACTCATCCAACGCAGTCAAACCAAGCGCGAAAGGCTCCTTGTACTTCACTGTCAACATCATCCCCGCAAACCGCAACTTTTCGAGACCCAATGTCGCATCGACCCAATCTGGTAATGTAAACCCGCTGGTCTCGGTCTCTCGGATCATGGCAATGGATGGCATGACTTTTCGGAAGAGCGTTTGCCAGAATTGGGGTCCGACTGTCCAGCCAGTGACGAGCATGATGTGGGTCATTTTGGGCAGGCTGATGAACCCTGTGGTCGACTCTCCTTCTGGTACTGGTCGGTCATGATCCCGGAGCTCGTCGATTGTGACCGTACGTTCGTGGTCGCCTTCAGACAGGATAATGATAAGAAAGAGTTGTGCGAGACTGGGTGTTTGTCGGAGCATGGGAGACTGGAACAAGAAGGCAAATTCAGAGGTATTGGAGGTGAGGGAGGTGCCAGTCCCAAGTCCACCTTGGCCGATTCAATGGGGTTGCTGTCATCTCTGTCCCTGTTTCTGTTTGTGTCTACTGCTCCCTGAGTACAGGAAGCAGTTGGTTGATGGATGGGTAAAGGGTAAATGGGTCGAGATCGTTATCATCGTCCTCTTCGTCCTCATCCTCATCGCCGCCGTAATTTCCAGCCTCGATATCGTCAAAATCGTACTCACACATATACAAATTGTTGTCGGCCATGACTAAGGTCAACAGCTCAAGGCTAACGGTGCTATGGAGTGTGTCTGGGTGGAGCAATCGAGCGGGAGCACCATTGAGATTCAGAGTAGTCAGCTGAGGAAGATGAACTGGCGTCCATGACGAGATCTCGACCGCAAGGTGAACAACCACAGAGTCCTGCAAATTCACCTCCTTGACAACTGGCCATCCTGCCAGAGCATCGGGGTGAGGGTAAGACGACCCTTGGCGGTTGTTGCGGTTAGGGTGTGGTCGAACGAGACCTGTAGAGTGTCTAGCACCTTGAATTGTCCGACTCTGTCCAGGAAACGATGGGCGTCGGTTACCAGGATCTGAAGTACCCTTGTCGATTCGAGGATAAATAATGCCTAAAATAACTGGCGACGGAACTCTTGAGGCACCATGGCCGTGTTGAATCTGTCGTGTTGAGAGTCGAGATCTGGAGGACACCATAGGAAGGAGCGGCAGCGATCAAAGAATCCTGTGAACTTTAAATATGTGACAGGACTAGGGTTGCTGCTGGGGCTGGCGTCGGGGACTTAGTGGTCGGAAGAAGGGTGGCATGAGGCAGGCAGTGTAGGACAGACTTGTAAGGGGATCCTTCAGAAGATACCATTGTCCAGTGATCACAGTCTCCGTCAAACGACTGCTGAATGAAGCAAATGCTCGAAGAAGGTTAGTGATATCCTCGAGGAGCGCTTGTCTGAGGAGGGTGCGGGTGAGGAGGATGGTATTGCGATCGAGCTGGCTGGGGATGTAACTGGGCAGGCGGTTGATGTAGACGGTGCGTCTGGAGAAGGTTTTTAGACGTGAGACGAGGGTAAACGGTTCACGGTAGAGGAAGGGGAGGACTGCGGTTGAAAAGAAGCGGTTGACACGGAGGAGGGTTGTGAGGGGGAAGGCGTCGTTGTCGATGACGATGCGAAGGCATTCCGGGGGGTATCGGTTATAGCAACATTGGTTGGGAAGAGGAGGAAGATTGGAGTGGAGGTGGAGGCGGAAGGAGAAAGTGAAACGAATAAAGAAAAGAGAGGAAGAAAAGAGAGAAGAGGACAAAAAGGGACCAGTCCGCGGATCAGATACCAGAATGTGATGGAGGTATGCGCATGAATGAGACCCCTTTTTTTGTCTGTCTGTTGCCACTCTCCGTTCCACTACTCGTTCGGGCAGACATCGACAAAGAACCTAAGAAACAAAAAGGTGAAAAGCAAAATGGCGGTGTGTGTATCCATCCACCGAAGTCTGAAGTTTGGACCATAAATAAAGCTCCTTCACTCTTCCCACTTCGTTCCTTCCTTCACCACCGCCCTTACACTCTTCAACCAGGCCCATTCACAAACAACAGCAACAACAACAACAGCAGTAGCAGCAACAAGTCAACAGCAACGACTATGTCTGCCCTTGTTATCGAAGATATCTAGTCTTCTGTTCTCCTGGCCTAGATAGACGAGCTCTCTGAGGCCTTGCGTTAGGAGTAGGTCAAGAAGGTTAGGTGTATTTTCGCACCCAATATCAGGAACAACGACAACAAGGCCGAATTTGGATCTTGAACACTCAAGTCTTTTACTCTGACTGGGTCATGGTCTCTAGACGTTCGTGTACTGGAGGTTCTGTCCAGAAAGGTGGCACCAGGTCTCCAGTTTGTTTATATACCGTCGTAGGGCTACCGTGTGTGTGCGAGTTGGTGAGTTGTCTGAACATCTGCTAAGACTGCTTACTGCAAGTCTGATTGTTGAGACGACTACTCAAGAAGTAATGGATGCGGGGCAGACTCGGGAGGTTCTCAGACTTCCTATGTGTTGGCGAATCCTGTTATTGGGCAGTATTTCACTCTTGTTTGTCCTTTTGAGCCAGAACGCCACCAAAATCAACTCCCACTCGGTTTGATTGACTGTGTTTCGCCACTAAAGGTAAAGAAAGGGAAAAGACAGATGAAGGTGCACCGCAGCGCTCTCTCCAACTTTTTAGTTCACGCCGCTCGTTTTTCATCGTTTTTCATCCCGTCTTCCCTCTTTTCACTACCTTTCATCTTCCACATCTTCTTTTACACCACCTTCTAGCCTCGTCCTTTTCTTCTGCTTCATAACATGTCAATCACATTCCCCTTGCCTACGGAATGCCTTCACATGGTCATCCGCCATCTCGCAGACCAGTCCGACATCAACACTCTCAGCAACTTACTGCGTGTCAATAAATATGTTTTGTCGACCACCTTACCCATTATGTACGAGCACCCCTTCCGTAGCCGTCCTGTACGATATGTGGACAACCCCATCGGTTTTGGTCTCAACAAAGACGACGGCGGCGAAGTACTCGTCAGTTCACTTATGATGGTCCGGACTCTCCTTCTCAGTCTTCCTCGCGACCATGTCATCAGTGACCTTCTGCGAGCGGCCTTCCTACAAGTCCAACCAACGGACCAGGAGCGGTATCATCCATTACCGCCCGAGCCGATATCGATCCCTTACTACTCCTTTGTCACTAAAATCGATCCAAGCGATTATTGGGTGCCAGGGAATGGTAACTTTTTCAACATGACACTTGCCGATCGCACAACCCTCAAGAATCATCTGGAGCACCGCGGACAGACCGGCCGGTACCTGCTCGAGGAAGTCCCGGTGAACATCCCGATGGAACAACAACAACACTTCGACCTCGCCGCCCGTGCCGCTACCCGTGAGCTCCGGAGCGATTTGACGTGGGCATTGTGTTTTGCGAACGCAGAGCACATCCAGGAGCTCCTCATACCTATCATGGACATCACCCGCTACGTCGCCCTGGTTCCTCGCCTCAAGGTCCTGTCCAAGGTCACTTTTCTACTGGACAAGGGGTTCCAAGTCAAGACACGCTACCGTCGAACGTATACGCCAGCGGAACAGGAACAATTGGAGTCACAGAAGTTGATGAGGATCCTAGCCTTTAGGGAGATGATCTCATTCGTGCAGGAGCACTGTCGACTCTTTCCTCATGTACTCAAACTCGGACGTTGCCGCAAGGATCCTTATGCCAGTAATCGCGATTGTCCAAAGGAATACGAATTTCGACTCCTCCAAGCCCTTCCGCCTTTAATCAGCCCTACCGTCCTTGACCAGCAAAACTGGACCCAGTTTGTCGTCAAAGCTCACGAGACCGATCTTTCACTTCTCAAGGCCATCCAACCGAGCTCAGTTTTTTCACGAAGGACATCATCGAAGTCACATGCGCTTGTTGTTGATGGTCCTTTCCTTCACCGGTGCCGTGTCCTCGAGAGCGTCATTATGCCGTTCCTTGACGACGATACGTTTCAATGGGCTGTCGATGAGCGCAAGCAGCATGATGCCGATATTGCAGCAGGATGGACTCTCCCACGACCGCTTGTGCCGCTTCGCATTTTCTCGACCAACTATGGCCAGCCTGCATTTGGACGACAGGTCAACGACGTGGCATTTGCATTTGGTCGAACGCTTGAAAAAATTAGTGCTTCAAGTGAATGGTGGGAAAGATTAACGGACCACGAGGCTGCACTTGAATTCTCGATCGGCGAAGGCGACAACAGCTGGGATTTGCCTAGGCTCTCAGAGCTATTGGTTCATATGCGTAAAATTTTGATCAGCATCCATCCAGATGTCATCTCGAGATGCCCACGGCTGTCTCGTATATTTCTCGTGGATCGGCGAGAGGAGTATCGTCTGGACGAGGTTGTGCGTTGGACTCCGACAGAGCTACCACTGTTGAAAGAGCTCGTTCTTAATGGCACTCCGGCCATCTCCTTCCATCCCGACATCCTTCATAGTACAACCAATTTGAGGGACTTGGACCTGGGGATGTTCACCTCCGGAGCCGATGTGACATTCATTCCGCCCGCCGAGGAACTCGACTGTGCAGATGACGACAACATCAACGACAACAACAAGAATAATGACAGTCTCTCAACATATGGATCGGTCCCAAGGAAACAACCGACCTGGACGTGGGACTGGTATCTTCCTAATTTGCTCTCCCTCAAACTGAACGCCGAGTTTGGATACCGCTTCAAGTTCAGGATGTTGGCTGGGACACCGAATCTCGTACGATTTATTGTTGGAATTGGCTCGCGATCAGGCCAACATAAGCGAACCATTGGGATTGCGGACCTTATTAAGCCTGGATATCAACACCTCGCTATGGATCGCTTTCTAGATCAGGAGCAGCAACGGCAGCGCTGGACCTTGGAGCGACAACATGTCGTCGGAGATATCGACAACAGCAGCAGCCCCATTGAACTCGAGGAGAACGACGACAAGTTTTTGAAAGACTTCGAATACGTCCACGTCCCAGCACTCAAGAATTTCACTCTGACGGGTCCATGGTCTCTTGATAGGCGAGTGCTGGAGGTTCTGTTTGGCAAGGTCGCGCCCGGTGTCCAGGATCTTATCATGTCGTCCGAGGACATAATGTGAGCGAATGGGTAAAGGCGACGTCTGAGCACTTGCATGCGCTCGAAAGTGCGCATCTACTCGTTGACGGGGTCACTGCCGAGTCGTTGTCGGAAATGGGGATGAAACCGGATAGGTCGCGCAACACGCACGGGAATTATTCATTCGTAGAACCTCCTGCGGGACGAACTGTTCCCAATCCTGCTCAGTATCGGTTTAGTCCCTGGATATAACTAGACTATTAAAGAATTAGCATCATGCCTATACCAACTTTTTTTTTTTTTTTTTTTTTTTTGGGGGTCGCAGTGGTCATTTCGCGGTGCGCCACCAGGCTTTTATTATTGAAGGTTCTGCAAAGATGGCCCCTGTTTCGTTTTTGTTCTTGTCAGCATTTTATCTCACGTCCTCACTCATGTCACTCCCTTCAACTCTGTGGACTGCCTCCAGTTGATCATCTACCATGTAACATTTTAACAAGACAACAACTCCATCACTAATCTTTTACAAGTCATTTAACGTTCTTTTCAACAACTTTCCCCATACTATACCAAGACCCCTTTCGCAACTTTTCCTTCAAACCACAACACACTCCGGCTATACTACAGCTCTACCCAGACATTAGGCCTATCTGGACATGGGACTAGGAGCTTCCCAAATTGATCTACCTGACGCTGAACGGTGAATTCACGTACAGGTTTCAGTTCAGGATACTGGCAGGGACGCCTAACCTTGTTTATGTTTATGTCTCGGTCAACACTAATTCTTGGTCGGGGCAACATACCAGGACCGTTCGCCTTGTTGGCCTATTCTTCCTTCCGCCTGCGGCTGGGAGACCTCATGACGATGACAACGACCGCGACGACGACGGGGAAGATGGGGGACCGTGTGATGAAGGAGGTCCAGTGGAACCGAATTCAGGAGAAAACGATACTATCTAAGAGTTGAATGGTCTTGGTTAGCAGGAATACATTCACCTCCCGCATGTCGAGGACATTTCCTTTTCGGTCCATGGATCTTCCTTCGCGACGGTGACGGTGACGGCGAGGAGGCTGGTCGATCACCACTACGGCTACTCGGAACTTTTCTATAAGACGACCCTCAACATCAAGGAGCTGAAAATGGTGGCCAACCAAGGGTTCAGTCTCAAGGACTGTACAGCGCCGACAAGGAATCTGGTTCGAATCAAGACGGTGTATACTTCTCTTGCTACCATCACCTCTTTTAGTGGTGGTGAAAGGACGGCGATGGAGGGAATAATTGCTGAGGCAGTATGTGTTGGTGGACCAGCCGGTTGACAGACGGAAGGTAGCGGAAAAGAAGCGCGGTATGTTTTTTGTTAGTTAATCAAGAGTGAAAATAATAAAAGATGTATTATCGGTATCGTACCAGAGGCATGTAAAAAGCAAGGAGAACATTGACTTGCTTGTGCTCTTGTTGGTGGGCTGTTTGTTGTGTGTTGAGGCCACAAGCATATGTGCTGGTATATAGTAGGCCAAACACAGAGAAAAACAATCACCTGGCTCGTTTAATATTTTTTCATCCACTCTCTTCCTCTTCCTCTTCTTCTTCTTCTTCTTCTTCTTCTTCTTCTTCTTCTTCTTCTTCTTCTTCTTCCTCTTCCTCTTCCTCTTCCTCTTCCCCTTCCTCTTCTTCTTCCTCTTCCTCTTCTTCTTCCTCTTTTTCTTCTTCCCCTTTCTCGTTCACTCTTCACTACTTCACTACTTCCTTCCCTTTCTTGTCTTCTCTCTACCCTTCATCTTATCATCCTCTCTGGTTCTTCCTTTCTACCTGTCAATTTATTTTTCTTTCATTCGACCCATATCCGAATGTCATCTACATTCCCCCTACCGCAGGAATGCCTCGAGGCCATCATCCGTACTCTTGCTTGTTTCCTTGGTATGGGCTCTGTCGCAACTATGTTGCGTGTGAACAAATACGTCTGTTCTATTACTCTGCCTGTACTCTATGGACTGGGTCCCATCTCTGTGTTGAATAAGAATTATCGCAAGGGCTCCCCTGGCTTCAAGCGTCGGCAAAAGTTGATTGCCACTCTCCTCCTTGGTGTTCCCAAGATCCGCATCACCGAACTCCTCCGTGTTACCTTTCTTCAAGACTCCATCGATGACCAGGATCATTCCCCTGCACCCTATGCTCCGTACCATTCGTTTGCGACCGCGATTTCTTTGAGCAACTGCAACGACGCCTTTGACGGAGACCTTCGCCAGATCGATGAGTTTCGCGATGACTACTTTAGCCAGGACGATGACTCGCCACCTTCTCAGAGACTGCTCGATTTTGTGAAGGATCACAGACTCGTGGACCGCTATGCCACAGAAACGCCCCTGGCAAGTCTCTTACATGAACGTCCTAGGCATACCTTCATCAACTCCATCAACTGAGAGCTCCGCAGGGACCTCACGTGGGCGTTGTGTTCGGATGTGGAGCGTCTCAGGTTTCTTGAGATCCCTGTATCCGACATTGACCGCTACCTGCCTTTGATCGACCAGCTCAAGGCTCTAACAAAGGTGAGGTTCGAGCTAAATCGATGGCTGTTCCCCACCAACGTTGATCTTGACGAGCTGACGCCCGAGCAGCGTACTATTCTGAGCCACCAGCGAGACGAGCGGAAGCAACACCTCGACCAGATGGTGCTCTTTGTCCAGGGCCATCGACGCCACCACGGTAGCGTTCTCCAGGCTGCTACATGCTCTGGGGAGTACCCTCTCCTCGCCGAAAAGTGCCCAGATGAGTATGCGGAGCAGCTTACCCGCCTTCTTCCTCCCCTTCTTGATCCCCAGGCGCTTGGCAGTAACAATTGGAACCAGTTTACTACCAAGGTCAAGGAAACTAATTTATTGGCCGTCAAGTCGATCACGCCACCGCAAGGTCAACCAGGAGCATTAAGTCTGCCTCGACTCCTCGAACAGTCTCCATTCCTCCATCGTTGTCGGTCACTCGAGAGTATCCAGTTGAAATCTTTCACCGACGATGTCTTCCAATGGGCTGTTGACGAACGCAGGCAGCACGACGCCGACATTTCAGCTGGATGCACTCCTCAAAGGCCACTGATCCCTCTCCAAAATGCTACAGTCAACAACGAGCGCCCTACCGACGGACGCCTCATCAACGACATTGGATACAGCTTTGGCGAGACCCTCCAATATCTTGATGTAAGACCTCTTACATTTGGATGGGGCCTTGCTGATATCATTCCAGATTCGGTCGAGTGCTCGGTTGGAGGTCGCCCGCCTTGGTCATGCTGGCATGCGCCCCTGCTGAGTCGTTTGTTTGTCAATGCATACCATAATTCCCTCCGCATCCATCCTCGCCTTTTCGCCCAGTGCCCACAGCTGAAGTTCATCGAACTTGCAGATCGGCGCCAGGTGTACTCGTCCAGTGACATTACTCGATACGAGCCAGCGGACCTTGGCCAATTGATGACGCTCACATTGCAAGGATCGCCAGCCATCTCGTTCCACCCAGGTATCCTCAGGAACACACCCGAGCTAAGCTCGTTGACTCTGACGATGGCTGATAAGCCGTCGTTCATACCGCCGATGGCCGAATTGGAAGAACCTAGGGAGGAACTTGAGGATGACTCTGTGGAATTAACACCAACTGCCATCGGGACAACACCTAGCCCTCCTGGACGATCCATCTGGACCTGGGATTGGGATCTGCCTAAGTTGACGGACTTGGAGCTCACCTCGGAGTTTGCGTACCGGTTCCAGTTCAAGTTGCTCCGGAGCACACCCTCTTTGGAACGGTTCTTGGTCGACATCAGGTCTTTGTCTGGCCAGCACAAGAGGACCGTCCGCGTCAAGGACCTTCTTCAAAACACGCAAGACTCGACGGCCGCAGACGACACACATGACGAAGGCGACGACGAAGCCCTGGACCTGTTGCAGTTGCAATACATTCACCTCCCCAACTTGAGCGACTTTTCTCTGATCGGAAACTGGACTTTGGGTCGACGAATATTGACGATCCTGTGCAGAAAGGTGCTTCCCAATAGCCGGAATTTGACTTTGCGGAGGTGTAGCGGGTTTGGTTTGCACGATTTGGTCAAGACGACCTTGAAGCACCTTCCGAAACTGCAGTCGGCGACGGCATCTTGCGAAGTGACCCCTGAATCGGCGTCTCAGGTTGGGTTGGTCATAGAGTATGACGGTCGAGGAACAGGCGATGGTGTATGCTGCCGTCTTGTTGACCGGTCTCCTGAGGATGCAACTGAGGATGCAACTGACAAGGCAATCATCGACTGTTACTTCTATTGATTCGATATTGTTGAATAAATATCCAAAGGTGTGGGCTGTTCTGACCATCGAGAAAGATTGATCTGCACAGTTGACGAAAACAGTTGGCTTGCTTCTTGAACAATGCAGCTCTCCTTTTGACCAATTTTCTTCCTTTCCTACCCTTCATGCCCTCGTCTTTCTTCTATTCAATCCAATTAAAAAGGTGGCACCTCAAAATGTGTGACCCCACAAACGCTTCTGGGGGCTGGATTTGATCTTTCGCCGCAGCATGGGAGGTACTACAGCTTGGCCACGCCCCCCTCCAAGACGGATCTTGAGCGAGCCAGCGAACTGTGGGTTTAGGTGAAGAATAAAAAGAGCCTTGTCTGTGTGCTTTGTTTGTGTGTTTGTGTTTGCTTGCAGTTGCAGGTGGGTGGCACGCCTTTTTGACAATCAAACTCAATTGAACAAGGATAGGTCTCCTGTCCCCCTATTCCTTTATATAGTTCTCAGTGCGGCGTGTCTGTCGCTGTCTTTTCCTTTTCTTTTGTTCATGTCCTGTTCCTTCTACCACTTCACCCCTTCCCTCCCTTCGTCCTTTCTTCTCATTCAGTAAACCTCCCCAATGCAATCGTCATTGCTCTCCCTACCTCAGGAATGCCTCGAACTCATCCTCCGCACACTCGTTCACCAATCTGATCTCAACTCGCTCTTCAATCTCCTTTGTGTGGATAAACACGTCTGTTCCGCCACCCTCCCTATCCTCTATGAGGGTTCGCTTCTACTTTCAGTGTTCAACAAATACCAAGGAAAGGACTCCCCTGGCTTCCAGCGTCGACTAAAGATGGTTTCCACGCTCCTCCTCAGTGTTCCTGAGACCCACGTCACCGACCTTCTTCACGCTACCTTTCCACAGGACCCAGTCGGCCAAGAACGCTACCCGACGACACCCTTCGCTCCTTACAATTCGTTTTCGATCAGTGTTTCTATACACCACAGCGTCAGTCTGTACGAAGGAGACTTTTTCAGTGCCAATCATCAACCTCCTCAAAAGCTGGTCGACTATGTGAAGGAGCACGGACTCAAGGACAAGTATATCGCCGAGACTCCCCTGGGACGCGTCAGTGATGAATCTCATTGGAGCATTGTTACAATGGCCCTGAACAGAGAGCTACGCAGGGACCTGACGTGGGCGCTATGTTCAGATGTGGAGCACATCAGGATCCTTACGATTCCTCTCTCAGACATTGGCCGTTATTTGTCTCTAGTCGACCGGTTCGAGTCACTCAGGGACGTGACTTTTCTGCTGGATCGACACTTATCCGACGAGGGTGCTAATATGGACGAGATCACCCCAGAGGAGTTGGCGGTTCATAACCAGCAACGGGACGAGCGTGTGCAACACCTTGACCAAATGGTACTGTTTGTTCAGGAACTCCGACAACGCCACAGGAATGTCCTCCAAACCGCGACATACTACGGGTTGTATCCTGGCGACTATGATGGGTGTCCCGAGGAATACCAAGAGAAGCTCGTCCGTCTTCTTCCTCCCCTTCTTGATCCCCAGGCGCTTGGCAGTAACAATTGGAACCAGTTTGCTACCAAGGTCAAGGAGACCAACTTATCGGCCGTCAAGGACATCACGCCACCGCAAAATCATTCAGGAGCATCAAGTCTGCCTCGACTCCTCGAGAAGTCCCCATTCCTTCATCGTTGTCGGTCCCTCGAGAGCATCCGGTTGAAATCTATCACCGACGATGTCTTCCAATGGGCTGTTGACGAACGCAGGCAGCACGACGCCGACATTTCAGCTGGATGCACTCCTCAAAGGCCACTGGTCCCTCTCCAATATGCTACAGTCAACAACGAGCGCCCTACCGACGGACGCCTCATCAACGACATTGGATACAGCTTTGGCGAGACCCTCAAAACACTCGGTTTCTATTCATACGCGACCATTGACAATGAAGAGTTTGTAGACTTGGGCGAGTGCTCGGTTGGGGGCAGCCCTTCTTGGTCTCTCTGCTGGCATGCTCCCCAGCTGGCTAATTTGATTATCCACGCCGACCATAATTTCCTCCGCATCCATCCCAGCCTTCTTGCCCAGTGTCCACAACTGAAGGCCGTTGTTCTCGTGGATCGGCGTCATGAATACTCGGCAAGCGACATTACTCGATGGGAACCGGCGGAGCTTGGACAACTGGAGACTCTCACATTGCAAGGATCGCCGGCCCTCTCGTTTAATCTAGAAACTCTCAATACCGCACGCAAGCTGAAAACTATAAGTCTGCGGACGTCCGCTCACTATGTGCTGCCGGTGGCCGAATTGGACGAACCTGAGAATGACTCTGTCGGATTACCACCATCTGCCTCTGTGACAGCACCTAGCCCTATCCCACCTTGGCGACCCATTTGGACCTGGGACTGGGACCTGCCAAGGCTTACGGAATTGACGTTGACCGGAGAGATCGCATACCGGTTTCAGTTCAAGATGCTCCAAGGCACTCCCAGTCTGGTGCAGTTGAATGTCGACAGCAGGCCAACGACTGGGATACACAAGAGGACCCTTGGCGTTAAGGAATTTCTCCAGAAAACACAAGAAATTGAGACCATGGGAGGCGCACAGGACGATGATGACAACAACAGCAACAACAACGACGGCAGCAATGACAATATCTTGGGTATGCAGTCCAAGTACATCCAACTTCCAGCATTACGTACCCTGACATTGAGAGGGACTTGGGTTTTAGATACGGAGGTGTTGGAGAGTCTTTGCAGGATGGTACCAGGTGTGACGAACATGTCGCTTCAGGGCTGCGGTGGGTTTAGTTTGGTGGATTGGGTCGGCACTACGTCAAGGCTTTTGATGAGTATACGTCACGCAATGGCATCTATTCCAGTCGCGGCCGAGTTGGCTTCTAAGGCTGGACTGGTGGAGATGGAGGTCCATGGTGAGGATCAAGAGTACGTTTTGTACCAGCTTGGTCAGCTTTCTGTGGGTCGGACTGCGGAGGATAAACTCAATTATTACTTTTACTTTTACCCCTAAATAAAAAGGTTTCCCTTAAACCGTTTGGTCAAAGTTGAGTAACTCTATGTGATCCGTGTTTTGCCACCACTCGCCCTTCAAGCCAGAGGGAATGGAAGAGGAAAAACACTGTTGCTAAGAAAGTGAGAGGGCGGTTGTTCTTCCAAAGGGTGGCTGTTCCTCCAACGACGATGGCGCCCTTTTCTTTCTCCCTTAAAAACATTGACGGTCAAGGAAGGTCGATCCCTGTCCAGGCACCATCACCCCTTCTGTCCAGTCTTGATTTTGATCTTAGGTACCATCACTGATAACTTTAACGGTTTCACTAATGGTCGATCAAATAATAAAACAACAGACGTTATAGAAGAAACCCTAGGGGCTACAAACCGCTCTTCCATTCCCCTCACAACTCTGAGGGTAGCAATTACACGATAACAAAAGTAAAAAAGGATAGTATCGACAAGGGAAGAAGGAATAACTTAGATAAAGCGGCGTGCCTAAGGAAAATGTGGCAAACGCCTAATGAAAAATGTGGAAATTGATACCCCCTATTTTAGTTCATCCTCATTCCTGCCCCTACTTTTTCTTCATTTACTTCCTTTCATTTACACTCATGTCATGTACTTTCCTCCTACCTTTGGAATGTCTCCAGCTAATCGTCCACAATCTCACCGCACAACAAGCCCTCAAGTCCACCGCCGCCCTCCTCTGCGTCGACAAGTACGTCTGTGCCGCGACACTGCCGATCCTGTATCGAGATCCCTTCAACATGCAACCCCTTCACACGGGATTCGGAAGTTTTGGGAATAATCGAAATATCGTTCTTGTTCTCAACAAGTTGGTCCAGGTCCTCTTTTGCAGTCTGCCACCCTCATCTTCGTCCTCTGATGACGAGAGTATCCATGACGATGATGGTATTGTCACGGAGTTGCTCAGAGCCTTTTATTTTCAGAATCAAGAACAAGGAGACGCGTTGGTGGCGTTGGATTCGACAGAGACCTGTGAGCGACGCGATAAGGCGACAACAGCAGCAACGGCATCAACGGAACAACTGCTACCACCAACCCTTCTGCCTTACTCTTCCTACTTGACAAACATTTCCTTTGAGGAATTAAACTTGGAACTTGGACGCATCCAATTTACCTTGGGGGACTTTCTCGACCGACTTGCCTTTCAGGACTTTCTGAGGAGAACCGGACGTGCTGATCGATACCGTGCTGAGGAGCCCTTGGAGCGCTATATTTGTGGCTCAAAAGGAGAATTCAGGTTATTTGCCTGATCCGCTGAACGAGAGATCCGTCGAGACCTTGCCTGGGCGATGTGCTGTTCCAACGCGGAGCGGATCCAGATCCTTTACTTGCCCATCTCGGATATCGGTCGGTATCTGACGCTGGTCCCGAGACTCAGGGTTCTTGCGTGTGTCGCCTTTCAAATCGACAAGAATCTTATTGGACCAAGCTATTGGAACCACGGAATGGGTGAGGTGGAGAAGGAGTGTTGGACAAGACTGAAGGAGGGCCGGGTGAGACATCTGGAGATGATTTCGTTTGTGCAAGAGCACCAGCGCCACCACCGTAATGTGATCCAGACCGCGCGATGTGCTAACGTTCGCGTTTATGAAGATCAATGTCCAGAAGACTACACGATACGGTTGCTGCAGTCGCTCCCTCCGCTTGTTAAGCCCCAGTTTCTGGACTGCCGCAACTGGGACCAGTTTGTCGCCCATTTGCCAGACAGGGACTTGTCGTTCGTCAGGGAGATTCGCACTAGAAAAGCCTTTGATAGAAACATAAAGCTAGTGACGTTTCTGCGTCGGCGCCGGTCCCTCGAGAGTATCCACGCGACGTCCTCTGTCGAGGGTATATTCAAATGGGCCGTCCAGGAGCGCAAGGACTTTAATGATGCAGCCGCTGTTCATAACTGTGGAGCGGCTGTGGCAGCTTCCGAACAGAGATCGTTAGTGCCGCTTCGAGATTATGATGTCATGTGCAGCGGGGCGCATGCCGGGCGCCAGGCCAGCGATGTCATCTACGCCTTCAACAAGACTTTGGAGAACATCAAAGTCAAATTCTGCGGGATCACGACGACCTATGGTTCCCAGCGCTTTCCTGATTTTGTTCTTGGCCGCAAGATCGACGACGACGACGACGACGACGGTCATGTAGGTGAAGAAGACGCAATGTCCTCCTTTTCCCCTTCATCTTTTTCATCGTCCCTGCTCAACCTTCCACGATTACGATCAATCTCTATATCTACCGACTTCTTGACTCTCCGAATCCATCCTGCGCTCTTGGCGCAGTCGCCGAGTTTGGTCTCTGTTACCCTAGATGATCGACTGGGATGCAGCTATTTGGCAGACACGATCGTCTACTGGGAACCTGCAGAGCTGCCTCATTTGACTGAGCTCAAGCTCCTTGGTACGCCTGCGGTATCGTTTCATCCAGAGACGCTCAGGAGCACCCCGGAACTTGGTCCGCCTAGAGTTGCATTTATATGCCTTCCAGAATGGCGCTCCTGCTGCTCCTGTTGCTACAGGTGGCCAAGGCGAGGCGGACGATAACAGCAGTATGCTAAACGGTATTCCCGACTCCTTTACAAAACCAACTCAACAGGGCCCTGTCGCCTGGACGTGGGACTGGGATATTCCCAAGTTGATAAATCTCTTTCTGGTCGCCGAGTTTGCTCTCAAGTTTCAGTTCCGGATGCTCGATAGCACCCCCAACTTGAACTATCTCTCCCTCAACGTCAATGGTGGCGCAGGACCAGAACGTAATCGGACCATTGGGATCAAAGAGTTGCTCAGGCCTGGGTTCCGACATTCTTTGCTACCCCTGTTCTTAGAACGGGATCAACAGCTCTGCGAGAGGCGACGGCGGCGCCAAGTGGCGTCGGATAGGGTAGAGGACGACGACGACGACGACGCGATCTTTCAACTGCAACGGCAAGAAGAGAAGGAGGATGATGAGCTTTGGCGCCAGGAATTCCAGTTTCTTCAACTTCCAAAACTCCAAACGTTAAGCTTGATCGGACACTGGGACGTGGACCACCCCCGAGTCCTCAACGCGTTCTTCTCAAAAGTCGCTCCGCGGATTACGAGCTTGTGGGTGGAACCCGTTAGTGACGGTCGCTGTTACTGTCAGGAGGGGTTTATGATCCCCGAGCTGATCCGGTCGACGACCGAGAACTTGCACGAGTTGAACGTATGTGTTGTCAAGATTCCGTTCAAGCTCGAGTTGATGGTCGAGACCGGTTTGGTCGATGATACTAGCTACGACCGGGAATTGCCAGGTGCTGGTTGGTGGAGGGTGTTCGTGATGGTTGAGCGGCCGGCTGGGAGGAGGTTGAATTCCCCTGCACGGTACCGATTCCGAAATGAGGCGGGGACAGTATTGTAGGTTACACATAAGTATAACTAGGAGACAATAAGAATCAAAAAGAATAGAGATATGTTGTACAGCCAGGGGGGGATGTTTTTGCTTGTTTATTATTTTAGGGCGGAAAAGGAGCCGGCGAAGGGGGTAAAAAAGGAGCAGAAGAAAAAAGGGGGTAGAAGTCTAGAAGTAGCCAGAGAACTCCTGGCCGACATCCATAATACTGTTCCTGGCGGCTGGATCCGCCAGTTGTTGCTGTTGGTCTCGACTCCTGGGGTTCAAACTACTGCTACCTCCTCCTCCTCCTCCTCCTCCTCCTCCTCCGCCAGAGCTGCTGTCGGTGTGTTTAGGTGCAGGAGGCATCTTTAGGATGACATTAGTCGAATCCCTCTGTTGTTGCCTATTGTTGTTGGTGGCGGGTTTGTTGGGGTTGAGGTTACTTGTCCTTCGGGTCTGATAACTTGTCCGGCGTGGACTACTGTTACTATTCACTCCACTACCGCTCCCGTATCCAGACATGTACGTATCCTGGGAGGTCGAAAAGCCCGAGAAATCGATTCCGAGCCCTGTTCCTTCTTCCGACGGCCGCGAGAGTGGGGACCGTTGATCGCTTATTGGACCGGTACTCGGCACAACGATCCGGGACCCACGCTGTTGGGTCACTACTTTTGCAAGTGTTGGTTTCGTGAGCTTGTTGGTGATGATTGGCAGCACTTTTGTCACAAACACCTCCTCTTCCTCTCCTGCCTTGCCGCTGTTATTGTTGGTCATCTGCTGTTGCTGTTGTTGTTGCTGTTGGTAAGAATGATGCCGACCACCAGTCGCAGAATTAAGACTATCCTGACTATCCCTGATCGACCGCCTTTGCTGCCGAGTCGCCAGCGCCGTAGAGATGCGCTTTCCACCGGGGCCATAATAAGACCCCGAATCCTCCGTATTGGTATCACTGGTATTACTGCCTCCAAACATCGACATCCGTGGGTTGTTTTGGGTAGAGGAAGGGATGATGATGGGTTGGGAGGTGAGGGAGGTCCTATACATGGATGTGTTGTTCCTGATGGTCAGTCCCCCGCCGTTGCTGTTGCCAGAACGTTGTTGTTGCTGTTGTTGTTGTTGGTGAGAGAGGGGGTCGTAGATTCTGGAATTTCCAATATGGGAATATATTGGGTTAGTGTTATTTTCTTTCTCCGCTTGGCCTGTTGAGCAAACAAAATAAAAAAAAATGAGAACGACTGAAGGGAGAAGAACTTACTGTGATTCTGGGCGTCCTGCAAGGTCCATAGGTTCGAACGATACCCACCTAAGAGAAGATGAAAAAAAACAGTGGGTTAGTTGCTGTGAAGACACTTTTGTCACCCACATCAAAAATAATATTTAAATATCACAAACAGATAACTTACTGCATGGAGTTGACGGATCGGCGGTGGTACTCGTCGTCACGACTGGAGAGCGAGCCGCCCGGAGAACTGGTATCCCATCCGTTAGAGTTCCTGCTGGAAGAGAAGGCGTATGCCGATGGCATAGGAGAAGCGGCGCCTATAGCGATAGCATCGACCAGTTGACGATGCGCCTGTGGGATCGCGCCACGACTGAATCGTGGGTTGGGTGGTGCCAGATCGGTCGATACCCGGACGGGACCCGTCCAGGGGGACATGTTGTTGGTCGAAGACTCTGAAGCCAGCGACACTGTGATTGACGAGTCGTCGTCGTCCACGAAGAGGTCCCGGGGGTTGTAGTATGATTCCGAAGTGGTTCCCGTTCCCGGTTGATTGTTGTTGCCGGCGTTGTTGTTGTTTTTTGTGGCCATACTGTTCTGCGAGGATGCGTTACTGCCCTTCTTGTTGAGGCGCGAAGGGGCCTGAGACGAGTTGGACGAGTAGTATCCGTTGATGCTCCCATTCTCAGTCAGCGTTGTTCCTCCAGGTGACGCTGGTTCCGTGACCCAGGGCTTGGAGTGGTTCGAGTGGTAGGTGTTGTCGCCCTTTGATTTCGTATTCTTAACGCCATTGTCCGCCTGAATCAGCGAAGATGTCGACATGAAGGGTCCGTTCGAGAGAGAGTGGTCGTCCTCCTCGGTCATTCCATAGATCGGATGCGGCGTACGTCCCTTCTTGCCTGACAATCCTAAACCACTCTTCCTGTTCTCAGCAGCAGCAGCCTCCATAGCAGCGAAATCAGGTGAGGCCATCGACTGTCGATCGGCCGCCTCACGCTCGAGTCGCCTGGCGGTATCCTTGCGAATGCCTCTCCAGATATACACTACGACACATCCTCCGAGTAGAGACACTCCTATGATGATTCCTGCAATCAAGATCCAGGGGCTGACTTCATTCTGGATCGTGAGTTGCTGCGCTTGGTAGCGTTCGACAAACGTCGGCGCGTCCAGCCATTTGTCGGTGGCCATGTAATAGTAATATGCTTCCCCATCAGCCATGGTGTTCGAACCTGTGACGCCTCCATGGATGATCATGAACCCATCCTGCGCTCCTACCGCAACTGCCACATGGTCTGAACGCGCACTGGGCACATGCGCCATGTCAAATGTTGGCGTCACCTTTTTGATCCAGACATCGGGCAGGCTATTGGTATCGAGTATGTAGAGGTCCTGGTTGTAGGTGTCACCATTCTCGTTGGTACCACCAAACATGTACAACTTCCCGTTCTTGAGCGGCGACGCCACCAGAGAGTGTCCGACGAGCCCTCCTTTGATCACGTCGCCCTCATTGCTAAAGATGAGGTTTATCTTTGTGAAGGCGGTCTTCATGATCGAAAAGTTGACGCATTCCGAGGTGGGGACAACGACCTTCTCCTTGGGCGGGTAAAGAATGGTCCCATAGCAAGAAATAATGTTGTCTGTCGAAGCGACGGCCGAGGCATGTCCGTACCGATAGAGGCCAATCTTGGTCTGGTTCGACCACACTTTCGACGAGTAGTCAAACGTAGGCGTGTCTCGGGCCGGTAGTCTCGTGTCATTCAGGGGAAGGGTGTATCCTCCAAACACCCACAGGTTGTTGGTCTCATACTGGACCATGGAATGTCCTGCGCGCGCAGCCAACGGCTGCTGTGCATAGGGTCCAGAGGTGGTAACGTTGGGTGCAGCAATGACGTTTCCAAGAACAGGCCCCACCCAGTCGAGTGCCCCCATGGGTACGCCACCTGTCGTCTGTCCAAAGCTAAGGCCAATCTGACCAGGCGCCTCCTTGTCAGAGGAAAAGGGTGAGGTACTGCCGGCATGGTTGTAGATCCCTTGGGTGAGGACTATCTCCGTGGTGTTTCCGGTCAAGAGGTCAAGGGTTGTGATGGATTTGAGGGGGGTTGTGTCTGTGAGAGAAGTTGTGCCGAGACCGCCGACAAAGTGAACCTTGTCGAGGAGGGCCGTTCCTGAATGACTCCTACGGGCAGGAGCAGCTGCTTCTATTATCGAGGAAGAGAAGGTGGAGGAGAGGAGGACGAAGGATGCGAGGAGGAGGAAGGGGGACGAGGAGAGGAGACGTTTTGAGCGAGTCCTTTGTGCATTGTTATGTGGTGACAGTGGGTGGTGCTGTGTTGCTGATGGACAGCTGTGTGGGGTTGAGTGGCCAGGTTTGGCCATCCTCGTGGTTGTCGACAAGGTTGGCGAGAAAAAAAAGGTAAAGGAGGGGCGTCTCTTGGTAGGTCAGGGTACGAAGGGTGATGATGAAGAGAGTAGTTGGTTGGTAAGGTGACGGAGTTACAGGTGTCGGATTAGAGTGAGAAGAAGTGAAGAGCGACGGATGCGGATGATGTTGTGCTGTGAGAGAGTGAGTAAGCGAGAGAGGAGGAGGACAGTGGACGAGGGTGATGAAAGGAGGGTAGGGTGATGAGAGAGGTAGAAGGAAGGAGAGAGGGTATAATAACGATGGGAAGTCGTGTGTGGATCGAGGGTGATGATGATGAAAGGAAAAAAGAAGAGGAAGAAGAAGAAGAAGAAGAGGAAGACACTCTTTCTGTGCAGCGAGTGCACAAGCTTTGGGCAAGCAAGCAAGAAGCAAGGTGACAAAGTCTCCCTCCTTTTCTTACAGTCTGTATTCCCTCCGTTTCTGTCCTTTTGGCTGCATACATGTTTATGCGTTTCTGTCTGCTGCTGTCCGTTGATTGTTGTTGATAGTGCCTGGATGGAGATAATTAACGCTTCGATCAGCAATGAAATTAAATTTCTCTGTTTCGCTTCTCTTGTCAATCCATCCAATCCAATCCACATCAACCGAAGCACCAATGGTGCCCTCTCTCTTTTTGCATACACCCTGCCTACCCTCCATTGCTCCATCTTATCACACTACCACTCACATACACACGCACGCATGGATAAAAAATAATATAATTGCCTCTCTTTTCACCCTACCACTGCACTCGCTGCACATCCACCTCGGAATGCTCCTGTTGCATCTTTCTGTCTCAAAAGAGGCTCTGTCAGTCTGCATCCTATCCTCCCTTTCTCTGTCCTGTGTCCAACTGCTAAAAGGCAAAGGCACAATATCAACAACACATAACGAGTGAGCGCCTAACGCAGCACACACAATCACAACAATAGGAAATCACTCTAAATATCAAAAAAAAAAAAAAAAAAAAAAAAAAAGTGCTCACACTCGCATACTGTCGCCTCACAAAACAACAAAGCAACCAGACAATGCCAATCTAGTCTCATCTTCTTCTCCTTTTCCTTTCTAGTTTATGCTAACAAACAGCAATAGCCTCGTTTTTCGTTGCCATTCTTTTTTTCTCGAACCCGAGTAAAAAGACAGAAAGTGGTCTGATACATCATACCAATAGAAAAAAAATGGCGCACCCTCAATCCATATTAGAGTTGCACACACAGTCCCAGTCCTTGTAAGCCTTCTCATGGAAACATAAAAAAAAATACAAGGGGAACAAGTTACAAACGAGGGGACGGGGTTGCGACTCGAGAGCGAGGAGAATAAAAAAAAACCAAAAAAAAACGGAGCTTTATATTACCTTACAAACGAGGGAAGACAACAACACAAAACCAGGGATATGGCTGATGGACACGGTGCCAAGAAGACTGGATAACACTGCTCACTTGTCATTCAACTTCTTACTCATCAACAAACAGTGCATTCAATCCATGCTGAAGCCAAGTTCAGCATTAAAAAAAAAAGGGAGGGGGAAGGGGGGACCTTGTCTACCTACACTTTCTTTTCCTTTGTTTCTGTTGTCGCCTCTCCAATCTGGCTGTTCTTATTACTGACGTTCCTGGCTGAATTATGACCAGCTGATTCGAAGGCGTGCTGGCTATTCTGTTGTCCTATTGTCTATGTCCGCTTTCGAGGCTGCTTTGCTTCATGCATGCATCTATTTTCATCCCACGCTCCCTTGACATTCAAAGAGGGTCCCTGGACTAAAACAATATGCTTCACTTTACGCCAAAACCTTTTTTTTTCCTTCATATCATTTCCCTTTTTTCTCTTCTTTCCCTCCCAGTCTCCCAGCCAATCCCCCCACAGCCTTTACTTCCACACCATATTTTTTTGGTACTCTCATCCCTGTACACGCGACACAACATACATAAACATAACGAACAGCTACGACTCCAATTGTACACATTTTTTATTATTATTCACAGAAAACACAAAAGCAAAGAAAAGGGAATGAGATATAAACAGCAAGGAAAACAGAGGATGAAGAAAAACAGCAACTTCTTATCCACTGCAGCTCATGCAAGCGTCCTTGTTATCGATAGAACACATCATCGCTGCCTCGTTGGCCTCCTTCTCATTCTCCTTGTTGATCGACAATTGGTCAACAGTGAACTTGATAGCATCCACAGCGGGGCGCGAACGGAGGTAGTACATGCCAGTCTTGAGACCACGCTTCCAGCCATAGAACGCCATCGATGTGAGCTTGCCGTAGTTGACATCCGCCATGTGGATGTTCATCGACTGAGATTGATCGATAAACGCTCCACGGTCAGCTGCCAAATCAATCACAACCTAAACGCGCAAACAAAAAGTGAAGAGCGTTAATAAACTTGTCGTGCAGCTTGGTCGACAAAAAAAAGTAAACAAAGCAAATGTCAACGAGGAAGTGCTCTTGCATACCTTCTGAGAAATCTCCCAGGTGGTTTTATAAAGGGCCTTGAGATCATCAGGGATAGAGGGGATACGCTGGATAGATCCGTTCTCGGAAATAATACGGTTCTTGAGCTGGTCGTTCCACAATCCCATCTCGACAAGATCCTTGAGCATCCAGGGGTTGACAATCTGGAACTCGCCAGCAAGAACACGACGAGTGTAAATATTAGAGGTATAAGGCTCGAAGCACTCGTTGAATCCAAGAATCTGTGAGGTAGAAGCAGTAGGCATGGGAGCAACAAGGAGCGAGTTGCGGACTCCGTGCTTGGCAATGTTGGCGCGGAGAGTGTCCCAGTCCCAGAGGTCAGTAGGGGTAACGCCCCACATATCGGGCTGCAAGACACCCTTGGAAACAGGCGATCCCACATACGTCTCATAGGTACCTTCCTCCTGGGCCAACTCGCACGAGGCCTCCAGGGCAGCGTGGTAGATGGTCTCAAAGATCTCAAGGTTCAATTGACGGGCCTCGGGCGAGTCAAAGGGCATGCGCATCTTGATAAAGGCATCAGCAAGACCCTGTACACCAACACCAACGGGACGGTGACGCTTGTTAGACTTCTCAGCCTCGGGGACGGGGTAGTAGTTCTCGTCGATAATCTTGTTCAAGTTGCGGGTGACGACCTTGGTAATCTTGTGGAGCAACTTGAAGTCGTAGGTCTGGTTGGCGACGAAGGTAGGCAGAGCGATACTGGCCAAATTGCAGACAGCGACCTCGTCAGGGCTCGAGTACTCGACAATCTCAGTGCACAAGTTACTGCACTTGATGGTTCCGAGGTTTTGCTGGTTTGACTTGCGGTTGCAGGCATCCTTGTAGAGCATGTAGGGGGTACCGGTCTCGGTCTGGGCCTCCAAGATAGCATACCAAAGCTTCTGGGCCTTGATGGTCTTGCGAGCACGACCCTCCTTCTCGTAGCGGTGGTAAAGAGTCTCAAACTCATCACCCCAGACATCCTGAAGACCGGGGGCCTCGGCAGGGCAGAACAATGACCAGTCGCCGTTGTCTTCGATGCGCTTCATGAACAAGTCGGGGATCCAGAGGGCGTAGAACAGATCACGGGCACGGGACTCCTCCTTTCCAGTGTTCTTGCGAAGATCCAAAAACTCGAAAACATCGGCGTGCCAGGGCTCCAAGTACATGGCAAAGGCACCGGGACGCTTGTTGCCTCCCTGGTCGACATAGCGGGCAGTGTTGTTGTAGACACGGAGCATAGGGATCAAACCGTTCGAGTATCCGTTGGTTCCAGCAATATAAGATCCCGAGGCGCGAATGTTGTGGATGTTGAGACCGATTCCTCCGGCAGTCTTGGAGATCATGGCGCAGGTCTTCAAGGTGTCGTAGATACCCTCGATCGAATCATCTTTCATGGTCAACAAGAAGCAGGACGACATTTGAGGACGAGGGGTACCGGCGTTGAAGAGGGTGGGCGAGGCGTGAGTGAAGAACTTCTCGGACATGTAGTTGTAGGTTTCGATGGCCTTCTCGACGTCGTCACCGTGGATGCCGACAGAGACACGCATGAGCATGTGCTGGGGTCTCTCGGCAACTTTGCCGTCGATGCGGAGGAGGTAGGAGCGCTCGAGGGTCTTGAAGCCAAAGTAGTTGTAGTTGAAGTCGCGGTCGTAGATGATGGCTGAGTTGAGGCGATCGACGTTCTTCATGACGCTGTTGTAGGTCGACTCGGAGATCATGGAGGCGTTCTTCTCGGTCTTGGGGTTGATGTAGGTGTAGAGATCCTCGATGACCTGGGAGAAGACCTTCTTGGTCTCCTTGTGGACGTTCGAGACGGCGATACGGGCAGCGAGGATGGCATAGTCGGGGTGCTTGGTTGTCATGTAAGCGGCCTAGGTTGATATTGTTGATCCCTCATAATTAATTACTGTTCACTATTGTCCCTGAATACTGACAAAAAAAATGTACACAAACAAACTGCATATGCATAAAGGCAAATAAACAGAGGATCTACTTACAGTCTCAGCAGCCAAGTTATCGAGCTCAACGGTGCTGACTCCCTGGTACACACCCGAGATAACCTATTTAATCCATTCATTCATTCCCAGGAACATGAGAAAAGCGTAAGTAAATACCCAACTGCGTAAAGTCCTGTTTCTTCGTCAACAACACTCTATTGGGTCACAACAACTCAGGCAATTCTCGTTTGATAAAAAGTCAAAACAAAATACCTTCTGGGTGACCTGGACGGGGTCGACAAAGTTCATATCGAGACCATAGCAGAGCTTGACGATTCTGGCCGTAATTTTGTCAAAGGCAACACGCTCCTTGCGTCCTACGGTGATATAAAGTGAAAAGGTTGTTGGTGTTCGTTAGTAGAATGTAAACAAAAAGGAATCTGATTGCGTGAAACCTCACATTACATCCATAAAGAGGATCAGAGCGCAGTTCTGGATGAGTAAGGCTTACCATCTGAATGCACAAGGATGAATGAGTTGAAGGTAGGAGAGTGAAAGAAGAGGAGAGAAGGTAAAAAGTAGGTGAGTAAGTGGGCTTGGTTGAGGTCCGTTCATTCGTTGCCTGGAATGAGGCTCAACCTTTTCTCCAAAGTGTCGACTGGTGATGACCCCTTGAGCAACAAAAGAGCAATAACAAAAGAGAGCAAGTGAGTGTAATAACATACCACGCTTGTAGACAAACATATTGTGCGTGAGTAGGTGGGGTGGTGAAAAGGATAAAAAGGGAGAAGGTAAGAAACAAAGGGACCAGAGGAAAGGGGAAGGAAAGAAAGAGAAGACGCGAGGGACTTTGAGGTTTTTGTTGTGTTTTCTTTTGTGGCTAGTTAAGGTAAATTAAAGAACGCGTCTTGTATGTTGATTGTTAAGCGATGGAGACTGCCTTTTTTTTATTACTTTTTTGAAAACATGAAAACTTAAGAACGCGTTTCGCTGACACGACAGATACGACGGTCAGAGCAAAGCTCTCAGATGTATTGCCGTGCATGCTGCCGCTGTTCGCTTCTTGCCCCATCATGTTCATCCACCACTGCCTGGGAAAGTGTGCCCAAGTCAACCACACTCTGCTGACTTCTCAACGACTGCGACTCTCCTACTCCCTGCTGACGCTCTTGCTGCTCAACAGCATTTGTACTCCGCTCAATGACCTCACCCGTACCTCCCTGTCCACCAAGACTCGTCAGACTCGGCGCTTGATAATGTTGCTGATACGACTGATATGGTTGCTGTTGTGCCTGTGGTGAGTTCAGAATCGAATTGAAATAGTTGCTCGACACCTGACTGAACCCCATCGAGTCATCCATGCCGTTGTTATTGCTACTGCTGATACCGCTGTTGCTGTAGTGAGACAACGACACATCGCCATACAGTGTCTGATCGCTCTCGCTCCGAGGATTAACTCCAGATCCAAGTCCTTGCTTCTGTTGCCCTCCTCCCTGGTGAGAAGGCGGTGGTGCGAGACTGAGACCGTTCATTAACGACAAATTGTTCATCGATAGGTTACCCAAGGGCATCATCACTCCACCGTCCCCATTCGTACTCGCAGACCAGTGGTTGGACGGTGGTGGTTGGCGGTTGTTGTCAAACAAACTGTACCAGTAGAGTAGGCGCTCTTCATCACGAACTTGGAACAGGAAGTCGAATCGACTGCAGCCGATGACTCGGAGGATGTACGATCCGCGTTCGCGGGAATGGATGAACACGGACACGTAGGTGTATGTCTTTCCTGTCTCTGGTTTGCCCTATCGTAATACATGCAAAGTAAGAAGCGAAAGTTGATTAATTACCATTACATTTACCAGTTGAGCCATATATACCAATAAGAAATGATAATGGATGGAGACTTACGAGTTCAAAGCAGGTAAAGTAGCGACCCGCAGGATAAAGAATCACGCGTCGCATACACCAACTCGATAAAAAGGGCACCCACCGATTCTGGAACTTGACTCCCATGTACCCCATATGCGTCTCCTTCGACGTCTCACCCTTGGATTCATCCAAAGTCCCAATACTACCTTTCCTACCCGACAGATACTGTGACCCTTCATTCACCGACCCAGAAATTCCTGATCCAACTGAAGCGGCAGCGGCGGCGGTAGCCGAGCCCTGAGCCAGAACTGCGAGGTTGCCACTACTGTTGGCCCATCCACCGTTGCCGTTGTAGATGAACCCATCAATGCTGTTACTGGCTGATCCATCTCCCTCACCGCCACCGCCACCGCCACCAACGCCGACTCCGACTCCTCCCAGTCGCTGCTGAGACCGCTCGATCTGTGTGAACAACTCCCAGAGCTTAGGCAAGAACAAGAACATGAGCGAGAATGTCGTGCCGAACAGGATCACCACCGTCGACAGGTAGAACTTGATCAGAAACTGTTCGTCAGGCAGGAACACTGTTGGCATGGCCAAGCAGCCAGCCAGGAGAATGTTGCTATTTGAGTCAATGAAATGTAGATGCGGAGTTAATTAAACGACCTGAAAGAAGGCATCACGCTTTGCATGCAAATTGAGAAGAGTAGACTTACTAAACGACAAAGGCGATTTGACGGCACTCGTTGTAGTTGGCGGCGACGTTTCTGTTCTTGTAGGCTAAGTAGGTGGCGATCAGGAGCAAGGCGGCATTGTAGGCCAACAGAACTGCAAAGAAGGCTGTGCTATTGCTGCCATCCATGTTATTGCAGGACCAGTAACTTGTGAAATCCCGCAAGACAATCTGCCTAAGGGCTGGAGGGTACTTGATAAACCATGCCGCCATAATCACCTACAAAAGTAGTAACAACCATAGTTAGTAGTGGGGCCAACATTCAAATGCATTAGAACAAAACCAAACGATTGCGCTAATGTGGCCTTACCAAGTTGCTAAAGAGGATGGTACCAACAATCTTGAGGAGATGAGAGTCGCGGATGACACGTTTGGTGACATAAATGTTGTGAAAGATCCTGTAGATGCGGAAATTCTTAGCGACAATGTTGCTCACGACCAGCACAAAGCCAACATCGAGCACCAAGGGTCTTGCCATGCACGTGAATTTTGTCGGGATATCCAGACCCATCACTGTCGCGATATAAAGCAAAATGAACCCGCACAACTCCAGACAACAGAACAGCGGGCTATATTATTGTCATTACAGGATACAATAGGATGTGAGTATAGAAGAAAAAAACTTTTGAGAAAAACCACAGCCATCAGCTTTGAGAAGATGTGTCTTTACCTCGAAGCCTTGATGACCTTGGCGTTTCGGTAGACAATGACGAGCAACATGGTCAAGAGCGAGAAGAGGATGCTGAGACTAGCCACCGAGATCACAACCATACCGATGGACGATCCAAACCTTGGGTTCAGGACCTGCAGTGGCGCCGAGTCAGCCGGGGTGTTGTAGGTCCCATCAAAGTACATAGGCTCCGACGACAGGTTGAACATGCCCGAGTAATACGTTCCGATGGGCACGATTTTGCCGTGCTGGAAGTTACTCAGGATGAAATTTCTATTTATCCACAGATCACGCAGTGTGGATGGTTAGTGCTACGAATTGTCATAGGCATGAAGCAAATGATTTCTGTGGCGTAATAAAAGATTGCTATACCCATAGACAACGTCGCCGTCTTCGTCAAAGACCATAGGGCCTCCGGGTCCAGTGTAGTTGGTGTTCATTCCGAGGGGCTTCAGCTGGTTGCCCAGACGTCCTGCTTCAAGAAGGTGAAGGGTTGTCAAGTTGCTTCCTACGGCCTTTGCAAACGCATTGGCCATCACCATCATGCACGAGTAAGCTTGCCTAAAATTAGAAAGCGCACACATGCACTTGGTCAGTGAATGGTGTTTGTACAATTTGATCCGCGCATACGAAAAAAGATGGCCAGTGAACTAGATTGACTTACACTTCGTTACTGGAGATGTCGCGTTGTCCTGCATATGGGTAGCTAGTTGTTTTTATTAGTATGACACACAATCGTTAGTATGCGAAAGCTCGAAAAAGTCTGCTTGGAGACACTGATGGTAACGAACAGCACTTACTCTGCGGGGTCAAGGGCAGCCCACTTGTCCAGCCACTCTTCATAAGGACGGTATCCATGCAACTTGAGAAGGTTGTCAAACATAAAGAAGCCGTTCAGCTCAGTTGGCATAAAGGTCGAATTGTCATCAAACAGAGGCTCCGTCACCTCATTGACAACAATCCATACATATTCCTTCGAGACCAGTCCCCGCTTGACAGCCTCCTGGATGAGTTTGGTCTGCGGGTCTCCTGCAGACGCGACAATAACGATGCGCTGACCAGACGCTTCGAGAGCATCCACTGCGGGGCCTACATCCAATGTTGAGCCTGCGCCCATTTCCATCACTGCCTTTCGGTATCCGATGGTGATGTTCCTCATCAATGCCTGCTTCGCAATCGTATCCATCACTATTGTAATAACGTGGACGCGTTAGCATTGGTGACATACTGTAATACGTAAAACTACTTGTGAGCCACACGATAGTTGCAGCTTACTTTGGGATCCAAGAGAATCGCCTGCATAAAAGACGGCGATGGTCTTCCACCCGCGACTAGCAACAAAATCCATCATCACTCGACCATACATCAACTCGGTGGGAATTGTTCTGAAAAAGTAACCATACTGTTCCTTGTCTGACAGTTGTGCTATAAAACGTGATACGTAAAACGCGTCAAAAGAGGGGGGACGATGCGATGTCAGTAAAGGGGTAAGGCAAGGGTGTGTATGTGCGCCGCGTATCGCTCGATAGTATCGCTGTGTAGGAGGGCTCCCAAGAAAAAAAAAATGTTCCGTGTTGGATATAGACACGGCAAATGTTTTCGACGCCAAAAGGGACAAAAGAAGTAGAATCAGGGACAACGAGAGCACTGAGACTGAGGGGTAGATAGGCTGGTACTAATCCAAAAAAAACCCCCCCGGGACAGGATTGGGCTGAAGTGGAACATCTCTTTACACGGAGACATCCGCTTCCTCCTTAATAAGAGAGTGACATAACTACGAACCCCCTTCTTGCAAAAGAAACATTGTAGAGAAGAAACCATCGATAGCCGATGTATTCTCGGATTCTGCGCCATTTTTCGACTTTTGTTGACATCCTCCCTATGTTTAATATATCTCCTCGTGTATCATCATGCGGAAGGGGAAGGAGAAAAAATAGTAAAGGGGTCCAAGTGACAGAAAACAACACTTACTAGATCCTGCAGAGTAAGAACATTGAGGGATGGAGAGACGACTTGTCAGCAGGGCAGACTGGACAGTGAGAGCACTGCTCACGTCGCCAATAACCCCCGAGACGCCCGCCAGAGACTGGACCAGGGACACCGCCGAGAAAATGGCCTGAGCAGCGCCAGAGTTTTCGGGATCATGGCCATTGAACGAGTCCTTGAGAACCAAGGTTATGTACGCGCCCGGAATCAATTGGTTCGCGTTAATCTCGCTCACAGCCAACCGGATCGCGGACGTGCCACTGAAGGGAAAAGCATCGGGTAAACATAAGGAGTCAGTGCGTCGTCAGTGAAAAAATATGATAGGAGTGAAGGAGACGCGTCGGGCAAATAGAGAACAGTAGGACATCGGCGCTGCATGTACTATTGTTTGTTTGCTCACATCAGGTGCACGCAAAAAGGGTTATATTTACCTGTAGGATAGAACTTGTGTGATATTGTTTGGCAAGGAGTAGGGTAAGAGAAGGCCGACTCTAATCTCCAGTAATCCTTGACGATTGGTGACATTGGGAGTTATCTCGAGAGAGAAATTGGCGCCTGTTGGAGGTGTATAAGGGAACACACGTGTCGAAACGTTAGGCTGGTTCTGGGGCAGGTCGGGGTTGGCGGATGGGGCCAATACTGAGGGTGAGGCAGTAGACGGTGAAGGAGTTGAGGGAGAGGGTAAGGATTGCTGAGGGAGAAGAGGAGGTGGTTGTGGAAGTGAACTGGATGGCGAGAGAGCTGTCTTGGTGGGGTGAAACTGTCGTTTCTTATGGCGAAAGAGGGGTGGTTGCAGTGAAGGCTGAGTGTGTGAGCGCCTCTCGAGTATGCCGTTGCTGATATGTTGGACGGATGGGTGAGGTGCATGATCTTCGAGAGAGGACAGCAGTACGGGATTGGGCTCCAAGGAGCGCAAGTGTGTGGTTGAAGATGATGTGAAAGAGGAACGATGTTGTGGGGATCTGACTAGGAGGTGGTTGGAGCGGTGTGATGATGGTGTCGTTGAGGATGCGCATCCGGGTTGGATATTTAGGTATGTGAAGAGTAGTACTGACGCTGCCAGGGCAAGGCGAGAGTATCGTGTGTTCGCGCTGAGGAGCTTCATTATTGACGTTATGTGTATGTGAAAGTGAGTTGGATATGCTGGATGGGTATGCTATCAGGCGGAGTGTATGTGCGATGAATAAAGCAAAGAAACGTGAAGATTGAGTGAAATGGTACCAAGGGTAAAAGACAGTGAAGAGAATGGAAAGGGGTGGTTGTCGTTGTTGTCGTTGTCGTTGTAGCTGTCGTTGTTGTCAAATCGGTGGGTGTCGAAGAAAGAAAATAAGAGTGTGTGCAACGTGGATCGCTAAAGAAGTGAAAGTGAAAAAGGGATGGGTGGGTCGTGAAGAGAACCTATTTCGGCAACGAACAGAGAATAGAGGGAAAGGAGAGAAGAAGAGAAGGAAGAAAGAGGAAGAAGAGGAAGAGGAAAAGGAAAAGAGAAGGATGACGAAGGATGCACACCAAGGCGGTTAATAATAATAATAATATTAGTATTTGCTTATTGCCTGTGCAGTACCACAAGCACCAAATGTTGATATGACCCCATTACTTTCCATCGGTAGAGATCGAATACAACACACAACAAGGATAGACCGGGAGACGGTAGAACTGTTTTTTTTTTTTTTTCAATTCTGAAATAGGCACACGCATAACAAAAGAAGACGGATACAAAGATGGACACTCTCGCTCACAAACGCACGAAAAAAGGGTCGCTGGGAAAAGGGGAAGCGGGGGCTCTCCGATACAATGATGGCGGTGATGTACAAAGCAAAGAGAAAAGAAAAGAGAGAGGTTGGGTAAGAAAGGAGAAAAGGACGGAGGGAGGGAAGGGATGAGAGGAACTAACGTCTCCAAAGCAAGGCGAAGGCCAAAGGCAAAGCAAGGCGAAGATCAATGGCAAAGTAAACGTAAACGCAAACCGGCAGGCAACATTATCACTGAGTGGGAGCTGGGTAGGATGGATGGAGACAGGTAGGAATAACACAAAAAAGGGATCTCGTCTCATCTTACACGTTCACTCAGTATTGTACGAGAAAGTAATGGTGCTGTCGGGTGGAGGTGCAATGAACGGAAAAGAGATACGGCCAGGTGAGAGAGAGAGAGTACTGGAGAGGGAGAGTCGAGGGAGGGATAGGAGGGAGCAAAGGGAAAAGAGGGAGAAAAGCAGTAAAGTCGACGAAAAGATGTGTGTGTGTGGTCCCACTCCATCAGACAATTAGCACAAGGGAAAGAAAAAGAGAAAAGGGATAAAACGAGAAGTGAAGACCAACAAGGTGGGGTGTTGGGGATGTCGTTGCGTAGGTTAGCAATGGTCTTCAGGACGTCCATTCGGCAATTGGTTATTGGTTCGCCATCTCGTTCACGTTTGCTATGTTGAGTAGGGCAGCATGCCAAATGTTTGCTTTGTTTGATTGTGTTGTCTGTCCACATGGGCACAAGTGCAAAGCGTGTGTGTTCAATGGGAACACAAAACTAATTGCACCCCCCGTCTCTTTCTTACTCCGAAGTCTCGTCCTCTGTGGATGTGGTGATGGCTGGTTCATCCTCAAATACTCCAAAAAGAGGGAGGGTGTATCGCAAACAGACCTCACGACCCTGTTTGTCCTCCCTCTTTCTCTCTCCCCTATTCAAATAAAGTAGTCTTGTTCCCCACCAATTAACTCGCACTCCCTTCAGCAACAACAGCAGCAACACCAAGCAACCATAGCCAACAAGGGTCTTAATTAAGCGAGAGTTATGAATGAGCCACACCAGAAGCTACAGCAACTGAGCAAAAAGTGACACCAAGACCGGATATCAAAAGAGAGATGCTGCTAAACACAGGTACCACCTGCCTGAGTCCCCATCCACTGGCCTCCATCTGTGCATGTCCCCATTGCCGTTCACCTTCTACTTCAAAAGCCCCCCTCCCTGTCTGTTGTGCTTACGACAACTAAAAATAATAAGGCATCCTCCCGCCACAATCTCTTTATTTTGTTTTGATTGTTCATGCGAACCTGCACAATAGAGGGCTTTTCTTCTCTTTCTCCTTAACTCACACAATCTCTCCTTTTTCATCTCTCTCACGCGCACGCATACACACTCTCTCACTCTGTTCTTGGCTCTTTTTCAAAATCGCTGTATCCATAAGCAAAGCATTGGCGGCATCCCCCACTCCTACATCTAAGCGCGCTTTTTTTTTCTTCTGGTGACGATAAGCAACCAACCATCTATCCTCGTTCTGCAGTGCAATAGCAAAAAAGAAAGAGGACAAAGGCGATCTATTTTCCCTCTGCCTTCTATTACCCTGGCCTTTTTCGCACATCTCCGTCCTTTCCTTTATGCATGACAGAAATACGTTCAGCACACTTCTTTTCTTGAAGCGTAAAGCAAAAGAAATCAAACAGATGAGTAGGGAACACACATTGGTATCGCCCAACCATCCCCACAACAAAACGCCCAAAAGGAGAGAGGAAGGGTCGATGCTTTTTCTCACCAATTTTCCTTTTCACAATGGTGTAAGAAGGGAAACAAAAACACAACCCTAATAATAAGTTCGTCCAGAGAACAATAATAAAAAAAAAGGCCATTTCGAAACATTTCAAAGGCCAAATGTAACTGAGCCCCTCCTTTCACTTTGTACTCTGCTCACCTGGTATGCGTGATCCGGCCACTGTGCAAGGGTGTATGTCGTTAAAAGTTGTCGTTGGAGGTGTGGAAGGTCGTAAACGGAAGCTTATGTTGAATAAGAGAAAGAACTTTTTTTCCTTATCTATCAAGTCTAGCAGTGGTAGCGACCTAGGAAGAGGAGTGGTCGTAGGAAGTGGAGGTGGAGGACGAGGACGAGGAGGAGTGGGTAAACGTGTGTATGTAATGAAGGTAGTAGTTGCTGTATGTAGTAGTGGGTAAAGGGAGGAGAGGGGATCAAGAAATCGAGTGTCGAGGAAGTCTGTTATGGTGGTGTTAAAATTGAAGAATGATGCCGAGTCATGGGTGCAGGAAGAGGGAGAGGGGAGGAGAAGGATTGGGTTGCCGTGTTTGTTGCAGGGTGCTGGTGTTGGGTAGTGCGGTTGCTGAGTTTAGGCATCTAGTCTATGCGGTGTCTATAGTAAGTTAGCAGTAATAGAAAAGTCGTTACGAGAGAGAAAGAGGGATGGAAAGGGAGCCGGGCGGCGCGATAGAGACAGGGAAGGATCAAGGATGAGGCATTTAGCCGATGGTTCTCGTAGTAGTAAAAGGGGAGTGTGTGTTGTGTGTATGAGAGAAGGAGAAAGAGTGTAGAATGAAAAGAAGGAAGGGTCGAGAAAAGTAAAGGAAAGGGGAGGGGGAAGGAGGGAAAGAAAGGATCGTTTACGGATACCAAAAAAGAAAGGGTTTGTTATGCCACTAACATTATTTTGTTCGTGGATGGGCGTAGAGGGCGACGATAGGGAGCTAATAATGGCGATATTCAAAATAATAGAAAGGATATGGATGCAAAGAACGGAAACCAGCCTGGTGGTTGGAACGAGGACGGAGGCGGAGCTTGGTATTGTCTGAGCCATGGTCCATAAACCTCCTCGCTCATTCACTGCATTTCTTTCTCTTTTAACTTGCCCTCCTCCTCCTTGGGCGCAGGTCCATGGATCAAACCCGCATGGATGTATGTGGCAACTGTCTTTTCAACAAAAAGAAGGGGGACATAAAAGTGTTTCTTTATTGCATAATTGAACAAAAGAGAGGACAACAGGGAGTCAATGTGTTTGACTCCTTTCGCTCCCTATTCTCCGTCTATGCTTTGCTCTACCCTTCCCTTCAACCCCCTTCCTTTTTTTTGTTCCTCTCCTTCTCCCCTTATTTCTGCCGGCTTGCTCTCAGTCGCGCTTTTTTTGTTATATTTTGTCCCTATGTCGTTGTCCCTGTTGTCGTTTCTTTGGTAATTGCTGATATAGACATGCATGCGATGGCATAGCAACCCTATGCCAATCACACCAATGAGTGGGGTGTGAGTGTGAGTGTGAGTGTGTGAGAGTTGTGGGTGGGGCTACACTGAGAGGTCTTAGAATCGCACGACCTTCATGCTAGTTCTCTTTGCCACGGCCCGTAGCTCTGCAATGAGTTAATTAGTTCAGATCAATACGCGTCTTTTCTCGCGTTCGACTCGTGTTTGATAACGTTCCTGACGTTGGGATACAAAAACGATAGGGTCTTATGATGTGACTGACCTCTTGAATGATGAATACCATGACTCTCTCCAGAACTGTGTTTTGTGTCGTAACTGTGGTGCGTGGAAGACAGTACGTCCATGGTTCTTTCCTTCCCTCCCGTACCTTTCAGCGTGAGATACGACCAATCGCCATGTGACATGGTGCTTTGGACTAAAAAAAAAGCTGCAACGGGTTTGGATACTTCGACAGACGTACACCAGCATCCATGACAACGCCGCATATACTTTTTTTCTTGGTGGCCAAGAGGAAGCGGCCAAGGCCTCTCATATGAGAACTGTAAAGACCAGTGGCAGACGGCAGGAAAGAAGGTTTGTGTGCTCACGTTCATGCCGAGACTCAGACGATGTCATCGTCTTGGCGAATCAGACCCGCACACACACACACACAGCACAAACATAAATTTCCATTTGCAGGAGGGCATCCGAAGACTTTTTAAGAGTCTCGTTCCCCCGTTTCCTACTTTCTTTTTTCATTCTCACCGACACACACGCGCATACACACATACAACAATAACAACCATGCTTCACCAACACACAGTACCTCGATTGGTATCACTAGCCAACGCAGCAAGGATCCTCAGGGCATCATCACCATCTCTCACCAACACAGCTCGCCTTGCAAGGACAACAACGACTCTTCAGGAGTCTCTCTTCGCCAGACAACACCTCACAAAGACTTTCTCACAACCGCAAACGCGCTTCCTCTCATCAACCTCGTCGTCACGTTCAACTTCAGCACTCGGTCTCCAAGGTCATGCTGCCCGAGGGTTCGCCAAACAATCACCCTTCTTCGCAAGAGGGGCAGCAGGACTTCGCTCGACTGCTCTCCAGCAGCAAACCCGTGCCTTCTCAAAGGGTCACTCCAAGAAAAGACGACCCTTCAGGTTCCTTTGGAGAGTCATGGTCATCTCAACAGCCGTCGTCGCTCTCCCCGCCATTTTGGTCTTTGGCGCCCCCGTTGCTAGTCTGATCCTTGTCCCCGTTGCTGTTGGCGGCATTGCCGGAGGCGCCCTTCTGTTGACAGGAAGTCTGTTGTTTTTGATCCTCCCTATTGTCGCCGTCGGAGGAGCAACCGCCTTTTGGTTCGTCTCGATGCCAGCTAGCATGACAGTCCGGGAACTGAACCAAATCATCAAGCGGAGCAAAAAGGACGACTTCTCAACCGCCCTGGGAGCATTGGGATCTGATTGGGAGGTCCAGCCTGCACGTTCTAACGAGTGGTTCAAGTGGACGTTCCCCAGCACTGCAGGAGCACTCGACAGGATCAACATCCGTATGGGTGTCTTTGACCCTAACGATCACAGCGAACGCAAGGAGAATACATTCAAGTGGCTCGACCGTCTTCACGACTACGACTACGACGACGACGAGGAGGAGAAGGACAACACCAACATCAGCAACGAGCACCAGACGAAGTCGTCCTCCAGCAGCAAGAGCCACTTCGAAATCCGCAATAAGTCTGACACGTTTGCAGTCGACAGCCTGTCGGTTATCCGCCAGAACGACCACCTTTTGATCGAGATTGAGGACGATGGTGCCAAGTTGTTGAGCCAGAAGTGGGGCAGGAAGTTTGTCGAGTTGGCGCAGATTGTTGATCGTGCAGCTAGCGAGATGGAGGCGGCGACACCGGGACTGAAGCTAGGTAACCAGGTGGTGCTTGTGCAGAAACGACGGAACGACTCCTTCTGGGACAAGATCTCGATCCACGGCGACCTTGCTCTCCGCATCCCTATTGACCGCCAATGGGTCCACGATGTCACCGACGAGTAATATGATTTTCGCTCCCACGGTCTTTTTCCTTTACTTTTTGCATTTTCGTAAACAACAACATAATAAATACCATTGCATTTGCGTTTTGATGACCAGTGGAGGAAGACGATGGACTTCCTGCTTTGCCTAGGGGTTGGCTCCCATGCAATATGGATTTGATTCTTATGATGACATTGTAGGGAGAGTAGACGACAGCCACCTTTACCATTCACAAAAATAAAAAACCTTCTTGTTTCTGTTTTCTTCTCACGACACCACCTTCTTTCTCCTTCCTTTTCCTTCGCTGAATGTCCGATTCTCCCTTACCATTGGAGTGTCTACAGGGCGCGATCAAGTTTCTCTCCGACAACCTCGACATCCACTCCTTGACCGTCCTCCTCCGAGTGAATCGCTTCTTTGCAGAAGCCACTTTGCCATTCCTCTACGCCGATCCCTTCTGTGAACACTTCAGCATCCTTGAAGAATGGACCGACAGGCGATCATTGATCCTCGTCAGAACCTTACTACGACAGGTCCCCCTCGACGACCTTACACCTCTCCTCAGGACTTTTTACTTTGACAGCCAGAACTTTGATTGCAGTTCAGACCCCTTGTCAGCAGAGGTCCAGGAGCCGTACACGCCTGTCCTGATTTATTTGCCGCATGTCAGGAGCCTCTTTTCGGACAACTTTCCAACGTGCAAGCTGCCATGTGGTCACCTCGCGGCGATTCTGAAGACTGTGGGACTTTACGACCAGTATGCTGTTGATGATCTGTATGGAGGCGTGGACCCAGACTACAGCGACTACTTTGTTGCTCATGCTTTCAAGGAGGATGTCCGACGGCAGTTGGGGTGGGCGTTGTGTGTGCCCGAGTTGGTACAGACCTTGTCGATTGCGGTGTCGGACTGTGGGCGGTACTTGGAGCGAGTGGAGCGGTTTGCCAGGTTGACGTCTGTTCGTTTCTCGTTTGACAAACAGCACGAGTTTGGGAGAGACTGGGTTGAGCGGATGACACCGGAGGCCAAGGCACGAGAGCTGGAGTTCCGGGAGGAGCGGAGGGTGCATTTGGAGACGATGGTCCAGTTTGTGCGGGAGCATACGCAGATCCACAAGGGTGTTTTGAGACATGCTATTTGTGAGAATGGATACCATCTTCAGGAGACGCGCCTTCTTTGCCAGATCTGTCCCGAGGAGTATCAATTGGCGTTACTGGATTGCCTCCCACCGCTGTACAACCCAAAGGTGCTGGATACGGATAACCTGCGCCAGTTTGCGTTCAAGTTTCAGGAAACAAACTTGGAGTTTGTGGAGGAGTTTGAGAATGTGTATGCGGATGAGCAGACGATGGACCTTTTGGAGACCAAGGGACCGTTCTTACATCGGTGTCGGGCGCTGAGGAAGGTCGATATAGTTGCATTTGGGGATAGGGATATATTTGAGTGGGCTGTTCTGGAGAAGCAAGAGTACGATCGTCTGATGAACCGAGATGAGGTCCCAGAAAGGCCACTTGTCCAGGCTGAGCATGTCAAGATTCAGTTTGATCAAGAATGCGATGGACTACAGATCGACTCGATTGCACACGGGTTCAGCAACACCCTGGAATCGCTCAGTGTGGAATGGGCGACTCGCTTCAGCTCGTACAGCGAGCCTGCGCAGGAACCCGTGGCGTTTGGCCAGCTTTGGCACCTCCCTCGGTTACGGACTCTGTCAGTCAACACCAAGATGGCGCATCTTTTTCTGGACCCGGAGGCGCTGCTGGGATGTCCGAACGTTCAAGAGATTACTTTGGTTGACTGGATGACAGATCATACATTGACGGGACTTCAGCTCTGGAAACACGCATGTCTTCCAGAGCTGACCAGCCTCAAGATGAACGGCACCGCTGCTCGGACTTTTCATCCGAATACCCTTCACAGTTCACCCAAGTTGGAGGTCCTGCATATCGGCATCGGGACTAACACTGGTATTGATGACATCCCCGACATCAGCGACATTTTGCACCTGTTACTGGAGACTGGCGGCAGCGGTGACGAGCAAGCAGGAGCAGCAGGAGGAGCTAGCCCCGCTGAGTTGCTGACATTTTTCCCTAGGTGGTCGTGGGATTGGTACATGCCGTGTCTTCGGGAGTTGTTCATGACGGCCGAGTATGCGCTTTGTTTCCAGTTCCGGATGCTTCGAGAGACGCCTAATCTGGAGACGCTTTCTTTGGACATGCAAACGACGGTTTACATGGATGTGCATGAGTTGGAGCGACACGAGTTTTCATTGGACGACTTGCGGGAGAACGATAGTAACAACATCCACAGTAATGACAGCAACGACGAGAAGAAGAGCAAGGCAAGGCTGTTCATCAAACTCCCAAAGCTGATCAACCTGCAGCTGATAGGGACCTGGATCATCGGGCACGAGTTCTGGGAGACGGCGTTTGAGGAAGTGATGCCGAACCTACTGAGCGTCCAGGAATCGAAATGCAGAGGGTTTGATAAACAGGATTGGGTTTCTGCTTTGTCGGTGCTGCCTAGGCTTCTGAGGGCGTATTCGTCAAGGCATATATGGTCTGATGACCCTGAGCTTGAGTTGACGTTGAAGGACCTTGGGCTTATGGAGAAGGAGGAGGGTAATGGCGAAGAGAAGGAGAGAAGGGAGGGTGAGGAAGATGATGTTGAAGGTGTATACGAGCAGGAAGACGAAGAAGAGGAGGGGATTTTCCTTGAGGCGAATCGTGGCTGGCGACCGGTAATGTATGGCTTCGGGCGTGAGCCGATTCCAGGTGTGGGCATCAATGAGACCGAGTTTCGGTTCGAGCACTCCAACAAGGTATATGTGCGGCAGATATCAGGAGTAGCAACAGCAGCACCAGTAGGGCCAGTAGCAGCAGCAGCGGTTGAAAGTCTGAAACTTTGAAATTGATAATTATTTCACTTGACCTTGAACAAAAAAATTGCCTTTTTTTACTATAATAATTATTGACGACGGAAGATATAACCTGCAAGTTCCCTATCCAGCAACCTCCTAACTGGCACCTCCGCCAATTTGAACCGCATCACATAATCCCATGCCTCCTCCAGCTCGATCGCCGAGACCAACCCCGCCGTCTCAAGCTGCTTTGCTCTGTATGGGATCGATACAAAGGTGTCCCGCAAGCCATGCAGGCTTTCGGACGTCGATTTGATCCATTATGGAGCCATGAACCCATGCGCCTGTGGCAAGTCGAGATCTGTGAGGTTGGGACTGACTTTTGAGAAGAATGCCTTGAGCGCACAGTAGTCGATTTTCCAAGGCCCAGCCTGGCGTGGATGATGTCCTCGAGGCATTCCTGCGTTAAAGGAATGTGGACGACTTTCAGATATGAATTGAAATGAGGAAGAAAAAGTGGAGAGGGAGAGGGAGAGGGAAAAGGATGCAAGTTCATGGGTGGCAAAAGGGAAGCAGGTTGATTGGCACAGATATGAAGAGTATTTGGCAGCGACACACTCAATAGCATCAGATCAATTGCTTTGAAACAATCCAGGCACCAAGAACCTGTGGTTCTCACCATGTTGTAGACAACACAACGAACAAACAACTAGGCGAAGGAGGAAAAAACCATGCAGTACGTTTGGTAACTAGCTGAAACAATCTTTTTTAATCATCACCTGCATTGCCATCACACATACCACCATCCCCAAAAGCGACTTTATATTTGCCGTCGGAGCTACAATTGGCAACGTGTCATAATCACACCTTCCAAACTCATCCTTCGCTAGGCGTAACCAGGATCTACCAGCCGGATGTCGCTCCAGTTGATAGATATCTCCACGGTGAACATCACCCGGCGAGTACTCCACCAACCCAGCCTTTGCAACCAACTTGTCTGTCCAGGGGATAGTCACCACCGCCTCCTGGAGCTTGTGCAGGTTCTCGGAGGTCGACTTGACAAATTCAGAGAACGTGAACCCATAACACTCTTTCAACTTCACCCTCTCGATTTTGGGCGCCACTTTTCCGAAAGCGCGCTCAACGCTTGGTAGTCCAACATCCAAGGTCCGATCAACAAAAAAGTCCTGCAAGTCTGCAATATTGACAAACTCGAATTCCTGCTAGATCTCGTCATCTTGGCTACCGCTTTGTTCTTGATCATCACCATCACTGCCGTCGAGCTCGTCTCCTTCCACTTCCTCTTCTTCTCCTGCTGCTGTCGCTCCTGCTCCAGAAACCGTTGCAACGCAGGATGCTGAAACCCAGGCTTGACTAGATCCGCGATACCAACAGTCCGTTTGTGCAACCTCGAGAACGTATTTATTTCCAACGCAAAGTGCGAAAGACTTGGTGTCTCCGCCAGCATGCGGAACTGGAACCTCTAGGCAAGCTCGGAGGTCAGACACAAGTACGTCAGGTTGGGGAGATCCCAGTCCCAGGTCCAGATAGGTTGTCGTCTTTGTGGAGATGGTGTCGAAAAGGAGTTGTCGTTGTCGTCGTCATCGTCGTCATCGTCGTCATGCTTGTCAGCCGATTCGCCACTGTTGTTTGCTGAAGTCTGATCAAATTGCTTCAGGTGAGGAATGAAGGAGTAAGTATCGTGAAATTCCAATCGCAGATCGAGGCTGCACAAATTCCTGGTGCTCTTGAACGTGTCAGGATGGAAGGAGGTGGCAGCTGTCCCTGCGAGGCGACATTATCGACTTGACGTCCATAGGAGGGGTTCGGGAACCGGATTTGATATTCTCGAAGAGGGATCAGAGATCTCCGAGAAGGCGCCGCTTCCTTACTCTCATCAAAATCCTTGCGCTCCTGCACGGCCCACTTGAACATGTCCTCGCCAAAGGAAGCAACGGAGAGTTTCTCCAAAGACCGACAGCGCTGGAGGAAAGGACGCTGCTCCAGAAGGTGACTCAAAAACCTGACCTCCCTGCCACTCATTTCGTACTGGATACTTTTGACACAAGACAGATCGGTATCGGCAACATTGGCGGTAAACTGAGCCCAATTGTTGCGGTCAAGGCATCGAGGCTGGTTCAAGGGTGGGAGTGATTGGAGAAGTCGGAAACAATACTCATCTGGGCAACTGTCCCGTTTCGCTCGGTCGCTGAGGCATCGGGCGGTCTTGATGGATTTGGGGTGGTGACGCTGATGTTCCTTCACAAACAAAATCATCTCCTCCAATCGCCTCGTCCGTTCTTCCTCCAGTCTCGCCGACAGCGTCCTCTCCTCCGGAGTATATTCATGCTCCGGTTGTAACTCCATAGTGGTATTCCGATCCAGCTGGAAGTTGACCTCGGAGAGCACCTTGAGCCGAGGCATCAGCGTCATGTATCGGTCGATATCCGCGATGGAGATGTACAGGGTTTGAATGCACTCGGCGTTCGAAAAACACAGAGCCCAAGTCAGATCCTGACGGAGCTGCAGCTCGGTTACTTCGGAAACAATGGCTTTTTCAACATCGCCCCGCCTAAAGCGATGGAAGGGCTCCTGAGCAAGGGCTCGGGCGGCTCGACCCGTTCTCTCCATGAAATCCTGAACGGCGGATTCCTTTGTGGGAAGACTGTTGCCGAGCAGACACCCAGTCGTATGAGAAGTGTCCTCAAAGGAGACTGTGGTCACAAACGAGTAGTAAGGCAGGAGAGGGGTCGGTAGTAGCTGCGGCGATAATGCTGCTTTGTCGTCGTGTTGGTCCTGATCCTGCTTCTAGTCCTGGAAAAACGCAACGCGCACCAGCTCGGTAACAAGTTCGCGCTTGCCATCATGGCCGTCGCAAGGAGCACTGGGAGGCATGCTGAAAAGAAGGACCCGGACCATGTGAATGAGCCCAAGGACAGTCTTGCTTGTCATGTCAATTGGCCCGAACGTGAAACTGGTGGCGGTCGCGCGGGTGGAAATACTAGCAAATGAGACCATATCGACAAAGGGGTCTCGGTACAAGATAGGCAGAGTGGCGCCGCAAACGTGTTTGTTGACGCAGAGGAGGGCGGCGAGGACTTGCGGGCTCGCTGGGCGGTGAGATGGTGGACGATTAGCTGGAGATATTCCAGAGATAGGGGGAAAGTACATGACATTAGTGTGAATGAAAGGAAGTAAATGGGAAGAAAAAGTAGGGGCAGGAATGAGGATGATTGAAATAGAGGCGACAGGAAAGAGCAAGGGATAAGAAGGGTATCAATTGCAACATTTTCATTGGGCGTTTGGCACTTTTTCGTTTGGTGCGCTGCTTTATATCTAAATTATCTCCCTTTTTTACTTTTGTTATCGTGAAATTGCTATCCTCAGAGCTGTGAGAGGAATGGAAGAGCGGTTTGTAGCCCCTGGGGTTTCCTCTATAACGTCTGTTGTTTTATTATTTGATCGACCATTAGTGAAACCGTTAAAGCTATCAGTGATGGTACCTAGATCAAAATCAAGACTGGACAGAAGGGATGATGGTGCCTGGACAGGGATCGTCCTTCCTTGACCGTCAATGTTTTAAGGGAGAAAGAAAAGGGCGCCATCGTCGTTGGAGGAACAGCCACCCTTTGGAGGAACAACCGCCCTCTCACTTATGACAACAGTGTTCTTCTTCTTCCATTCCCTCTGGCTTGAAGGGCGGGTGGTGGCAAAACACGGACCACATAGATTTACTCAACTTTGACCAAACAGTTGCAAGGGAAACCTTTTTATATAGGGGTAAAAGTAATAATTGAGTTTATCCTCCGCAGTCCGACCCACAGGAGGCTGACCAAGCTGGTACAAAACATACTCTTGATCCTCACCATGGAGCTCCATCTCCACCAGCCCAGCCTTAGAAGCCAACTCGGCCGCGACTGGAATTGACGCTTTTGCTTGACTTATACTCATCAAAAGCCTCGACGTAGTGCCGACCCAATCCACCAAACTAAACCCACCGCAGCCCTGAAGCGACATGTTCGTCACACCCGGTACCATCCTGCAAAGACTCTCCAACACCTCTGTATCTAGAACCCAAGTCCCTCTCAATGTCAGGGTACGTAATGCTGGAAGTTGGATGTACTTGGACTGCATACCCAAGATATTGTCATTGCTGCCGTCGTTGTTGTTGCTGTTGTTGTCATCATCGTCCTGTGCGCCTCCCATGGTCTCAATTTCTTGTGTTTTCTGGAGAAATTCCTTAACGCCAAGGGTCCTCTTGTGTATCCCAGTCGTTGACCTGATGTCGACATTCAACTGTACCAGACTGGGCGTGCCTTGGAGCATCTTGAATTGGAACCGGTACGCCATGTCTCCCTTCAACGTCAAACGCGTAAGCCTTGGCAGGTCCCAGTCCCAGGTCCAAATGGGTCGCCAAGGAGGGATAGGGCTAGGTGCTGTCGCAGCGGCAGATGGTGGTAATCCGACAGAGTCATTCTCAGGTTCGTCCAATTCGGCCACCGGCAGCACATAGTGAGCGGACGTCCGCAGACTTATAGTTTTCAGCTTGCGTGCGGTATTGAGAGTTTCTAGATTAAACGAGAGGGCCGGCGATCCTTGCAATGTGAGAGTCTCCAGTTGTCCAAGCTCCGCCGGCTCCCATCGAGTAATGTCGCTTGCCGAGTATTCATGACGCCGATCCACGAGATTAATGTCCTTCAGTTGTGGACACTGGGCAAGAAGGCTGGGATGGATGCGGAGGAAATTATGGTCGGTGCGGATAAGCAGATTGGTCAGCTGGGGGGCATGCCAGCAGAGAGACCAAGAAGGGCTGCCCCCAACCGAGCACTCGCCTAAGACTACAGACTCTTGATTGTCAAAGGTCGCGTATGAATAGAAATGAAGCGTTTTGAGGGTCTCGCCAAAGCTGTATCCAATGTCGTTGATGAGGCGTCCGTCGGTAGGGCGCTCGTTGTTGACTGTAGCATTTTGGAGAGGGACCAGTGGCCTTTGAGGAGTGCGTCCAGCTGCAATGTCGGCGTCGTGCTGCCTACGTTCGTCAACAGCCCATTGGAAGACATCGTCGGTGAAAGATTTCAACTGGATGCTCTCGAGGGACCGACAACGATGAAGGAATGGGGACTTTTTGAGGAGTTGAGGCAGACTTAATGCTCCTGGTTGACCTTGCGGTGGCATGATCGACTTGACGGCCAATAAATTAGTTTCCTTGACCTTGGTAGCAAAGTGTCCCCAGTTGTGTATGTCAAGCGCCCGAGGATCAGGAAGGGGTGGAAGAAGGTGGGTAAGCTGCTCCGCATACTCATCTGGGCACTTTTCGGCGAGGAGAGGGTACTCCCCAGAGCATGTAGCAGCCTGGAGAACGCTACCGTGGTGGCGTCGATGGCCCTGGACAAAGAGCACCATCTGGTCGAGGTGTTGCTTCCGCTCGTCTCGCTGGTGGCTCAGAATAGTACGCTGCTCGGGCGTCAGCTCGTCAAGATCAACGTTGGTGGGGAACAGCCATCGATTTAGCTCGAACCTCACCTTTGTTAGAGCCTTGAGCTGGTCGATCAAAGGCAGGTAGCGGTCAATGTCGGATACAGGGATCTCAAGAAACCTGAGACGCTCCACATCCGAACACAACGCCCACGTGAGGTCCCTGCGGAGCTCTCAGTTGATGGAGTTGATGAAGGTATGCCTAGGACGTTCATGTAAGAGACTTGCCAGGGGCGTTTCTGTGGCATAGCGGTCCACGAGTCTGTGATCCTTCACAAAATCGAGCAGTCTCTGAGAAGGTGGCGAGCCATCGTCCTGGCTAAAGTAGTCATCGCGAAACTCATCGATCTGGCGAAGGTCTCCGTCAAAGGCGTCGTTGCAGTTGCTCAAAGAAATCGCGGTCGCAAACGAATGGTACGGAGCATAGGGTGCAGGGGAATGATCCTGGTCATCGATGGAGTCTTGAAGAAAGGTAACACGGAGGAGTTCGGTGATGCGGATCTTGGGAACACCAAGGAGGAGAGTGGCAATCAACTTTTGCCGACGCTTGAAGCCAAGAGAGTCCTTGAGATAATACTTATTCAACACAGAGATGGGACCCAGTCCATAGAGTACAGGCAGAGTAATAGAACAGACGTATTTGTTCACACGCAACATAGTTGCGACAGAGCCCATACCATGGAAACAAGCAAGAGTACGGATGATGGCCTCGAGGCATTCCTGCGGTAGGGGGAATGTAGATGACATTCGGATATGGGTCGAATGAAAGAAAAATAAATTGACAGGTAGAAAGGAAGGACCGGAGAGGGATGATAGGATGAAGGGTAGAGAGAAGACAAGAAAGGGAGGGAAGCAGTGAAGTAGCGAAGAGTGAACGAGAAAGGGGAAGAAGAAAAGAGGAAGAAAAAGAAGAAAAAAAAGGAAAAGAGGGGATGAAAGAAGAAATCGAGCCAGGGGATCTTTTTTCTCTGCACCAGGGAAAATGTGATTGAGAGCACTTTGTGTTTGGCCTTCTACTTACTATACCGGTACATATACTTGTGGCCTCAACACACAACAAACAGCCCATCAACAAGAGCACAAGCAAGTCAATGTTCTCCTTGTATTTTACATCCTCTGATACGATACCGATAATACCTCTTTTATTATTTTCGCTCTTGATTAACTAACAAAAAACATACCGCGTTTCTTTTCCGCTACCTTCCGTCTGTTAACAGGCTGGTCCACCAATACATACCGCCGGTCATGCTCTGGGAATTCTGGAACCACCTCCAGCCAAGCCTCAGCAATTAATCCCTCCATCGGCTTCCCTTCACCACCACTAAAAGAGGTGATGGTAGCAAGAGAAGTATACGCCGTCTTGAGTCGAATCAGATTCCTTGTCGACGCTGTCCAGTCCTTGAAACTGTACCCTTGGTTGGCCACCATTTTCAGCTCCTTGATGTTGAGGGTCGTCTTATAGAAAAGTTCCGAGTAGCCGTAGTGGTGGTCGACCAGCCTCCTCGCCGTCACCGTCACCGTCGCGAAGGAAGATCCATGGACCGAAAAGGAAATGTCCTCGACATGCGGGAGGTGAATGTATTCCTGCTAACCAAGACCATTCAACTCCTAGATAGTATCGTTTTCTCCTGAACCCGATTCCTCTACACCTCCTTCATCACACGGTCCCCCATCTTCCCCGTCGTCTCCGTGGCTGTTGTCACCGTCGTGAGGTCTCCCAGCCGTAGGCGGAAGGAAGAATAGGCCAACAAGGCGAACGGTCCTGGTATGTTGCCCCGACCAAGAATTAGTGTTGACCGAGACATAAACATAAACAAGGTTAGGCGTCCCTGCCAGTATCCTGAACTGAAACCTGTACGCGAATTCACCGTTCAGCGTCAGGTAGATCAATTTGGGAAGCTCCTAGTCCCATGTCCAGATAGGCCTAATGTCTGGGTAGAGCTGTAATATAGCCGGAGTGTGTTGCGGTTTGAAGGGAAAGTTGCGAAAGGGGCCTTGGTATAGTATGGGGAAAGTTGTTGAAAAGAACGTTAAATGACTTGTAAAAGATTAGTGATGGAGTTGTTGTCTTGTTAAAATGTTACATGGTAGATGATCAACTGGAGGCAGTCCACAGAGTTGAAGGGAGTGACATGAGTGAGGACGTGAGATAAAATGCTGACAAGAACAAAAACGAAACAGGGGCCATCTTTGCAGAACCTTCAATAATAAAAGCCTGGTGGCGCACCGCGAAATGACCACTGCGACCCCCAAAAAAAAAAAAAAAAAAAAAAAGTTGGTATAGGCATGATGCTAATTCTTTAATAGTCTAGTTATATCCAGGGACTAAACCGATACTGAGCAGGATTGGGAACAGTTCGTCCCGCAGGAGGTTCTACGAATGAATAAATCTCGTGCGTGTTGCGCGACCTATCCGGTTTCATCCCCATTTCCAACAACGACTCGGCAGTGACCCCGTCAACGAGTAGATGCGCACTTTCGAGCGCATGCAAGTGCTCAGACGTCGCCTTTACCCATTCGCTCACATTATGCCCCTCGGACGACATGATAAGATCCTGGACACCGGGCGCGACCTTGCCAAACAGAACCTCCAGCACTCGCCTATCAAGAGACCATGGACCCGTCAGAGTGAAATTCTTGAGTGCTGGGACGTGGACGTATTCGAAGTCTTTCAAAAACTTGTCGTCGTTCTCCTCGAGTTCAATGGGGCTGCTGCTGTTGTCGATATCTCCGACGACATGTTGTCGCTCCAAGGTCTAGCGCTGCCGTTGCTGCTCCTGATCTAGAAAGCGATCCATAGCGAGGTGTTGATATCCAGGCTTAATAAGGTCCGCAATCCCAATGGTTCGCTTATGTTGGCCTGATCGCGAGCCAATTCCAACAATAAATCGTACGAGATTCGGTGTCCCAGCCAACATCCTGAATTTGAAGCGGTATCCAAACTCGGCGTTCAGTTTGAGGGAGAGCAAATTGGGAAGATACCAGTCCCACGTCCAGGTCGGTTGTTTCCTTGGGACCGATCCATATGTTGAGAGACTGTCATTATTCTTGTTGTTGTCGTCGATGTTGTCGTCATCTGCGCAGTCGAGTTCCTCGGCGGGCGGAATGAATGTCACATCGGCTCCGGAGGTGAACATCCCCAGGTCCAAGTCCCTCAAATTGGTTGTACTATGAAGGATGTCGGGATGGAAGGAGATGGCCGGAGTGCCATTAAGAACGAGCTCTTTCAACAGTGGTAGCTCTGTCGGAGTCCAACGCACAACCTCGTCCAGACGATACTCCTCTCGCCGATCCACGAGAAATATACGAGACAGCCGTGGGCATCTTGAAAAGACATCTGGATGGATGCGGATCAAAATTTCACGCATATGAACCAATAGCTCTGAGAGCCTAGGCAAATCCCAGCTGTTGTCGCCTTCGCCGCTTGAAAATTCTAGTGCAACTTCGTGGTCGGTCAACCTTCTCCACCATTCACTTGATGCGCTAATCTTTTCGAGCGTTCGACCAAATGCAAATGCCACGTCGTTGACCTGTCGTCCAAATGCAGGCTAGTCAAAGTTGCCCGAGAGAATGCGAAGCAGTACAAGCGGTCGTTGAGAATTCTGTCCTGTGAGAAGATTGGCATTCTAGAGTTTGCGCTCTTCAACAGCCCACAGAAGAGCATCCTCGCCCAGAACCACAGATCAAAGGTCTCCAGAGCAGGACGGTGGTACAGAAAGGAGCCTCCCGCTATGAGTTGATTCACCACTTCGCCATCATTTTCCAGACTCAACAGCGGTTGGATAGCCCTGGTGCAGGAGCCCTTGGCAGATCGACCCTTGACGGGGACATTTGGGTGGAGTCGAGGTGTTCCTGAACAAAACAGCTTCTCGAGGCTTTGGGTCCTGTCTGAATATTGTACCGCTTTGATCTCCTTGTCTTCTAGCGTTAACGTGTGGGGTGGTGGAGGAAGGATTTTTCTGTCGAGGACAAACATCACTGTAGACAGGGCCGTGAAGAAATGAACTATCATCAGGTCGCGGTAAACACCCGAGATGGGGAGGACGAAACTCTGGACATGCTCGGCGTTTGCACACACGGCTCATGTCACTCTGCGGAGCTCTCGACCAGAAGCAGACGTGATGGTGTCGTTCCCTAGTAGATCCATAAGACAATAACTGGCTTCCTCAGCAAGTTGATGACCGTCGTGTCCGGTCCACTCCAGGTAGCCAGTGAAGGCTGAACAGGCACCAAACGAGTCCTTGAGAAGGTTCCAGAGTGTGGAGAGGCGGACCACTGGAAGTCGACGATATGATTGAAGGAGTAGTAAGGAACGGATGTTGTCATCTCGGATATCAATTACTAGTCCTGCTATTCCTCTGTTGCATCCAATTGGTATGCAGCTCGCAGCAGGTCGGCGACAAGTGCCATGTCGGGGAGACTAAGAAAGGTTTTCATCGGCTTGAAGAAGGGGGCAAGGGCTATGGTATTATTATGGAGAATAGGGAGGCTGGAGGTTCTCGTATATAATTGGCAGAGTTGCGGGGAGGATATGTTTGTTGAGGCGTAAAATGGTGGTGACAGAGTAACTCTCCTGGTCGTCTGCGAGACGGCGAATGACCAACTAGAGACATTCCAATGGCAAAAAGAATGCGATTGTTATGGCTCGAAGGAATGGTAAGGGTCGAGTAAGGTTGGTGGAAAAGGGCGTAGTGGTGAAGGAGAAATGAAAGAGGAGAGACAAGTAAGAAAAGAATGATAAGAAGAAAGAAAAGAAAAAGCGGTGTGTTTTATTATTATTACTTTTGCCAACCTTTTGCCCCAGTGGCAACTGGGCGTGCATGCCGTCGAACCCTTTCGGTAGCAACCAAACTAAATGCTCAGACCCAGGACGCGTCGAAATTCGATAGGATATAATCATGGATCGAAAGAGCCCCGCCTTCAATATACGGTCGAGTTAGATTGAAGCAGCAGTCTGTTGCTGCTTCTCAAAGACAGTCCTCGCTCTCTGCTCACTCGCCGAAACTACCGGCTCAACGCTTCCTTTCACGACAATTGCTGGAAGGAACCCTGCTTGTGGTCTAAACTTTATAGACTTGGCCATCTATGTCGCCAAGAAAATACCATGACCATAGGCTCTGTTAGTGCTTCTAATCTCTTTGATTTTTCATGAACGCCAGTCTGGACAAGAAGAACAAAAACAAGTAGCGTACCGCGATTCTCCACAACCAAGCAGGGATGACCGTAGTGAGATAGAGGATAATGGCGCCCACAATGCCTCTGCCTGCGGTCTTGGCCAGCTGCCGGCTGTTATTGAAGGACTCCGTCACGGCAGGAAGTCGCTCCTTTTGATACTCCTCAAAAATCCTGGTGATGTCCTCTCCTGTCTTAGCGGGCATGGCATAGAATAAGTTGGCGAGGGCAATTGCGTCGTGCATTGCTGTCACTGCACCTATTATTTAAGAAACAAAGTGAAAAGAGAAAATGTGAATACGTGAGTGATGGAAGCATTGCTTGGAAGTCGAAAAGAAAGAGCAGTGCAATTGAGAACGAACCATGTCCTCCAGAAGGATTCAACTTGTGGCAGGCTGCAGAAAAGATAATTTGAGCAGGTCATTCGTCAGTTAAGGGGAGGGATAGAAACTGATTCTGGCAACGATAAGAGGAGAGAGTATCCACTTACCATCGCCCATTAATACATAACGACGGTGGTGCCAGGTTGTGAAAACCTTCTCCTCCAACATGACCTTGGAGATGAACTCCTTGGGTGTCTGGTCGTAGAGATCCCCGAGGGTGCGCTTCTTTCCGTCAAGCAATTGAATGGGAAGGTTCCGAGTCTCCTCGCACATGGTCTGCGCGGGGTGATCGCCCCACTCCGAGTTCTCGCTGTTCCGGAAACGCTGCTCCATGGCTGCCTTGCTAGTTTTTTCCGACAAATGGTGTAGTACCATCTAACAGAGCGTTCCCTGTGCCGTGTTGAACGTATGCCACTAATGCATTGAAAACACCAGGCAAAATAGTGCACATTTACATATTTGTTTAGCATACAGCATCTTCATATTCGGTCAAAAAAGCATCCTGTTTTTCAAGAACACTTACTGTGAAGGGTTTGTCGTCTCCATAAAGGTTGCTGAAATTGCACTGGGGTTCAGCAACAATAGGGAACTCTTCAGGGTCCAGGACCTTTGTCTGACCAACCAAGCATGTGCAGCAGAAAGGGAGATCTTCTTGGTCAGACTTGGGGAGCTTTCCTTCCGTCTTCAATTGCTCGTACATCCGCTGACGGACAGCACTGTAGGCTCCGTCGGCGCCAACAATGATGTCGCCCTCGATGGTGTCGCTGTTGGAAAGATGGATGGCGACCTTGTTGTCTTTCTCGGTGATGTTGAGGACGCGATGTCCAAAGTGAATCTTGTGGGGAGGGATTTGTTTGAGGATGAGATCGTAGAGCTTTGGACGAGCAACAATGTACTGCCCGTACCCCGTACTAACAAGTAGCAAGCAATGAATAAGAGACAAAGACGCTAGAACACGACGTACACAAGATTTATGCCGCACATATATATTGTCACCAAAGATACTTACAACTCCTCGACGGGTCTCAGATCCAGGGGCTTCAGAGGCACCAGGGTCTCTTTGTAGCCAACCAGATGGGTCAAGTACTTTCCGATAGTAAGGAACTCATCGTAGATACCCAGTTGCTCAAAGATAGGAAGGAGCGTGGGTCCAATCGACATTGCGGAGCCTACTCATATACAAAAGGAAAGGCATGCTACCATGAGAAAAATGGAGCCTTGAATGTATGTCAGAGTGATTCAGAAAGGTGCACAACAGCAACAAGACGACGCACCTAATGGTTTGACGGTGCTAGCACGCTCAAATATCAAATAAGGCACATCCGACTTCTCGAGGAGGGCACCGAGCATCAATCCTCCAAGGCCTGCCCCGACGATTAAAATTGTTGGCTTATCGGTTGTTGTTGACATATTTGATTGAGGATAGGCGCGAAAAGGAGGAATCGAGTTGAATGAAAATCAGGAATGGAATGATAGAAAAGGCAGGGAGGAATGAGTAAATGTAGTTGAAAGGAGTGATGAGGATAAAAGTGGGGAAAGGGGTACAAATAGAACAAGAAAGAAGCACGAATGAAAAGAAAGTAAGAGAAAAAAAGAGAGGAGAAAGAGAAGGAAAAGGCACAAGAATGGATGATGGAAGAGGAAAGAGTATCTATCATGGGTCGTATTTGTTTGTTATTGGTGCCAAGAGGTAGCTCAATCCCCTCGTCTTCCTTTCCCTTTGTTGGAGTAGAGCAACCATTGCTCCTTCCTTTCTCCCTCTCTCTCTCTTTCTTTCCATGGTGCGTGCCTTTGTTTATCTGAGCAATGAGCTCTATTCTTTCGCTGCCTCATTCTTCCTTTGTATTCTTCTTGTCATTCCAACAGTTGACCCTCCCTTCCTCTTCCCCGTTGACTAGCAATTAACTTTTTTTTCCTTCGCATTCATAACAGGAATCCGGTTTTTGACAGTGCCCAAACCCGACGGCATGTATTCAGATTTTCTAACCCCTGCGAGCACAAAAAAGAATGCATGGTCAATTTTTGTTCTGGATTGCTAAGCGGTTTTGAGGTACATAAACTACACTTTTGTCATTAAGGTACCTGTCATTGTTTCCAGTTTCTGATTTTTGTCTTTTGATGATAAGCGGTTTGTGCCTCAGCTCGGGGGGAGGGGCAATTAAATCGATGCAGCAGTTTGTTGCTGCTTCTCAAAGACAGCCCTTGCCTTCTGTTCACTCGGCGACATGGCAGGCAAACCCGTACCTTTCAACCTCCACAACCTGAGGAACGCAGTTTGAGGTGTGAAACAGACCTGCCTAGCCATCTACGTCGTTCAAAAGAAGAAAACAAATGTCATGGTCAAAAGCACCATTAGTCCTTCTGTGCTCACATTTTTTTTCCCGGTCAGTTGTAACTGTGGGAGTTGAGCAATAGTTACCCCACCAGACGGGCATGTGCGTAGACAGATAAAGGACAATTACATCCGTGTCCAGCTACTAACCGAGATATTGGCCCAACAATCTGGCTGATTTTGAACGACTCTATCACGGCAGGAAGGCGTTCCTCCCCTAGTACTTTTCAAAGATCTTGGCAAAATGCATGATGTTTTGACAGGCCAACATCCTCCCATTGTCATTTCAGACCTTTTGTGTCCGTTGAACTTTGAATGCATTTTCAAAGAGCAGATACAATCGAGCCCTCCACTCGTAATGCAGAGGTGGGTGCACTTGAACTTTAACACATGCAATGGATGCACATGAGAACAAAAAGCACAATGTTCAATACACCCAGAACCTCCTCTCTTACTCTTTGTTTTTTCGGTATTGGAGAGTAGGAAAACAACACGCCATCCTTCGATCAATGTCTTTATGTTTTCTTTTATTAGTATCGAATATTGCCCAGCACATACAAAGCTCTCTCTCTCTCTTTCATCTTCTGTCGCAGATTAGCAAAAAGCACACAAAGTAAAATGGCATAGTGAGAATCTACACCGCTGTTCGATGAATTAGATCCAGGAGGCTCCTGTCTGTTGCTGGTTCTCGAAGGCAGCCCTCGCCCTTTGCTCGCTTGCTGACACCACTGGCTTCACCGGACCTTTGAGCTCAATTTCGGGAAGGAACCCTACTTGAGGCCTGAACTTAACTGTCCTCGCCATCTTTTTATAGTAAAAGTGAGGAAGTGAAGGGCGAGATAATAAAAAAGAAAACAATTTTAGTCCCTCGTACATTCCATCGCCACTGGTTTCGTAATCATACATGTTAAATGCACAAAAAAGTATCATAGCACTATACCGCAATTCTCCACAGCCAGACAGGCATGTATGTGGTGATATAGAGGATAATCCTGCCAATGATGCCCTTTTCTGAGCGTTTTGCCAGCTGCCGGCTGTTGTTGTAGGATTCCATGACGGCTGGCAAGCGCTCCTTGTGGTATTCTTCAAAGATAGTTGTGATGTCCTCCGATGTCTTGGTGGGCATGCAGTAGATCAAGTTGGCGAGGGCGATCGCATCGTGCATCGCTGTCACCGCGCCTATGGGACGGTGAAATATAAAGAAATGAGGATGAGTACATACATCTTTCCACCGCTTGTTTGTTTGTTGGTCAGAATGAAAAAATGTTGCATTATGAATGACACGTACCATGACCACCAGCGGGACTCAGTTTGTGGCAAGCTGAGGAAATAATAACATTAAAGAAAAAAAATCGTCAGTTGATGGGGTCAAAGCAAAGACAACAGTTTAGCTACAAGTACGAAATAAAACACAACATACCGTCACCCAACAGGACAAAACGACGGTGGTACCACGTATTAAAAACCTTCTCTTCCAACATCACCATGGAGATGAGCTCTTTGGGCGTTTGGTCATAAAGTTCGCCAAGAGTGCGGTCCTTGCCATCCTCGAGAGGGATAGGGAAGTCGCGGGTCTCATCACACATTGTCTGAGCGGGGAAATCTCCCCACTCCGAGTTCTCGCTGTTCCTGAAGCGTTGCTCCATTGCTGCCTTGCTAGTTTTTGCTGATAGGTGCCTTATGACCATCCAACAGAGAGTTCCTTCCGCTGTGTTGAATGTATGCCACTAAAATGGATGGAACAAAACAAAGGATGTGACATGTGTCAATACACCTCTCCAACATCGTTTTCTTTTGTCATTTTTTTTTTGTTTCTTTTTTTTTGTATTGTTGACAAACATACAGTGAATGGCTTGTCAGCTCCATGAATAGAAGTGAAATGACAATGCGGAAAAGCGACCATCGGGAACTCCTCAGGATTGAGGACCTTGGTCTGACCAACCAGACAAGTACAACTAAAAGGGAGATCCTCTTGATCTGGCTTGGGCAGCGTCCCTTTCGCCATCAGTTGTTCGTACATGCGCTGACGAACTGCGCTGTAGGCTCCGTCGGCACCGACGACGATGTCGCCCTCAAAGGTGTTATTGTTGGAAAGATGGACCGTGACCTTGTCGTCCACCTCAGTGATGTTCAGAACGCGGTGGCCGAAATGGATCTTGTGAGGAGGGACCTGCTTCAAAACCAGCTCGTACAGTTTGGGACGTGAGACAATGTACTGTCCGTATCCAGTGCTTTGTCGGTCACCGGAACAAAATTAAGTTAGCTGTAGTTCTTACCGAATTTCGGTATGGTGAAAGTAGCGCAGGTTAATGAGAACAAACAAAGAGAAACCTACAATTCCTCAACGGGCCTAAAGTCAAGTGGACGCATCGGTCTCAGGGGTTGCTCCTGGTAACCCATGATATGGGTAGTATACTTGCCAATGGCAAGTAACTCCTCATAGATGCCCAGTTGCTCGAAAATAGGGAGAAGGGTGGGTCCAACCGCCAGCGCTGACCCTAATTGCACATAGTGAACCCAGAAAAATCACTATTTGTGAGAAAAGTACGCAAGCGAAAAGGGTGTCGGTGTTTATAGAGCAGTAGGTGTGTACCTAATGGTTTAACGGTGGCAGCACGCTCGAAGATCTGGTAAGGCACATTGGACTTTTCGAGAAGGGCGCCGAGCATCAAGCCTCCCAGACCTGCTCCGACGATTAGAACTTTGGGCTTGTCGTCAAGTGGCATCTTGGTCGAAAGTGAGAAGATAATTAGGATTGGGGGAGGAGGTAGAGTGAGGAGAGTTAGGTGAGTTAGGTGAGAATGACGGATGAAAAGAGAGATAAGAGAAGAATGAAGGGGACAAAATGAAGAGGAGAGGAGGAAGTGTGGCAGAGGGGAAGAGAGAGGGAAAAGGCGAAAGAAAGAAAAAAACGGGAGAAAGAAATGGGCGGAAAGAGATGTACTGTACATGCATTTGGTTAATGTTATTAAAAACACTCGTCCCTTGTTCAGTGCTCATCATCTCTTCTTTTCCTTGTGCAACCAATGCATCCTCTTCTCTTGTGTGAGTGAGCAAAACCGTTGTTTTCGTCTCCTTTCCCTGTGCCTTTCGACATTGCCCCTGCTTTCTGCAGAGTTAGCGGTCCATGGGTTCGGGCCCCATACCATGTCCGGTTCTCTCTGCGACAATGTGCAAAGCCGAGGTAAGGTCTCAAAATCCTAAGTGTTCTCGAAATGCGATCCAGCAATTGAAGCAAAGACCACTCAAAGCATAGCTGTGCAACGTTCGAACTCTTTTAATTTCTTTGATATGGCTTCAGAGCTGAAAAATGGATCATGTTTCCTCTTGATATGTTTTCCCTTTCTACTGCATGTTCTCCCGCGTGTGAGTTCTGCCATCAATTTATTTTGTACCAATTGCATGCATGCATGCGTGCTCTGTTAGTAGCATACGAAATGATTTCAATTCCCGACTGGGAAGATTTTCTCTCTTATCCCAAGCACCCGAGTGTCGGGCCGAGACAACAAAAGGCATAACTATCCCTTAATCCGTAGAAGGGGATAATGTTGTTACAAAAAGATGTGGTGGCTAGGCAGTGGCGGCGATGCCTTAGGTTAGCAGTCATATTCTTTAGTAGACATAGTATTAGTAGTGCGCCGAGCCCTCTTGTCTGCTCTTTGTCCTTTTACACATCACTTGGACGAGAGCAGTATTGACAAGAGTTTCGCTGGCACGCTGCAGGTAACAACCCCCTCTTTGATAATATGAATACAAGGTCCTTTTACACATCACTTGGACGAGAGCAGTATTGACAAGAGTTTCGCTGGCACGCTGCAGTGTATCGTTTTGTGTGATTCTTTTAGGACACTATTGTCACTTCCCCTCCCCCCAACCTACAACCCCTTCCCCCCCCCCCTCCGTACCAATTGAGGACCTAACAGCGGTCCTACAACTCTGGCCGTCGACCCTCTCCCCTGAGTAACAATGTAAACTATAGTTTCTATCTATAGAGGTTAGGTTTGTTTGGGGGGTCTTGCAAGGGGCTCGGGCCGTCCTAGAGACTTGAGGTACTGTTCTCCGATCAAAGCGATGTTGTGCGCCCCCACTCCATCTCGGTGAATCCACCGAGTGCACTCAACACAGGCGCATGTCCTCATCGACGGCTTGGCGAGGCGGGTGGCTCGGTTCTCAACCACACATGTTGGACACATGGTGGAAGTAAGATACTCGTCGACCAGGGCAGCCTTGTATCCGAGCGCAGCACTCTATCGGTGCAGGAATAATAAAATTGTGTTCCATAGATTTGCCATGGCATCATGAGTGCACACAATCAAGACAAAAAGATACAACCATGCCTTTCACAATTTTTTTTTGCCTTTCGTACCTGCTGTAAAAGACGTCTGAGAAACGTGGTGTGCACCGAAGAGAGATTAAAGCCAGACCGGAAGGTTCCATTCCCCAGGGCAAAAAAAACTTTTCTTTGGTGGACGGGTACGCCCTCACATGCCTCATCCACCATCCGCAAAACGCCAGCGACGGCCAGATCCAACTCCGACATTTTCGCCATTCTGTGCTCGTGAACCGCTACCTTCCATTCTCTTGACGCGTAAATCCCGTGGATCAGCGGTTCCTGCTCGTAGTACTTCTTGTGAGCTGCCGTCAAAGCATCCAACGAGGTGTCGTAGTTCGTTGAGGGGAGAGAATTCTCTAGGTCGTGGACAGACGGGAGAGTGGTGAGCTTGTCCAGGTCGGTAATCCGTGTCCAAAGGGATGAGTCGACAACATCGCCTGGACCAGCTGTTGGGTGTCGCCTTTTCCAATGCTGTTCCCAATCTCGGAAGGCCAGAGTAGGCTGGTATAGGGAGGCCCTCTTGATCAGCAGATTGATGACTTTTCCACCGGGAAGTGTCAAACAAAATGCACCACTCACTACCTCTCCGGGATCAATACCGACGACAATGACTGAATCCAGGTCGTCGCCAAACGCGTCGATAAGATGCTGCCGCGTTGGATAAAGCTTCTCGATCCTAGAAAGAAACTCACTGTAATTTGGGGATTGGCGGGGTTTTGTAAGGTCATACGCGAGAATCTGCAGCTGGTGGCCATCCGTCCTGATATAGTTGTTGAGGGCGTAGCGGTAAGAACGCGGCTGCTGACGTGGGGTGGGAAGAGGCGGTGGGGTGGAGGTCGTCGATGACGATGGCGTTGATGATGGCAACGGTGGTGTCGGGGCCGTGAGGGAGGCGTTGTGCCGTTCTCGGAAAAAATTGACCTTATTCGTCAAATACCGTGCGAGCTCTAACTGTCCGTAGATGTGTGGATGGGCCTCCTCACGCTCAGCCATGGTTGTTGTCCTCTTCCCGTATGTCGTCTGCTGCTTATTCCTGGCTTCCTTGATGACATCTCGGTCACCGATGAATAGTTCTTTGATCACCTCTCCGTACGAAGAACGCTGTTTTGCCGCTGCCCAGTTGTGAGTGTAGCGGGTGTCCTCCCATACGTTGTCCAACTGAACTGCCTTCTCTCCCCAGAGAAGCGCAACCAACGCTTCCTCGTTGATGTCGATGAAGGAATCGCTCATTTTGGCCTGGGTGCAGAACCGGGGCCGCTTGGATGATGGTAAGAGGAGGAAATATCGCCAGCAGAGTTGAATATGACCCGGCTTGAAAATGATCTTCTTGGATCGCTTGAGGGCGTCGTCGTCGTCCACACCCTCGTTAACGTCAGCAGCCCCGGCATCACCACCAGCGTCGGTGCCATCTTGATCTATTTCAGGAAGACCATCGCAATCAATGGACAGCTTGGAGAGCTGGCATTGCATAAACAAAAGGAGTGTTAAAATATGTTTTACACCCCATTGAAAATATTTGACAAACTGAATGGATATGGATAGATGGTACCTTTGTTCTAAGAGTCTCCGGTATTCTCCTGTAATGCAGTTTCTGATCTAGGCAGATCTTGGGTGCAAGTTCCGCGATGATATTACTCAAAGCCAGATCCGTTGAGTTGAGGGCTTTGAACCCTGGGCACAGCGTCTTCTTGAACTCGTTAAACGTCGAGATTGCTTCAGCGACAGCATCCTTGCTCTTGTCCGACGCGGGTGGACGTCCTTGGGGGACAATGGAATTCCTCAAGACGAAGGACAGTAGGTTTTGGACAAACCTTTCCGCCCAATCGGAATCCAGGATCTTCTCTAGGAAGCTCTCGTCCGGTCCATCCTCTGCCTGGTTCAGTCCAGTCTCGATCAGCGGCTGTAGAATGCGCATCTCGATAAGCTTGTACACAATGTGTTTGGCGCTATTGACGGTAGAGACTGCCGAACTCACGTGTTGGGTTAGCTGCGCAACCTCTGCTTTCGACAGATTGGTTGATCTTCCTAGGCAGCCTTGCAGGGATCCAGTCGTGAGCGTGACCGTTGCGAAAACAGACTGGAACGCTCTCTTCAAGGCCTTGGGTCCAGCTATTCCTTTAGGTTCGCCAAGGAGTTTTTTCTTTTTCTTCTTGGCAGCGGGGGCAGGCACTTGGTCGATACGGGGGGATTGCTCCTTGGGCTTTGAAGGACGGGGGGTCGACGGCTTCAATCCTGAAAGTTCCACGACATCAACAGGGCTGGCCTTTTCTAGGAAAACAGTGTCCGGCACATAGCGATCTTGCACGTCTGTGCGCGAGCGGAATCTAGATGCGATTTTGCAATGAGTTGTGTTAAGGTGGAAATATATGTATATAGCTGGACAAGGCGGAGAAAAATACCAGGAGAAAAGACATACCTGGAACGACGCCACTTCTGTCGTCGCCGCTGGAGGGCACGTGAACCATGTCGGCGTTGTTTTTTAATCTTTTGCTTGTGCGATGGTGGATGTTCGGCTGGGCCATGCGTCTGCCTGATGGAAGGTGATCCCGCTGATGTAGCTTGCGGATATGGTGCTGATCCTGCCTTGGGTGCCGTTGGGAGTGGTGGTGGCGTTGCCTCTGCGTCTGTCGCCGCCCCCTGAGAAGCTGGATCTACTAGCAGCCCAGGCGGCAACGATCCCGTCCGACTCGCGGAAAAGCGACGCCAATCATTGTAGGCTTTGTTGAATTATGTTTCCTTAATTATGGCCATCAGTCGTGTGTGTGTATCGGCCGCCGGGCTGATCCTGTTGTTGTCCAGAGTGGTTTCCTCGCAAAGCACGAATGTCTTGAGAGCATGGCCGAATTCTGTCACATCTACACGCAGCTGTCGATCGGCCGTTTCGATCCTCCTCAGATCCTTGTCGTGTGCCTTCACCGTTGGGTTAGGATTGCATCGCAGTCGACGACGTGCGCTTTGGGTGGCTGAGTCCTTGATTGTACGGGCCTTTTGGTGTATTATGTCAAGGTAGCGCCTAACATAGATCCGAACCACCTCCACTCGATCTTGGCCAACCGTTCCATCAAGACCTGTCATCTTGAACTGACGGACCGTATCGACATTGGATGTCAAGCCATAGGAAAAAACTCCGTTGGTGTAGTCGTTGTTCGATACCAGAGCGGCAAGCGTTAGATGTACAGGGGTCGGAAGGCCATGCTCGTTCAGAAGCTCATCTTTGTGGAAAGTAGTCCAAGTGTTCTTGACTGGCATGGTGACGGACATGATTGACTCGAATGCCATGAGATCGGAGTCCTTGGTGATAACTCGGATATCTCCGGGTACGGCAGCGTTGTTGACTGTCCGCGCAATGCACGTGTCGCTTTGGTTGAGACATTGGCAAATCGTCCATCCACTCTGACGCAGTACTTCCGAAACGGCGCGCAATGCCTCCGGTGGTGCTCGGTACGACGCCTTCAGGCGTTTGTATAGCTGTCTTTTGTTGTGCAGCTTGCCCTCCGTGTAATCTCGTTCAAGTGTTTCCAACTGCTTGGACAGCGCCTGATCTCGTTTGCCGTGCGCCCATTCCTTCTCCATTGATCGTAGACCATCCATATGGAGCATTGTGATGTCCTTAGACAATCGTGAGGAGAGAATCTTCTCAATTGCGGCTCCGACAGATCGAAAATCCTATTGGAAACAGCGAATTATTATTTTGGTCACAGCAATTTAGCTTTTCTCCAGATAGCATGAATCATTTAACTTTTTTCCAGATCAGTACAATCCATTTAGCTTTTCTCCAGATGGTATGATTTATGGTACTTACAATGACCTTTTCCTGGGCGCAGATTGTGGTCAGAGCGCCGCTCTCGTCGAACCGAATCTGGGATGACTGTGTTGCCAGCAATCGCTGCATGTCTTCAACGAGAGTCGACGACCCGGAGCTGATTTGGAGGGGTCGGAGGCGTTTGTTAGAGGAAGCAGTGTCGGCGGTGTCCGCATCGTCGACGTCGGCTGCTCGTTTTGGGCTGGATGAAGCCTGCCGTGTAGATGTTGTTGTGTGAGTAGACATGCCCGCGCCATCGACGTCGGCTGCTCGCTCTGGGCCGGATGAAGCCTGCTGTGTCGATGTTGTTGTGTGAGTAGATAATTGACATCGGGCGGACTTTGCAGCGAACTGCACTGTTTTATGGAAACTCAGCGAGTTCACCAACGCAAAAAACATCGACGCAAAATCTACTTCACATCTCTTCTTGGTTAGATCTTCCTCCACTCCGTCTGTCGCCTTGATCCACCCGGTGAGATTTGTGATGCCCATTGCTGTAATTCTAAGTAATTCACAATTGAAGGTTGATGGTTAGCGCGAGTCTGATTTCATAGATTCTCTCAATAGCACGGGTCGCAATCACTTTCAACATCGGCCTTACATAGGTCTGTTGAAGCTCAATTGAGAAGGGGGGCAGTTTAGGAGAAGGGGGAGAAGGGGGCAGTTTAAAAGAAAGGGACACGAGGCGATGCAGAACGGTGAAAAAGAAGCTGGTGGTCTTCATTCACTCAGCCTCAGCCGCTCACTCAGTCACCGTGAACGTCAGAGCTATGAGCTAGGGGTGAGCGAATTAAGGGGTAGGATGGTTCTTTCTCACCAATCCCATGCATTTCAGCCTCAGTGGACAGACACTGAGATGCAACGCTATCGGCGCGGGCACAGGACCCTTTCTAAAACTCAGGGCGCGTATGATACTCCTAAATCATTCTTGGTGCAAAGAAGACCTTGCAGAGAGAGCAGATTCGCTGGGTGGGTTGAGGATATGCTTGTGTTATGCCTTCTCGTTTATTTTATCTGCACAGGATGCAGCCAGTCATGAGTAGTTCAGTAATTCATCGTTTGGTCCCTTGAATTTTTTCGAGACATAAGGGGATACTTAGGTAGGGGTGTCGCGACATTTGGCGGACACTATCAGATCCTTAGCCAGGAACTATCGGAACTCCCTTTGATGCATGGAAGAGCCGAAGAGTTTGTTGATAAGGTACGCATTGATGATTGTTGTATCCAGTAATCAGAAGAAGATCGGAGCCCATGCGCGATAAGTCCTGAGCTGAGTCGAATAGTAGCTGCATAACTGGTCGGCAATGTCGACTCCGTTCATGTGGTGGTTGTTGTCATCGATGATTTTGGGATGGGAAGTAACGCCATGGAACGTCCTTTATGAGCAGCCCGCACTGACTTTGCGCTGGCGCTTGTCTCTCGAGGGCGTCTGCGATCGTGGACAACGGATCAGTCGTTGTCGCCGAGGCTGAGGGCATGGACGGTGAAGAGTATGGAGACAGGTCTATTGTCCATCCAGAACACGGTAAGAACCTGAAGTGGGTCTGGCGATTGTCGCGGTTAGCTTTTATAGCCTAGCAGAGGGCAAGAGTGGTAACTCTCTTCGTTAAATAAAAGAAAAGGAAGCGAAGCACCTATCTATCACAGGCTCTACTTTTGAGAACCAATGTTGCTCAGGCTCGTTGGGGTTGGAGACATGAAAAAAACGCTTCAGTTGTTCGAAGCGGACGAGGGACATGAAGGTAGTGATGTTGTGTTGAGGACATTCAGGGAAGGTTGACCAATACTCAGAGACAGAGTTCTGCCTGAACACGCCCATGTAGACAATGATGCCGAGGAATGTGCGCAGTTCGTCAGGTGTGGTCTTTACCCATTGGCGCGATCCCTCTCCTGTGCCGGCTCCTTTTGATGCTGCATATGCGTTAGTGTTGTCTGCCAAATCCGTCAATACTGGGTCGGAGAAGATTTTCTTTGTCGGTGGAGCTGAAGCATCTATCACCCCTTCATCTCCTGCCTTCTCCTCCTCCTCGTCCCCAGAGCTATCTGTACCAGGCGTTGGTCGAGTACGACAACGGACCGAAAACAACAACTCCTCCTCCTCCTGTGCCTCGTCAACCTCCTCCGCAGATGCTACTACGGTGCCTTGAGAGTCAGAAACGTCAAAGGAACCGAGGAACTCGAGACTGGAGTCCATGAGTGAGTAGGGTGAAGTCGATGTGTGAGAAAAAAAAGGTAATGGGTTGCGGGATGATGATGAGAAAAAAAGAGCTGAATTCGAGAGTGATGAATGTAATGTGACGAAGACGACAAGGACACTCCCACGACGTAGTCTTCTAACCCGTTTTATTGGAAACCTGGATAAATCGAAAAAAATGTGGTGCAAATTTGCACCACAAACAAACTAGGGGATAACGGTCTGACAAGAAGACATTTGGTTGAACTTTTCTATCTTCATCCTCGACAACACCAAAGGATGGTAGACTAGCAGCGTCCCTTTCTCCTCTATCTTGGTGGCTTTTTGTTTATCTCCTCTCCTTTTGTCAGCTCGCTATCCTTTATCTTTGCTCTTTTTTGTTCTCTCGAGTCCCTCGCCGCCTTTCATGCTCCCCGATCGGACGATGTCTACAAACAAACATGCCACTTCCCCCTTTCACTTCTTTGTTCTGTGCAACCATAATTTAAGAAAACGGTTGGTCACATCCTATCCACCTCCATCCATAAACTCACTTCTGTACACTTTCACACAGACACGAGACAAATCAAGCCTAATAAAACAAGAAAGCATTGGCTAAGCCATGCCACTTTAATTATCATCCTTCTCCACCCTTTACTTCATCCTCAAGACCCCAAAACATGATACCAAGCAGGCGTCTTCAATATCCTTCCCGTCGGCGTCTCCTTCAACTGACGCCCAACACTATCATACATCCCTTCTTCCATCATCGCCTCCACCAGCCCGGCATCTGCCATCTCCTCCTCCTCCGAAACATCCATATTCAACTCTGCAGCGACCAGTCCATGCAGGTATTGCTTCGTCGCATCTACCCATTCAGAGAAGTCGTGGCCGAGACAGGATGACATTGTTAGATTTGAAATCTCGGGGGCGACGCGGCTGAAGAGGGTTTGTAGGATGTGGGTGGTCATTTGCCAAGAGCCGTAGAGGGAGAGTCGTTTGAGTGTTGAGACGAGTATGTACTCTAGGTCCTGTTGCTCCTCGTAGATCTCTTCACCGTCTTGTGTTTGTTGATGTTGTTGTTGTTGTTGTTTTTGTTGTTGTTGTTGTTGTTGTTTTTGTTGTTGTTGTTGTTGTTGTTGGGATCCGGGTTTGATGAGATCCTTAAGATGGATAGTTCGTTGGTGAAGGGCTGTTGTGGAAACAATGTCGAGTGAGAAATTGATAAGATTCGGTGTACCATCCAACATCCTGAACTGGAATCGGTACGCGTGCTCTCCAGTCAATGTCATGTCGGTCAGCTTGGGCAACTCCCAGTCCCACGTCCACACTGGTCGCCTCGCCAACGGTGCCAATAAAGATGGGGTCATGCCATCATCAACATTGTCGCTACCACCTCTATCAATAGTCGACTCTCCTTCTATAATAGCGTCCAACTCTTCGGCAGGCGGGATGAAACAAGTCATGCCATCCTCATTCTGGACCATCTGAAGGTGTAGTTTCTGCAGTTCGAGCGCGTACTTGGGCGTATCCGGGTGGAACGAAATCGCGGCCGTTCCCTGAAGCGTAAGCGACTCCAACCGCGGCATCTTGGCCGGCTCCCAGTGATTCACTTGATCCAACGAATACTCCCTCCGCATGTCGGCTAGAGATATATGCATCACTTGAGTACACCGTTGCAGAAACTTCGGGTGGACGTGCAAGAAGATATGACCGGTTGCCACAGCCAGCCGCGATAGTTGAGGTAGTTCCCAATAAGATTGATAGTAATTGTTGTTGTTGTTGTTGTTGTTGTTGTTGTTGTCGCCTATCGAAAACTCGAGCGATTGTGTAGAATTCTGTTCCACGCTCACGCAGATGCCGATGAAAATTTTCTCTAATGTCTCCTGAAACGCAAACACGATGTCGTCGAAGAGGCCACCTGAAGAAGGGTGGTCGTCAAAGCTGACATGGAGCTGATGGAGTGGGACAAGCGGTCGCCGAGGAGTCGTCCGTCCATCCTCAATGTCTCTCTCAAACTGCTTGCGCTCATCAACAGCCCATCGAAACGCTTCCTCGCCAGAGGAGCTGATCTGGACATCCTCAAGTGCACGGCACCGATGCAAGAAAGGCCCAACCTGCTCAATAACTTGATCAAACACCGGCTCCTCGGGTTTGATTAACTGTGTCCTAATAAACTTGACCGCGGACAAATCAACATCCTCTACTCTGGCGAAAAACTGCACCCAATTGGTATTGTCGATAAACCGAGGCTTGTACAATGGTGGAAGAGACTGGAGGAGGCGATCATGAACCTCCTTGGGCCACTCCTCCTTCGTGAACGTATCCGTAACACATTGACCTTGGTTAAGGGTGTTGGGGAATCGTTGACGATGTTCCTGCACAAACAAGATCATCTCCTCCATGTGCTCCTCTCGCTCTCTCTGCTGCAGTTCAAGAACCTCCTGATCGCCCTCCTCAAACTGCTGTCCAAAGAGCAAGAAAGGCTCGAGATCGCTGTCCAACAGTAACGTCACATTAGACAGAACTTGGAGACGACCGACAATAGCTAAGCGCGGGAAATGTCTGAGATCGGAATGGCGAGCCGCTGGATGCGTTCATACATAGCGCCCATGTCAGGTCCCGGCGAAGGTCTCGTTTCACGCCTTGGCGAATGATCCTGGGTTGCTCGTAATGTTTGAGACGACTTGTGACATCCCTCGCAGTATACCGCTCGGCAAGTCCGTTATTCTCCAGGTAGTCCAGAATGGCGGAATAGGAAGGGAATGGTGGGGTGAAAAAAATGCCCGCAGAGAAGGAGTGAACCTCAAACTCGATGTGGGTGAGGAAAGAGTAATATGGATGGAAGTCCTTGTCGCTACTGTTGCTGAAATAAGAGGTGGTGCCTCCTGCTCCTGGTGCTCAGTTGTCTTGTCGTCAGCGGAGGCGGAGGCAGTAGATAGGTATGCAATGCGCAACAGGTCAGTGACTACTTGGCCCTCGGGAAGACTGAGTAGAAGTAACTTGATGAGCGACAGGAGCCTTATGAGACTGAACGGAGTCTCCATGCTGAAGGCCGAAAAAGGGCGCAGGTAAAATGGGTCGGCGTACATGACGGGCTGCGTGGCGGAGCAGACGTATTTGTTGACGCGGAGGAGACTAGCGAGCGACCTCCTGTCGGACTCGACTGCGAGATGGCGGATGACCATGTGAAGGCATTCGGTTGGTAGAGGGAATGAGGTTGACATGGAGTTAGGACAATTGCAGTGAAGAGAAGAAAGAGATTTGAGGGTCGTGAAGGTGAAGCGATACGTTGATGAAAGTGGATCGATTAAGTAGAAAAAGGGGATGTGGTGTGTGAGAAAAAGAAGAAAAGTGAGAAGGACAAAAGAATAAAAAAAGCGGCGTGGTTTTGACTCTCAGCCAAGTTTTTATCTTTTTTAGTGGCAAAACAGGGTCCATCTTGATGATGACGTACAAGAAACAAAAGACAACCCTTTTTTTTTATCTATCCATTCATCCATTCACTAAAAGGTGTATATCGCATCCTTATTCGAACCCTTGGGAAGGTTTACAAGAGCTCAGTTCTGAACAGGATTGTAAAGAGACCTAGTCGCAACCTTCACCAGGCCAACCTCCGACTGCTGCTCCGGCGTTGTTACCATCGTCGCCGCAACCGTTCTCAAGCGGAGACTCTTTGAGATCGACTCCACCCAGTTAGTGGCATGTTTAAGGGGACCCTTCTTTTTGCTTGTGCACCCCGTGGGAACAAAGGACGGGCCACCCACCCACAACCACGCCTTGTTCGCTCACTCTCCACTCTTCACTCTCTACTTCACTCTTCCTCCCTCTCTTGTACATATCACAAACACGCACACACAACTCACAGTCTTGTATTCCATTTCAGCTGCCATCGTCATGAATCTCCTTGCACGAACTGCCTTCCGCCAAGTGACCCGCGTCGCTACACCCCTCTCCACCAGGTCCCTCTCTCTCTTCGCTCGCTCCCCTATCCTTACTCACTTGCCCCGCGCAGCCCTCTCCAAGGTACTTTTCACCGACGCAAACCTGTTGTTGCATCTCACATAAGAGGCGAAGCAAAAGAAAGGCAAAGTATAGGAAACCCCATGTTAAGCTCGCTGCTCTCTCTCTCGCTTCTTTTCATTCCCAAAGACTGCGGTGACTCTCAACAACAACTGGCTACAGACACGCGGGATGAAGACAATCGATTTCGGAGGCACAAAAGAAGTCGTCTACGAACGAAGCGACTACCCACCCGCAAAACTCCAAGAAACCTTCAAGAACGACACCCTCTCCGTCCTCGGCTACGGGCCCCAAGGCCGAGGTCAGGCCCTCAACCTCCGCGACAATAACCTCAACGTCATCATCGGAACTCGTAAAGGCGCCTCCTGGGATAAAGCCGTCTCTGAGGGTTGGATCCCTGGTAAGACCCTCTTTGAGATCAACGAGGCCTGTGAGAAAGGCACGATTATCATGAACCTGTTGTCAGATGCGGCACAGTCCAAGCTTTGGAACCAGATCAAGCCGTATTTGACAAAGGGCAAGACCCTTTACTTTTCACACGGGTTTTCGGTCATTTATGCGGATGATACGGGGGTGATCCCACCAAAGGATATTGATGTGATCTTGGTTGCGCCCAAGGGGTCTGGTACGACGGTGAGGAACTTGTTCTTGGAGGGGAGGGGGATTAATGGGTCGGTGGCTGTTTATCAGGATGTCTCGGGCAAGGCCAAGGAGCGTGCGATTGCGCTGGGGGTTGGTGTTGGGACGGGTTACTTGTATGAGACGACTTTCAAGCAAGAGGTCTATTCAGACCTCTATGGCGAGCGCGGTGTGTTGATGGGTGCCATTCAGGTAAGGACGATCTCGTAAAAGTTCTCGGCAGGGTGACTTTTTTTCAATATTCGCTCACCTATGGTAGCCCATGGGAAAAAATAATTGCAGAAAAACTAACCACCACTTCTTAACATCCATACATCCAGGGCTTGTTCCTCGCACAGTACGAAGTCCTCCGAGCCCATGGCCACTCTCCTTCAGAAGCATTCAACGAGACGGTCGAAGAAGCAACCCAGTCCTTGTACCCATTGATCGGCGCCAATGGTATGGACTGGATGTATGCCAACTGCTCTACCACGGCCCAGAGGGGGGCTCTAGACTGGTTCCGTAGGTTCCAAAAATTGAACCAGCCGTTGTTTGAAGAGTTGTACCAGAGTGTAGCGGATGGGACCGAGACTCGTAGGTCGCTTGAGAAGAACTCTGCGCCGAATTACCGTGCTGAGCTCGAGGTTGAGTTGGCAGAGATTGCGGACCATGAGATGTGGCGCACTGGCAAGGCTGTCCGCAAGCTCCGCCCCGAGAACCAGTAGCTTTTCTTTTGCTCTCTCTTCCCTTCCCTCGTGGCTCCTTCCCTTTTTTTGCGTGTATGAATAAACAGCAAACCGTTCGATTTGCATGAATATGAGCCATATGTGTTGACTATAGGTAAGAAAACCGTCACATTTGAGAAGACAGACAGCCTTTTTATTTGATCGGAAATTTCACATGCGATATCAGTAATTCTTACCCCGCACCACACGAAATTGAGTCAACCTGGTCATCATCATTCGCCAATCGTTCAATCGTCAATCGCGCGATAAATAAATGCAGATTGATCTGCGGTTTTCTCCTAATTTACTTTTCTTTTCTTTCCTCCTTCTTGCTTACTTTTCTTTGTTCACTTATTTTCTTCCACTTCTTTCTCTTAACCAACAACAACAATACCCCATAATGTGGACATCAAGGCTCCTTGCTACCTCCACACCTAGGGCCACCATCGTAAGGACAACAAACACTCACTTTACTTTACTTCAACCGAGGATCTGGGATCTGGATGAAGAAAAATAAAAATAAAAATTGCTTGCACACACTAGTATGCGTGTTCTGCGTGCAATGGCCCCTCTTCACTTCTCCACAAGTAAAAAAAAAAAAAAGGATGCACACAAAGCCGATCTAACCTGCCCATCCCTCCTCTGTCTTCCCCTTCCCATAGTTCGCGTCCGCAGCCCGCGCGCCCCGCATTGCCTGCTCCATTCGCCAAGTCACCTCAACCACCTCAACACCCTCCCCTTCCCCTTCAACCCCCACCTCCAACAACAACAGCAACACCGAACCCGTCACATCCTCAACCTCCGCAATCTCCTACAAACGCGCCCACCCTCAAAAACACCACCCAACCCTCTCCTCCTACTACCACCCTCCTCCGGCCCCCTCTGCCGAGGAGGCCGTCTCCAATATCCTCTACAACACCCCTCCATCTCCATCCATCTCTCAACAACGCCAGAAACATATCTTTAACTGTCTGGTTCAGAATGAACCGGGTGTGTTGAGTAGGGTTTCGGGGATTCTTGCCGGAAGGGGGTTTAACATTGACTCGCTTGTGGTGGCGAGGACTGAGGTTCCGGATTTGTCGAGGATGACGATTGTGTTGAGGGGAGAGAGGGCCGTTGTTGAACAGGCGAGACGACAGCTTGAGGATCTTGTAAGGTTTTTTTTTCCAGCTTTTTTTTTGATCGGATCATCCATTGAAAGATAAGAATATTTTACGGATCATATCTGATTCCCCCAGCCCCTCCTTCCATGACTAACAAATGTTTTTGCTCCATGGCTCCCATCCAAATCAATTCAAATCAAACCAAAAAAAAAAATAGGTCCCAGTCTGGGCAGTCCTAGACTACACAGGCCACAAAGTCATCCAACGCGAACTCCTCCTCGTAAAAGTCTCAATTCTCGGACCAGAGCACGTCCTCGCCCAAATGAAATCCCGCCGCGCCTCCCTCCCCTCCGCCACCGACCTCCGCTCCATCCAACAACAACAGCGGGCACAATGGTCTTCTGGGGATGTTAACGAGGTGGAGGATCAAATCGAGATCATGTCGCCTTCTAGTGCCTTGCGCCAGACACACGACCATCTAGGCGCACTCACGGAACTGACGGATCTGTTCAAGGGCAAGGTTGTGGATGTGAGCAGTGATTGTTTGAGTTTGGAATTGTCCGCGAAACCGGATAGGGTCGATGCGTTTTTGAAACTGTTGCAGCCGTTTGGGATCTTGGAGGCTGCGAGGAGTGGGATGATGGCGATGCCTAGATCGGTGGTTCTGGACCGGTTTGAAAATGTGGACGAGCTGGAGGTCGAGGATGTAGGGTCTGGTGTGGATGCTTCTATGCTCCCCCCTGGATAAAAAAAAAGAATCACATCCCCTATTTTTTTTCCCCCCTTCATTTTCCTTTTTCTCATTTAAAAAAAAAGGCATAAATACAAATTTTAATATTCACTTTCTCAGGTCGGAAGGAACGGTTGACAAGAGGACATACTTATCACAAAAGTTCAAAGAATAAACACCACTCGGCCGAGGGTGCTTAACACCATCCGACCCAGGCACCTGTACAAACGTCACCTGCTCCTCCCCATCGACAATCTTCTCGTACGCAATATACTGTGGCGCCGTCCGGTTATCCTGCTTGAACCTTGTCATCCCCAACTGGTTCAGCTTCTCCTCAGGGTACTTGCGGCCAGAACTGGCTGACAACAGATTTGGAAGACGACTGGTCGCGCGAACCCAACCCGGAAACGTAAACGTCAGACACTGGCTCTCGGTCACATCGGTCAAGTTGGGTAGGACGGTCGTGAACAAGAACATGAGAAACTCGTCCGTCATCGACCACCGGCCCGAGAGATGGAGGCTCTTGAGGTTTGGGCAGTTGATATACGCGTCCTCAGAGTCCCTGTCCTTGCCCTTGGCACTACGGAGGCGAGAGGGTACCAAAAAGTCGGCCCTGGTGAGGACGCGCTTGTGGGTGTAATAATAATAATCCCAGGGCCCCGTCAGCTGTTCTTCCGTCATTTCCGGCGTATGATCCCCCTGTACCGCAATGCTCAGGTCCAAGTATTCCAGCTGCGGACACCCAGCCAGCATCCTGAACTGGAACCGAACCGCAAACTCGGACGTCAATCGTAACCGGTTCAAGTTTGGAAGATGCCAATCCCAAGCCCAACAAGGTCGTCTCAGAATCGCAGGGCGTGTTTGTCGTTGTTGTTGTTGCGCGCCTCCCTGGCCAACATTGCCATCATCGTCGTCGTCGGAATCCAGCTGAGAGAGTGACATAGCGGTCATGGCAGCCCGAATAGATTCGGCCTCTTCTTTCAGCGAAGGGTAATCGTAGCTCAGTAGTACTCCTGGCTCCGGGATAATGTTACGCATAAACCGATCGTGCTCCGTCGCCAGCACCAAGGACTCCAACTCGGGCGTGTTCCTCAAAGTCTCAGGATGAAAACACAGCGCCGACCAGCCTCGAAGGTCAATCGTCTTTAGACGCGAGGTTCCTGGTTCCGAAAGGGAGGACGGTGCTGGGTACTGTCGAGGGACGCCGTATGCCAAAACCTGGTCGCAGTTGTACGCCGTTGCTTTGTCCTGAATCCGCAACTCCTCTAGTGCCGGGCATCGCGAGAGCAGCAAGGGTGCCATGCGGAAGGTCTCCTCCAGCTTGAAGATCGCCAGCTTCTTGAGTCGAGGCAGTGGTTCCAACCATGTCTCGCCAATCGCCCTAGGTTCTGGCATGATCCCATGATCTGGCACGGCGAATTGAGCACGAGGACCTTGCACTACAATCTTGGTGAGTGTTTCTGGGAACGATACCGCAACATCCTCGATTTCAGTCCCGAGTCCCTCCCAGTAGCATCGGATAATAGCTTCCTCGAGAGGCTGAGGTGGTGGTGGTGGAAGTGGAGCTGGCTCTGACAGCAGTGAGAGCTTTTGTGACGACGATGATGAAGGCCATCCTGTGTTGCCGGCTGCTGCTGCCTCCAGTGACTGTATCCGCTTCCTTGCGTAATACACCTGTCGCTCCCGCTTCTCCCGAGGAGCCCAGGCAAAGAGGTTTGGTCCAAGGGAGATCATGTCGACCTTCTTCAACTCTCGACACCGCTGCAGAAAAGACTTGTCATTAAAGGCACACCGTCGCCTCAACCGGCTTAGCCACAGGATAGCCTCTCCTCTCGGTGGTTCGACTGTCTGCACATGCGTCAAGTCCGTCGTCTCGATCTTGGCAATGAACTGGCTCCAATTGGTGGCATCCAGAAAGGTCGGGCAGATGAGCGAGGGCAGATAGCAATTGAGGCTCTCGATGTATGTCTGTGGCGCGATTTGGTGGGATCCCTGCCATGTGTTCTCCTGAGGGCAGTCCGCCTGCAGCAAGACGGACGGGAACTGTTCAGTATGATCGCGCACAAACTCCACCATGCCCTCCATGAGATCCTCTTTCTGTTGACGGCGTTGTGCGAGAACCTCGGGTTTATCCTGTCGAAGTTGTTGTGTGAGAAATCCTGAATAGTCGAGCTTCTGGTCCTGCTTAAAGTTGATGCGTCGAAGACTCCGGAGCCTGTGCATCTCGCCACAGTATCTCTGCAAGTCCGACAAGGGCAAGGTCAGCGACTGGATTTGCTCAAAGATAGGAGAGCAGATTGCCCAGGCGAGCTGGGCACGCAGCATGATGGCAAGATATCGGACAATGAGCGAGGCTGGGTCCTCGTAGGGGTTGTTCTCAATTGACAGTTCCTGCGCTCGAAACTGTTTCTCGAGACCCTGGTCCTGCACATAGTTGACCAGGCGAGTGTTCTGCTTGAAGGCCTTCCAGTTGTGAAACAGGGCATGATTGACAGAAGTCGGGTAAAAGTGTCGTAGGTAGTGGATGTAGTTGATGCCTGATCTTTGTTTGAGAAAGGCAGTTTCATCCTCGACGCTGTCCCAGTAGGCGCTTCTGAGCAAGTCGGTCAGATAAAGTGGATCGGCCGAGGCCAAGAGGGTTCGGATAAGAGGAGTGAGGAGTTTGTTGATGGTGTTGTAGGAGATACTGTCGTAGTTGTCGTCAAACTTGGAGGCTGCCAGGGTGAAGGGGTCTTCGTAGAGGTAGGGGAGGGTGATATCGCAGAGGTGTTTGTTCAATCTGAGGAGGGTGTTGAGGGAGTATATGTCCTTTTCCTCTGCGAGTTGGTCCAGAATGAGTTGCAGACACTCGACCGGCAGTCGATTCCAAGCCATTGCTGTAGAGAGTGGAAGGAGAAGAGTGAAAGGTGAAGATCGAGGAAGGAATGAAGAAGGAGGTGTTGATTGTTGATTGGGGTTGTGTGAGAATAGAAAAGAGGAAAGTCAGGCGAATAAAAACTGAAAAGTGGGGCAATAGAAGTGCGAAAGGGTTTGACGAACAACAGCCAAACTCTCCTGCGTTTGCTAGTCCTGAGTCAGGTTGAAATCGCACATGAAAACACCCCAAAGAAAAAAAAAGGGTGTCGTCCTTTGCTGATGTTTGTTCGTCCATGACCTCACAATCGCCACTTACTGCTCAAACGTCAACAAAAAGGGCCAGAGCGTTGTTCAATTGCAAGATCAGTTCATCCGCTTGATATCCTTGTTGTGAATGAGTGTTGCTTTATTGGTGGCAATCGTACTGGTAGTGTTACATGGTTGAAAAGGTGCTTTTGTATCGATCATGATCTTCCGAGTTGAGTCGTTCCGGTTCCTGCAGTTGTCGGTATACTGGCAGCCGTTATCAATCAATTGATCATGATTCCTGGTCTGCTGCTGATGATAACAAGTGCGAGTCGTCGCCCATGACGTTCTCCTTGAGCCAATCCTCGTCTGCCCAGATAGCCTTCTCGGGTCCACTTCTCAGCCCCCCTGGACCTCCTTTTCCTGGCTTTGCGAGGTTGACCTTGATTGTCCTGCCAAAGAGTTCTGAAAGATGCATGTTGTCCTGTGCAGCCTGTGCGTCCACTGCCAGATCAAACTCGACGAATCCAAACCCACGATGCGGTGCGTCTATTGTAAGTAAGGTAAGTAAGCGTGTTAGTTTTATGTTACGGCGCGAGTAAACAATAAGGAGAAGGAAAAAGAATAACAACGCGTGGGCTGACAGGTAGCAGAAAGTGAAAGAGAGGAGCGTACTGGAGGTGGGATCAGAGGGGATCTCGATCTGTGTAATGTCGCCAAAAGGGATGAATGCGGCATGGAGGACTTGTGGTGTCACCTGTTCATCTAGACCACCTGTTGAAGTAGTTGCAGGAATGAGAGGAAGTGAGTGTGAGTTTTGCATTTCTTTTCTTTTGAGCAGAAGCATAAGAAGAATAGTAATAGAGGAGATGAGGATCAACTCGGCAGGCAGTCGGTTTGGTCGTGTGAGTGCATGGTGTGGTGAGTGCTGTTTCTGTTGAATGGAAGAATGGAAGAGAGAAGCGTACCGACGAAGAGGGTGCTCTTGTTGCCGTCCTTGCTTGCCATTGTGTCTTGTTGTGTTATGGGTTATGTGTGGTCTCTGAGAGGGAAAGAGAGAGCGAGTGTAGCAGGCAGTGGTGGCTAGGCTGAGTCCTTCTTGCTGTCCTTGTCCTTGCGCTTGTGGGTGTGTTGCGTTGTGTTGGGGTGCGTTGCGTAAAAAGTTAAAAGGAGACACTCTCTTTCCCGTGGACAAAAAAAGGAAAGAGGCCGTTTGGATCGAAATTTGCTCAGCCACATAAAGGGCAGAAGGAGCAAACAGCAACGAAGGAGAGAGAGTAGAGAGAGTTGAAGCGGCTCCTTGTGAACGAGCAGCAATTGGCTGCTGTGAGATGAAAAGGCGCCTGGGTCACCAGGGTGTTATGAACAACAGGAGCACATAATGCAATTTGCGTCGTTATTGTTGCTTGTTTCTTTGGAGTGAAAACACTGACTGACAGACAAATAAACAAGCAAAACAAACACAAAGGACGTTAGCAGCGAAAGCGAGAGCATCTCCAGTCTTCACTCGCCTTTCCTCTTCAACAGTCAAATAAATACCCGTTGGGTGACGATGAGCGCGAAGGAAAAGAGAGCGGACAGATCATGTAATGTACTTGTATCTGTGGGCTGGAGCACAATCCTCTCATTCATTCCTGCACATACATCATTTTGAACTTGTCCCCACAACGGGAATTACCCTTCTCCTTCCTTCTTCCCAGCTTGCGTCGTTTATCCTTTTCTTCTTTACCTTCCTCTACTTCTCTCTCTGCTCTCTCTCCCTCTCCTACCACCCCTTCCTACCCCTTCTCCCTTCTCCCTTGTCCCCACCCTCTCTCCCTCGTCCCTACCCTCTCTCCCTCCTTCTCTTCTCCGTTATTTCTCTTTCCTTTTCTTCCTCACCCACACACACACGCACCCTCACACTCGCGTTCCTTGTGCACTCACACCATTCTAACAGACACACACTCGCCACCTTCATCTCCACTCTACTCACATCTTCTTTACTCTTTCTCTCCTGTACATACTTTCTCTCTCCTTCCCTACCTTCTCTGTATTCTAACGACCAACCGCCTTCCTCTTCTCACAAAGTACAACCCACACTCACTCGCTGCCAAAATGATGCCCACCATTGACTTTAGTAATGTAAGTCCGGTTCACTATTTCCTTTTCTAAGCTCACCCAATCACTAGTTCTTGCTTGCTCACTCACACCGGTGCGCTCATTCTACGAACACAAGAAAGAGATAGAGAGGAAGAGAGAGAGAGTACAATCAATTGCAAATAATGACCCATTGTAAACAAAGTGAAAGACGAAAAAGAAGGGAAGAGATGACGCGCTTTTTTTTTTTTTTTGGGGGGGGGGGGGGGTTTCTTATTTTTACTCGTCGTCGTCGCTGTCGTCGTCGTCGTTGTAGTCCTTGGTGTCCTAACCAGTTTTATCATTGTCGTCATGTCTTCTTGTGTCGCTGCACTTTCTTATTCTCAATAGATAATAAAGCACCCGCTCATCAAGGCATCAGAGTTCTCCGAAGTCCACGGTGGAACACTTATTCGGCCTGCTCCAGCTTCGTCCGCGTCCATACATTCCACCTCGTCCTCCTCCTCAACACATTCGTCCTCGTCTGCCTCCCCGACTTTTTCTTCCAGCTCCAGACTAGAGCCCGAATATAGTCCCGTCGTCCTCAAATGGTCCCGCAATCCTACAGACTTTCGCGACCTCCTCCACGCCTTCGGCAAACTGCGCGACCTGCCTCAGGCACCGAATATCGTCACCTTTTACGGAGCAACACGCGAACACCCCTCGGCAGCTGCCTCACTAGCATCGACTCTTGCAAACAACTCGCCAACACAAAACGGTGTACCCAGGACACGATCTCTCAGCAGTGTGGCCGCATCCCTCTCTAATCTCGCCCTCGCTGCTACCATCGGTACCAGCGCCAATACCAGTACAAGCAACAACAACAACAACAACAGTACAGCCTCCCCTTCAACGCAGTATGAGAATATGCCGCGGGACTGGATTGTGACTAAACCTTCGGCACACGGTACGCTGCACGAGTTCCTGAAATCACCGCAGGGAGAGGCACTGGATTGGATGGGCAAGATTCGGCTGATTCGAGGGGTTGCAAACGGACTATTGTACTTGCATGAACATGGGCTACTGCACATGAACTTGCACAGTGACAACGTCCTGGTCGAGAACGGACCTACCGCCGTCCTCACCGACTTTGGACAGACTTCCAGATCTGGGCGCGGACCTGAACCTGGCTGGGATCATGACACTAACCAGCAGACCAGTCCCAAGGCAGGAGCACGATGGGTGCACGGGAGGGGCGTCTTTGAGAAGGGACTCATCTACACTGCGCCCGAGCGTCTTGCCAACCCTGAACTCAACCCTTGTACGACAGCCTCCGATATCTATTCTCTTGGCGTCATTATGCTGGAAATCATGACAGGACATCGCTCCCATGCCAGTCATTTCCTGAATTCCTCTGCCGACCACACTCTCCGTCTCGACGCACGATCACCACCGGCAACAATGCCCACCATGTCGACACCTCAGGGAACCATGACCTTGCCGTCTGCTATGGAGTCTTTGATCCGCAGGATATGTTCACGCGACCCTACACAACGACCAGGACTGATGGTCATTCGATCACAGCTCAAGGAGATGGCCAACACTTCGTTTGACCTTCATGTCCGCGAGCCCATCAACAAGGGCACTACTGGAATCCAATTGAACGCCAAAAAGCCCATCTCGCTCATCTCTGTCGTAACTACACCGTCTGTCATTGCGGGTACGAAGTGGATCTAACCTAGAAAGGGACAGTGACAAATGAGAACAAAGAGTCTTTATTGACTAGCCCCCAGCCAAGGGTGAACACAAACGACAGAACTCCAATTCCATATTCTAACCACTATCCACACTTTTTTAAATTTTTTTGTTAAACACAGAGTCGAGTCCAATGACTCCAGAACCCAGCTCGTATTCGGCACGGCCTACCATTGACTCTATGGCATCAAAATCACCCAACATGATCAAGAAGCGGACGTCGATTCTTCGCAAGGCGCTAGACATGTCGCTCAATTCACCCCCTGCTTCGCCCAAGCGCAAACTGATTCCTATCTGGGAGGCCGCCGTCAAGGGTGATGTCAAGACCATAAACTCGCTGCTCTCTCAGGGTGTATCTGTCAATCAGAGGGATCCTGTCACCGACCACACTCCTCTTATTGCCGCCGTCGCTGACCTCGAGAACCCCAACCAAGTGCCCAATACGAACATTTTGGAACTTTTGATCAATCGTGGAGCAGAGATCAATGCATTCGACCAAAAGACCAAGCAGACCATTCTTCACCACCTCTGTTTGCGGCCCAACCCTCCACCCGCTGTGCTCAAGTTTCTTTTAGATCGTGGCGCCAACCCCAACGCTGTCAGCTCAGCACGACAGACGCCACTACACTACCTTGCTGAGAGAGCAAAATCGTCGCCATTGGAGCCGATGCGCTTGTTGCTGGATGCTGGAGCAGAGGTGGATGCCAAGGGCCCAGTCATGTGGACGGCGCTGCACTTACTCTCTTCGAGTGAGAAGCCCTACTTGGATGCCATGATGCTGTTGTTGACCAGAGACATCGATGTGAACGCCAAGGACAGCAACAGGTGGACGGCGCTCCATTTTGTGGCGCATTATAATCAGGATCCGGCGCCGGCGCTCAAGATTCTGGTGGATGCAGGTGCGGATGTCAATGCTCTGACAAAGCGACATGAGGGTGTGATTCAGGTGCTGTTGAAGAGCAAGAGTATTGATCGGTTGGCGGCCTTGGACTTGTCACAGGTCGCCGCTGCTAGCCCGACCCCATCGCCTGTCACTGCCACGTCTGGATTGGGGATTTCGGGAACATTTGGAGGCCATGCACGGAAGAGGTCGACTGCTTCTATTCTTTCCAACAATGGATCTCTGGGCGTTTCGTCACTCCCTAGGATCAGCTCTGTTGCAGAGGTGGCGGTCTTGGAACAGGCAGAGCTGGCGAACGGTGAGAACGTATTGTTGTCACCCGAGGATGAGGCCAAGGAGGAGACGCTCAAGAAGCTTGCAGATCTGATCCGGTGGTTGATGGTCGATAGCGGGGTTCAGTTGGAGCCCAGTCTGGACTTTGAGGACCCTTACCCTCCCTCGCACCCCAAGAACCAGCATGTCCTCTTTAGGGCGATTCGGTTGGGAATGAGGCCGATTGTTTCGGCGTTGCTAGAAACTAGTTTGGCGATGAGCGAGATCCATGTTTTGGATGAGGCGTTGCAGATGACGGATGATATGTTGGCGGCGCTGAACATGAATGTTCAGCCTCAGCAGCAGCATGGCAGTGAGAATGGATCAACGCGGATGTCTCTTGAATCGACAGCGTCGTCGACATTCCGTCACCGCAGGACCAGTAGTGTCAGCAGCAACGGCAGTTCTTTACTCTCGACTAACCTGTCGATGGCAGGAGGTGGCGGTAGCGGTGCGACAGCAAGCAACACTATCGTTACGCCTAAATCGATTGCCCAGGCAGCCACGTCGATTCGCAGGACTCAAGAGATTGAGGACTTGTTGAAGGTATGGCGGTTTGGAGAACAGAGGCAGCAGCTTTTGGATTCTGTCAAGGCCCGCTTGGCTCGGTCTAACAGGAGACGGGCTAGTAAGAGTGGGCGTGGTCATGCGCATGGTCATGGTCATCAGAACGGTGGTGGAAGCATCGGTGGTGGTGGGAGTAGTGTGGCGGATGATGATGCTAGTGTTGGGTGTAGCAGTCCTGTTTCTTCGATCCATTCAGAGCGTGAGCGGGAAACCTTTAGCAGGAGTACCACCTTGTAGATATTTTTCTTTTTCTTTCTGCTATCCCCCCCCCCCCCCTTTTTTTTTCCTTGTTAAAAAATACAGCCATTATTATTACCTTTACTTCATGAATGAATGAGTAGGGGAATGCTCAGCGGTTGGTGAGATTTCTAAAGAGTTGCGGGTAGTCTTCTAATGCATTTTGCGCTCACGCTAACGCGGGTCACTTCACACTCGATACACAGACACAGCCAGGCCCATCGAAATATATATCGGTAACACACTTCCTCCCTTCCAATCCGTCATGCATGGCTTCAACCCCGCCCTCTACATTTCCTCCTTCCATAGTTCTTCTCCTTCCCCCTCCTATACTAGGCTAAGACCGATGGCATGTTCGTCAAATGAAAGGCCGTAGGGTGCGAAGGCGGGAGAGGAGTGGATTCATAGAGTGTCCTGGGATGCGCTGATCGGGGCGGCCCAGTAAGCGACCTTGAGGTGGGGGGGAGGTTCGAGAATGTGCTAGCCAAAAAGTCTAGGAGGTGGGGATTTGTGGGGAATTTTATTGCCCAGGTCTCCTCTCATCCGATGACCGTGCCACGATCCTCGTCTGTCTAACTCTGACTCTGACTTTGGTGTTGGAAGAAGAAACAGGCCCGATATGGTGATTGTGTGGACATGGCGGGGTTCAGGATGGAAGGTATGGATATTGAGGCACCACACCTCTGGGGCTTGGGGGGGGGGGGGGGAGGGGTTAAGGAATATTTTTTTTCTGGCGTTCTAATTGAACAGAACGAAAAATAAAAAATACATTCATTGCAAAGGTGCTAGCAGACTCTCCCTTCCCTCCATCTTCATGGTTAGGAGTATGCCATCCTCATATCGACACTTTTCTTTTCTTTTCCTTTTTCCAAAAATAAATACCTTGCCAATCACCCTGCCTTTTTCTTACATTGCTACTTTTCCATTAAAAGGAGAGAAGGTATTCTTCTGCGCGCTTGTAGGAAGGAAAGAGAGCCGGAAGGCTCACATAGAAGGTTACGGAATGGGAGGCCATGTTCTTCTTCGGACAGAGAAATCATCTGTGCGCGCTCAGATTTGAAACAAGGTCTTTTTCCGAACCAAAAAGGTCCCATCCTTGCTTTTTTTTTGTCAGTCCTGATTCCTACATGCTGAGAGGGTGGTGGGGTGTTTTGAGTTGAAGCGCGCGAAAGGGGCGAAGCTGAAATGCACGTGCTTGGAGGATATAGTTTCGATCCAGGGTGTCTGCAGAAATACTCCCTCATTTCCTTGCCCAAAATGAAGGTCACACTCGCTCTGTCTGCCCTTGTTGCCATGGCTGCTACAACTGTATCTGCCGCCCCTACAAACTCTGGGATCAGGTACAAACAAACAAACAGACAAAATTGAATGCCGCCGAATGATTGATCCACTTTTATCCTCTTCCTACAAAAAACAGCCATTGGCATCCGCGCTGACCCCCCATGCAGAGACACCACCTGACGAGGTGGACCTTCTTCCCCCGGTGGAATCGCTGATCCGAAAGAAGCTCTGATAAAGTGTGAGCTTATTATCAAGGACAGACACAACCGTACAAGGCATACAAATAGAGGCACCGTCACGCGTAAGTCGAGCGACGAGTTGTGGTTTGTCAGCGTACTGAGGCCTTATGGGGTCTTGCCCTGACGGTCAAAGGAAAGAAGCATTACTGAGATAAGGTTAGCAGATCCAACTACAATACAGCAACCAAAGTGGAGACGGCCGGGTACTTTACTTGCGTTGCCTAGAAGTTGGTCCTGGTTGCACACTTTTGTATTCTTTCTAGGCGTAATGGACAAAAAGAAAAAGCAATTTTTTTTTGGAACCGTTTCTTGGTCCTTGTAGCAAATAAACATTGGGTACATGTTTCACAAAAGGGAAAGAAGTTAGGACGCCTCTTGGTTCAAATGGTTTGGATTCGTTGCGTCGTTACTCGATTTTTCAACTCTGCTCTATTTTTTTTTTTCCAGAGTTCAATCACTTTTTCTTTCTCGTCCTCCATAAAATGAGCTTACGGCATTATGTCTACTACAAGTGTAGCTTTCTTTTTGTGCCTTTTCTGCCTCCGATTATCATAGTAAGTAGGCACTGAGGTCTGGGAGACCGAATGAGGGAGATCAGGTTGGTCTCTCCAAAAATTCCAGAGGACGACAGAGAAAATTTTCTTTTTCACCCTTCAGATTCATGCTCAGCTCCAATTCAATTGAGTGACTGTCACTAAGAGTCGACGGCAGCAGACAGACGTTCTACCTCAGGGAGGAAGGAAACGAACACTCAACTCCTTCCCTTTACTCTTTTCTCAGGTGTGCAACTCCATTCCATCATTCACCGTTTACTCTAGCCAACCCTCACCTTCCTTTCCCCTCTACCCCCCTCCTCGAACTTCTTCTCATTCCTCGCATTCCTTACTCATCGTTTATTGTTCATCCATTCAACTCCATCATAAACTACATTCACTAACCTCCCCTCCCACGAAACCTCTCCTTCTTATTGACTACAGGGAAAAGCGCGAAGAATGGAAGACATGATACCCGAGCAATTGAGAGACCTGAGGTGGTTAGGTGATCTGGTCGTCTTTCTCATTGATATTTTCGAGCCTTTTGTTCCGAAGCAAGCACAGGAAGAAACGGCAGAAGCGGAGGCACGGGGTACACAGACCCCAGCAACATCATCAACCCCGACAACAACAAGAACGACAACGACAACGACGGAGACGGAGACAGCGTCTTTTTGGGGTGACCTGGGCACTCTCGTGCTTTCTTTCTTGGAATTGGCCGACGCTGTTACCGACTAAACATACAACATGCACACAACAATGATAAAGAAGTGATATAGACAGACATATACATTCAAAAAGGACAACTATGTTACCCTTCCCCCCCCCTCCTCCTCCTTCACCATACCTCCCTTAAATGGCAACACCAGCCTTACGCCTGGTAACCATCATGGGCAACCCGTCCATCATGGGCATCGTGACCGACACACCGTACTGCGGCAACTTGCCACTATCCACCAATGACAACTCAAACTTTTGCAGAATCGCCCCAACCACCGTCAGACCCTCCAAGATCGCAAAGTTCATCCCCAGACAAACACGAGGACCAGCATGGAAAGAATTAAATTTGCCCTGTGAGAATTTCTCGCCTTGGAGCCAGCGGGAGGGTTTATATTCGCGGGCGTCGGGACCCCAGATGGCTTCGGAGCGGCCCATGACGTAGGAGGACCAGGTGAACCATTCTCCGGCATAGATCTTTGTGCCGTCGGGGAGGATATCGTCTTGAACGCAGAGTTTTGAATTACGGGGGACAACTGGGAAAATGCGGAGTGCTATTATAGGATGGAAACGCGATGTGAAAATTGCGCAGGTTAGCGAAAGAGATAAGATGAATGCAGCGAAAGGAAGAAAATCATGTGCAATAAGAATGTACCTTCATGGAAGCTACGAACAATTGAAAGAAGGAAAGACGTACGCAGAAAGAAAAAAAAAATCGGGTTAATTCTGTTGCTCTTCAAGCAATCAAACGGCGAGGGAAAAATAAATACACAGCTCTCCTGCATTCAGGTCCAAGCGGCCTAAATTAAATGAGGCCATACATACGTTCACACGCGAGAAAAGAAAGAAAAAGATGGTCGAAGCATATGTAGTTACGTACCAGGCATCGGCGTACTTCTGCTGCTTGTGAGACTCATAGGTAGGCAACTTGCCTCCAAGGACATCATCCACCTCTTGAATCAACGTTTTCATGACTTCCTTGTCCGTGCCATCTCGGTTAATCAAATAAAACATCCACGACAATGCCTGAGCAGTAGTATCCCTGCCCGCAATGATAAAGTTCAAGATGATATCCACCAGATAGTCATCCGTTAGGGCATCACCCTCATCGTCCCTGGCCTCCATAAACAGCTGCAAAAGATCCTTCTTAGGCTTGTGGTATCCCTCTGCACGACGCTTCTCGATGATGCGGAAGGCGTGGTCGCGGACGAGGTTGCGATCGCCGGCGACCTTCTTGCCAACACTGGTCAAGCGCTCGCGGATCTTCCACATGGGATCCATCAGACGGTCGGAGGTGATGGTAGCCAGGTCGTCAAAGGCGACTGCAAAGTCGACCTTTCGCTCGATATCGTCCATACAACCAAAACTCTCTCCAAACGAGACACTAATTGGCAAATAGGGGGGGGGAGTGTTCAGGGTATGTAATGGAGAAAAGGATGTGAGCAAATGCGGATGCGTACTATTTGCGTATGGAGAATATGCTTAGAAATGTATACAGAGAGATAATAACTTACGATCCGAAGCTGTCGAGAGTAAAATGGAGCATTAGGGCATGGAAGTCGATGGGAGTGCCCTCGTCGGCAGCTTTGCCAAGGTAGGCGAGCATCTTTTGGGCCTCGATGACAAAGATGTCGTTGGTGTACTCGCGGAAAGCGCGGACGTTGAAGATGTGAGAGGCCATTTTGCGTTGCCACTTCCAGTCAAATCCGTCAGAGGTGAAGATACCTTTTTGTTGGTACGAGGGAGTGGAAGGAGAGGGAAGAAATAGAGATGATTTTAGTGAGGGTCATGGTTGTAGCGCACGCAAGGGAGAGGCGCCCCAAAAATAAGATGAGGAGATGAGTGGGAGTGGGAAGAGATAGGTGTGAAATAGTAATAAAAAACACACATCTAAAGCACAAAGGATAATGCTTCTTAACTAACCTTTGCCAAAGAGGTCGCCAAAACAATTCCTGACGATAGGCCCCTTCTCATAAGCCCAAAAGTTGTTCTTCAACACATGCTCGACCAGTTCAGGAGAGTTACCAAAGACCATACGTCCGATAACGGGCAGTGACAAAGACCAAACAGGGCCCAGTTCGTTGTGGTTCTTCTCAAAAAAGGCATACACCTCTGTTCCGGGGATGCTGGTGATAAGGGGCAAGTGTCCCAGGAAAGGGACAGCACCCTTTGGAGCTTTGAGGTCAGCACGACGCCGGTTTCCGATGGCGTGGGAGCGGTACTTGTAAAGGAAGAAGGTGGAGAAGGCGAGGAGGAGTTTGAGGTTGTTGGTGCGAGTTGCATGCTCGAGCACGTACTTGACCAGTTCTGTGGTAGCCATCTTTGAAGTGGTGAGAGAGAAAGGGAGAGAGAAGAGGGAGAAGTGATGAAGAGGAAACGAGGGAGAGAAAGGAGAAGGAGGGGAAGAATGTGGGTAATCAACGGGGTTTTTATCTTTCCGAGTCTTTGTTCAATATGTCCGAGAGAATGGATGGTGACTGTAGTTTACATAGCACTGTACTTCGAAGGGTGGCGTTGTCTACGTTATTTATGTTGTTAGTGTCAATCAAGTTCTCACTTAGTTCAGTCTCTCACTCAGATTCTGTGTAGCAACGGTACGACTGTGAGAAAAAAAAAGGCCGCAAACAACAGGTATTTCTTGCCTTCGGGCAGGATAAAGCGGATGCAAGGGGAGAGGGCAAAGATTCTCCCCCCTCTACCTCTACATCCGTTCTAACATGGCATCCCTTGAAAGAAGAGAAATTGAGAAAATCTTCACTCTCATTCCTGTCTGCTTTTTCCTTCATGTTTTGTTTTATATTACTCTTACGACAGTCGAAGAGACGAAGGGAGGGATTAATATAGTTGTCCGAAGACTACCCTCTTGTAACCCTTTTTGTCTCTCCATCGTTCCTTCCTTGACATATTCTCGTCGGGTATAAGAATGAGCATTGACGGGCTAATGCGGCTGCGCTTGCGCTGCTGCACTCCTAAACTAAGCTGTTTCGGGAAAAATATTTTGAATAGCGGCGGCCAAATTCAGCTCTACCGTAACTGAAAAATGTGGAGACAAATGTCCTCGATCTGGTCCGTGGAGAAAGGCACGATTACAGCCTCCTGAAAGATGTCGGTTGCCTGGCGATTGTAATGGCCCATGCCGTCAGGAATGAAACAGCTGCAGTAGTCATGACTAAGGAATTGGGTCTTGCAGTTGATAACCACTTTGGTATTCCATTATCCAGAGCGGTTGAAGAGATTGACTGTGTGCAGGATGACAGCAACAAAATCAACAACAGCACCGACAACCACCGCATACACTTTACTTTCACAGCGCGACATTAAAGCAGGAATTACTTGCCTTCAGCTTTCCTTCACTTTGTCCTTCAACCCAAACTATGCGCATCCAGAGAGTAAACCGTGCTGTTGTAACTTTTCGCCTCCCGCATGGATTGGATGATATTAGGGACGGAACCTTCTTCCGAGCCAGAGCCACCCAAATTCATTCTAAATCGCAACTCTATTTCTTTCACATCACAAAATATAATAAAAAAGGAACTCATCTCCGCGTTCTCCTACGCACACATTTTTCATTTCATTCATCTCTTCTTCAGCGCTAAGGATTCCATCTCCAAACTACATTTTGGAGTGCCTTCACGACTTTTTCAACATTCTTGCTAGAGAATACTTGGTCGGCGCCCTCTCTGCGCTCGCTTGTAGATGCGCCAAGCGGTTGCATGCTGTGAAACTACCATTGTGCAAAGATTTTAACTTTTCGGCTGTGCCCTCATTATTATGATATCCCCAAAGAGGTTTTGACTGCTCTAATTGATGCTCAGCATCTAAAGTGCTTCGCCTCCGATCCTGACCACGATCCTTTTTTTTTTATCTTTCTTTATCAAACGCGTCACGCTCTCATATCTACCGCGCCTTCTCAAGAGTGACGGCCCCAAGGATTTGAACAACAACTGCGATTCAAGTGTTGTAGATGCGAAAGAACCGGAGCAGAAGAGTGAGGGTGGTCGAACCAAAATAATAAAATAAAAATAAAGATGTAAAAGAGGTCCGCGGTCGGAAACCCATCCCCTGCTCCCTCGGACGACGCCGTTCAAGCCGGAAAATGGCACAAAGGTGGCCACGGTGGCCACGGGCACAAAAGACGTAGCTTGGAAGAAGGAGACGTCATTGATGGCGACGAAAGAGTTTTCCAGGGTTGAGGTGGAGGAGGCGGAGGGGGCTGGCAAGGAGGTGGATGGCGCGGAGGCGGATGGCGTGGAGGCGGATGGAGAGGAGGACGTTGGTAGATGATAACAAACAACGATGAAGAGGTGGTGAATATTTGCTTGAGACCCTGTTTTAGCATTCCTATCCCTTCTTCTTGCTGTGGCGGACAGCTTCCCCCCCCCCCTTCTTTTCTTACACTTCACTCCCTTTTCCTACTCTCAACACCGTTTACGAAAAGAAACTTTTTTGCGTCATTGAGAAGGTAATACCAGTCAAAATAAACGATGAGAAAGTAAAGGATTGGTTCATTTTGTTTTGCTGATTGGCATTGTGAAGGCGTCGTTCGCCTTCTTTTATGATATTTGAGATTCCTGGTCTTCAGAACGTCGCTTGTGTCCCTTTAGCTTGTCCAGAAATTCTTATGTGGCCTCGTAGGAAGATCTTCGGAAAAGTTGTTGTCGTCGATATCGATGGACACACGTTGGAGGCCCTCAAGTTCGGGGCTCGAGATCAGGCCAAACAACTTGGGGGTGTGACACCCTCAGTAGAGGTGGGCGATTACCATGCTGACATATGTCCTAGTGAGGAAGTTAGCCCTGTAGTTATAGTGGTTGCTGTTGATCGGATGGAACTTTTGTTGTCGATTCCGTTGCCGTTGTTTTTGTGCTCTTTTTTCCAAAAAGACAGAACAGGGTTAAGTGGTTATCGGTCATGGTCTTGCGAAGTATTGAATAGACTGAAGGTGAAAGAGAAAAGGCGAAGGATGTACGTAAGGTGAAGCATGAAAAGAAAACGAAGAAGAAACATGTCGAGTGATAAACAGTGAAATGGAAAATAAAAAAGAAAGTGGCGATAAACTCAAAAAAGAGAAGGGCGAAGGCGTAGTGGAATAGGTGATGCCACAGGGACGTTTTTTAATTATTTTTTAATTCTCTGCTACCGTCTCCTCCGACATTGTTCTGTCGCTTTGCCATGGTTGATGTATTGGAACAATAGGGGACAAAGTGATACATAAACGAGAAACAGTTGACGGTTGGTGAAGGCGCACGTCCTTTTCGTACCTGACAAGCCTGTTTCTGTGCCTGAACTCCGTCCGACACTTGAAGCGCCCGGAGATTGCGCTGATCAGCACCCAGTCATGGTCATGGCCAGCTTGGACATCGCTCACATGAGCATCAAGGCACGCCTTGCTATGGATGCCGCGTCGGTGCAGTCAATTGTTCAGCTCTTTCTATTGTCTGTTCCTACTTCGATGGGCGGGTGACTTTTTAGAGAGCTTATAGAGCGAGACGGAGTTCAATCCCCGCCCACCATGCACCAAGGGGGTCTTTTTGTTACAAGGGGGCGTTATTGTTACATGGGGCCCATTTGTTACATAAGGCCCTTTTTGTTACATAAGTCCTTTTTGTTACATGATGTCATGGTGAGCCTCTGAGGACCAAGCCACTCGTCAACTCAACTGTCCCCTCCTACGCCGCACCTCCTCCTCTTTCTCTTTCCCTCCCCCTCCTGTTTTTCTTTTTTTTTCATTCTCTTTATCTTTCACTCCTCCTGCTTTTGTTTTTCATTTTCTTTCTCTTTCTCCTTCTCATTCCCTCACCCCGCCTTGTCCACATTCTCCACTCGCAACCAGCTCCACTCTCATCCAGCTCCCCTCTCAACCAGCTTCCCTCTGCCCGCATCGTCCTCACCACCTTCACCTCTCTTTACTCTTGGCATCTTCAATCGCCCTCGAATACTTTGCTCACCTCCTCTATTATTCGATATCGGACTCACCCACAGCGCCATAATCCCCACACATACCAACAAGGAAGCAAGGTGAAAAAAATGGCTCAGTCTTGGGTGGCAACAGGCATAATGTGATGTACGGGTGTTGAGAAGTGATGGTGAGCTGGGTCCACCTTGGGTACAGAAGGGCCAAAGACTATGCCGTGCGCTGGGCTGCTCTGCATATGACCTGACCGTTAGCCTCGGCTGGCGGTGGCGCTGGATTTGGGCGGGCTACTAGAACCACTCTGTAGGTACAGAAGGGCTATAGAACATGCCATGCGCTGGGCTGCTCTTCATATGACCTCCGCCATCAGCGGTGTTGCTGGTCCTTGTAGCTTTGCTCTCCGTCAGACTCGTGGGTACTTGAGGGTGCATCGGCCCTCACGACGATCTCTCTCATTTTCTTGACATCCACTTCTCGCTGAGGGTAAGCGAGGCTTCGTGTGCATTGATGATTGTCCAACTCCGTGGGTACCGAGGGCTAAAGGACAAGCTGCGCGCTGGACTGCCCATCATATGACCTCACCGCTGCCTAGGTAACGGTGGTGATGCTTGGACCTGGATCTAGTGCAGTCGTCCGCAATATCCATGGGGTCTTTTGAGACCTCGCTCAGCTCGGCTGTTTTCACCGCTGGGTGACTGGGGCCATCACCCTCGCTTTGTGGGGGTGGTTTAATAGCACACAAAGGAGTTGTACGGTTGTGTTTTGTTGTTGCTTGAGACTGAGCCATTGCTATTTCTTCTTTCCAGTCTTTCTCCATCCTTAATAGGTTTATACGAGTTTTGTTAGGATTGTTTGAGCAAGATTATGCGATAGAATCGAGCAAGAGGATAGCAATAGGATCAACGACAAGATAGGATAATATTCATTCCAGCTGTTCAATAAAACATGAAGTAAAAAGTGCTGAAAGACAATATTCAACATGACAAATATAACAAACTCGCAGGGGTGTTGCAGTTGCTTGTTTACATCGAAAACATGTTTGTGTTAATATACGAGTAGACTATCTTTTGCTGCCATTATTTACTACATCCTTTTCCTCCAACACATTGAAGATGATGGTCGTCCGCCCTCTTGCACATCAAACTCAACGGTCCACAAAAAAAGACATGAAGTTGGGACGAACGCGACACGCATGGAAGGGGATCGAGCGAACTGAACAGACAACTTTCTCAATTTTTTTTTCGTTTGCCTTTTTGTCAACAGGTCGCCAAAGCAACAAGGTTGAATTTAATTTGGAGGAGGAAGTAAACAGGGTATCAACTAGGATCACGAAAGTAGACTATGCTATGTAAAATGATGGACATGAGATAGTCGAAAGAGACCGCGGGGTAGAAAAAGGAGGATGAAGAAAGAAGAAGAGAAAAAAATATATACAAACAGGTGGAGACCAACAAACAATAAATGGACAAATAAAAAAAAACGCCAAAACTTATCACCATAAATACATAACAAAAGATCCAGCGCCCGTTCATCGATATCGTCTGGACTGCAAGCGCAACGATCCTCGTTGGAGTTGCTGTATATGTTGGTGGCTGCTTTACTGAGTCGTTGTTGTCGTCGTCGTCGTCATTACTGGCAGGAAGAAAACGTTGGCGTTGGAGGTGGTCCGGGTGTGCTCGTCACGGCCCCGTCGACATGTTGAGACACAATGTATCCAGATAAGGACACCCCACCAAGATCCTGAACTCAAACTGATATTCAACCTCGCCGTTCAGCATGAGTGTCTTCAACTGCGGCAAATCCAAGTCTTACGTCCAATGAGGTCGAATAATAACGGCTGGCATCTCCAAACCTTCTGCCTCGGCAACGTTGTCGTTGTCGGTGTCCTGAGAAAACTTATATGGCTGTTCCAGTTTCTGCACAGGTGGAGCAAAATGGTGATGGCTGTTGGAATAGGAAGTGATGATCTTCAAAAAGCTCAGGTTCTTGCATGACTCGAAAGTTGCAGGGTGGAAAGTGAGCGCGCTCCAGCCTCCAAGAGTCAAGTCCTAAGGCTGCTCAGGGGGCTAGGTGACAGGGGACGATATCCTGGCATCGATACTCAAGCGTCTTGTCGAACAGTCCGATAAATCTGAAGGTTGGGATATTGTTTAAGCAATTGCGAATCAATGACCAGACCGTAACAATCGGCTCTCAAGTAGGGTAGAGCCAGTCTTGGCAGATCGACCCATCCCTGTCCAATGTAGAGACCGAAAAAGATTCCCGTGAGCCAAAGAGCGTCACAATATAGGAGCTGTGTCAAGGTCTGATTGAAGGCGTGTACAATGTCGACCATATCCATCCGTAAGTGGCATCTTGTACTCTCTGATGCTCAAAGCCTCAATCGGGACCAACCCGTGTTCCACGTACGCCGGTCGTGATTGTCCAATACAATCCAGCTCCTGCTTTTCCTGAACCGCCCACTTGAAGCTTTCCTTGCCAAGTGTAAACACATCCATCCGCCTAAGAGACCGACACTGCCGCAAGAATCCTCGGTTGTTGCAAAGCGTCTCGTACCACACATCCTACCCCGACGTGGGAAGGTGATCCCTTGCATATGTCTAAGGTCGGTCTCCTGCGAAATGTGCCACAAGCTACTAATTCAACACGTCGTTTTATCGCGTCGTTGTCGTTGTCATGTGGTTGCGGAGAAAATTCAAAAGGAGTGAACACACTTTTTTGTTTTCATGAAGACGATTGCTACATTTCGTGAATAAAATGGCGCGCCTGTGGAAAAATGCTATTCACAAACTGCGACATGGTCATATCGCAGGAGACCCAGTCACTGCGCAATGTCAAAGTCTGGATCTGAGGCGCTACAATGCGTTCTCGAACCACCGACGACGGGAAGAAAAAGAACAAGAAGCAGCTGCAGCTGCATTGGTAGGGCTATGCACAACAAGGATTATCAACCCAAATTAATTGCATATTTATTTTCTCGACTTAGGTCAGACAATGTCTGATGGAAACTCCTTGAGAAAGAACCTCTTCCCCTCCAGACAAAGACACAATTCCAACTCCGTTTCTTTCTCTACTTCATGCCGAACTCCATATCCAACATCGCTATCGCCATCGTTTTCATCGTCATCATACATCTCACCAACCAGACCCATCTCCTTGGCACTCTCCTCAGAGGGCTCAGGAAGACTCAAAATCAACTCTTCAATCTTGTTCGGCATCGACCTCAACACCTCACACACCTTCTTAAGCGTATATCCCGTCACTCCTTCTTCCTCCAGATCCGTCAGACTCGGAAGCATATGAATGAAAAATTGTACCACAAGCTCATCACCAATCACCCACGGCCCCGTCAATTCTACGACCTTTAGTGCTGGTGCCACAATGGTCTCTCCCTCCTGCTGCTGATATTGCTGTTCCTGCGATAATGGCCCTTCTTCTCCGGTGTTGTCAGTCACCATTGGCATAAGGAGATCGGCTCTCGACAAAACCCGGGTGAACTGCTCACTCCGCTCGGTCAAACGCATGTTCAGGATCAGAGACTCCAACGACGGACATCCCTGGAGCATCCTGAATTGGAACCGATACGCAAACTCGCCCGTCAGCATGAGCGAGGTCAACTGAGGCAAGTACCAATTCCAAGTCCACTTTGGTCGACCCATCCTGGATCCTTGTTGTGCCACTTGAATTGGTGCGCCACCATTGTCACCGTCACCGTCACTACCTTCCATTCCTGTAAGGTCACTCTCAAACGATCGGTCCAGCTCCGTCCGGGGCGGGATAAAGTATGCATCGACATCATCTCGTCCGATCGCAATGCACAACTTCTTGAGCGCCACTGTAGAATGAAGCGTCGCCGGATGAAATGTCAATCCACTCCATCCATTCAGCTCCAGTTCAACGAGTCTAGGGAGCTCCGCTGCAAAACATGTCCTGATATCGCGACATCGATACCGAGTGGTGTTGTCTGTGAACGAAGCCAGAGTGAGGTTGGGACAATGGCTGTACAACTGCGTATCCAATGACAGTCGGTTCCAAGCCGCGCTGATGTAGAGTGTCGTCAAGAAAGGAAGGTCCACCCATCCTCCTCCAACCTGCAGAATCCGAGGCATGTGCAGCTCCTGGTATGTGGCAGCAGTCATGGTCAGCTTCTTGAGGGTCTGGCTAAAGGCGAATACGATATTGTCGTCTTCGTCCGAGAGGGGCTCGTCCGACTCTAGAATGTTGAATTCCTCCAGCGGCACCAGTCCATGCTCCAGGTATGCCGGCCGTGATTCCTGCAACGATGGCGGCCCTACTCCACCCTGAACACTACTGTTGGTGTTGTGGCTGTTACTTCCAAGGCTCTCCATATCCTGCTTTTCCTGAACTGCCCATGCGAACGATCCTGGGCCAAGTGTGTCCATGTGAATACTCTTCAGAGCGCGACACCTCTGAAGAAACTCCCGCCCGTCGCGATGAACGTCGTACCACAGACAAGGGGGCGACTCCATATCGGTGATTTCCTGAACCTGACTGAGATCCGTCGACTGGAGATGGGCCGAGACATGCAAAAAGTTGGTTTTGGACAGAAAAGTCGGTGACTTGAGAGGAGGCAGGATCCGAAGTATCTCCAGCTTGGTCTCGACAGGACACGTCTGGTTCACGTCGGGCCACATTTCGGCGTCGGAACAAATCACGGTCTTAAGGCGACCTGGGAAGAGCTGGGCGTGATCTCGGACAAGCTGGACCATCGTACGCAATCGTCTCTCCTTCCGTTCACGTGTCTCGCTCTCAAACTGTGGCGACATGACCAAATCGCCTCCAAAGTATGTGACTAAATCCTCTCCAAAGTATCCCTCCTCGCTGTAATCTACAATGTCATCAAGCGCAAATTCAAGGTGCTCCAGATTCCCAAGTCGAGATATTTCAGCGGAGTAACGGTCGAGATCAAAGACCGGGATGGTGAGAGACTGGAGCTGTTCGAGAATCGGACCGGCAAGGGACCAGCAGGCTTGACGCCAGATAATGGCCTGGAAGTGGTACTTGAGGATATCTAACCCTGTCCCGAGGCTCTGTTCGTAGCAGGGCAGTAGGTTGTGGTCCCTGCACAACTGTGTGAACTCGGTGCCTTCCATGTATGCGAGCGTCTCGCGGTGATAACAGCCACGGGGCCAGTAATCTAGGTCAAGAGCCCATGAGGGTAGGCAGAGATGGCGAATACATGCAGCGTAGTCGAGTGGTTTCGGAAGGGTTGGGTTGGTTGTTTCGAGGATATAAGATATGGCGGGAGGGAGGGTATCAAGAGGGAGCTGGTGGAGGAGCATAGAGGTAAGAACGTGATCGGATCGTCTTCTTGATCTGGTTTTCTGGGCGGACATGTAGCAGTGCATGCCTTTTCGATAGGGGTTTTCGTACAGGAAGGGCAGGGCGATTGAGGCGATGTACTTGTTGGTTTGGAGGAGGGCAGCAATGGCGCCGTTTTGTCGATCCTGAGCGAGCACCAGGAGGATGAGTTGCAGACACTCTATGGGCAGCTTTGACAGCAGGTCCATTGCTGTTTACTTGAAGGGGGAATGAAGAAGTGGAGTGGACTGAAATGAAATGAAATGAAGAGAAGGGTGGGGTGTGTTTCAGAACACTTTATCAGCGTATGGGTGTGATTTGGAGTGGCTTAGCTTCTGGTGGCCATTTCGCGCTTGCCTGCGAGTGTCTGGAAAAGCACCTTTCTTCCACGATACGAGCAGGTAGGCACTATGCCCTTTGACCATTGGTAGCAATAGTAGTTTCTAGCCTTCAGAGAATAGTTATTGACATAAAACACCTTTCTTCCACGATACGAGCAGGTCTTGAGAGTTACTATCTTTATTCGCGATATTGAGAGGGAGCACACACACACACACACACACACACACACACACACACACACACACACACACACACACACACATATATATACATACATCCTTTTCCTCGTCTGCCGCTATTCGAGTTGTGCCCGTTGACCCCGAAGATACTCCTTTGGATACAGGAGTTGCCGAGAGAAACTCCACTCTCCCTTCTCCCTCTCCCTCGACAAGTGACCCTGTTCAACCGGGCACTGACGCCAACGACTCGGCCAGCCAAGGGCAACTCCCTCCAAGACCCCCACATGGGTAGGATCAAGTGATCCGACAGACAATACATGTGATAAAGAAGCAGCGCGTTAAAGCCAACAACAGCACCAGAACGGAGCAACCACACAGAGAACCCAACGGATCACATTTCTCGACTCCCATCCGAGTATCTCCACTACTTCATCCACTTCATCCCCCTCGAAGACAAAGCGACTTTGCTCCAAGTCAGCAACCACGTCACTTCAATCGCCCTTCCTCACATCTACTCCGAGCCCTTCCAATAAGTCATTCCACAACAGGCAACAAACAAAGCAACTAATCACAATGTACGCAAGGAACACAACAACAACGAACATTGTGAACCTTGGGATTAATCGATTCGCTCGTTCGAATGCTCCTTGCTCGACAGTCTGGTCAAACCGGCCTGCTTCTTAATAGTTAATGAAGCCGACATCATAACCACCATCAGCAACAACAACAACCGTTGGACTACACGGCACATATCCGTCACTTCAGATTTGGACAGTGCACAATTGAGACTTTCGGGCCCCGCCTTTCAGAGCTACGCCCGTTAGGAAGTTTTCCAGCACACCTACTGCCTCAAGCCCCTCCTACCGTCCTACCAATGCAGATTCCTCCCGAGTACAGGAGACGGCACCCACAACCAAACTATAATAACAACATCTTTCGTCAATATTTTCGAATGGCGCATTTCCGAGAGGTCACTCGAATCATTGCAAGCCCTATCCTCGAGCAACTCCAGACATTGACCATCCCCGTCTCCGACATCAAGCGATACATCGGTGTCATCGATCAACTTTTGGAACTGGAGAATGTTTTATTCATTCTAGATGAGCTCTTTGTCTACGATCCTAGCGATATTCCTACTTACAACAACGACGACGCCCCAACGGAAGTGGAGGAAGTCCTGAGGACGACCAAGGCGCGAGAGGAGGCGGTCATGCAGGGTATGATACTTTTCGTCGGGGAGCACAATCGACAGTTCAACAACTAACTCAGGACGTTCGAGTGCCCTGTGAGTCACATATGGACGGGGGCAGCATGGGTGTGTCCCGAGACGGTGCAGTTTGAGCTATTGAAGATGCTGCGAATGCTGCGTGCGCCAACGCCAATCGACAAATTGAACTGGGTCCAATTTGTCTCCCATGTGTCGTTGACCGACCTTGCGGAGGTTCAGGAGATCACCGTCTCTCACAATCAACGGTGTCGTTCTCTCAGGAAGGTCAATATGTCGACCCTTGGACCTGGTGTCTTTTCTTGGGCAGTACAGGAAAAGACGGACTGGACGGCTTTGGAAACAGTTACTACAACCAGGAATTACCGCATTACAAGTGAAACGGAAAGGCGGACGTTCATTGCTGCTACGACATGAGTTGGTGCCACTGGAGGACACGAGTCCAGGGCGGTGCCCCTGGCGGACAAGATGGACGACATCGCGTTTGTGTTCAGCAAAACATTAACAAGGTTCCAAGTCTGCACTACCCAATCGACTACGAGATCCTGGGACCCCCTCTCCTCTACCTGGCAGTATAGGTGCTCAGTTTCCGACAGGAGTGGTTCATCTTGGACGACGGAGTGCAGGGCAAACAGATCTTCTGGCGTTAATGACCCTTCATTTGTCCCTGCGTGCAGAGGGTCGCCTTGACCAGGGGCTCGTACACTAGCCCAAAGTGAATATGTCACGCTTCAGGGCACGACATTAGACTACCAGCCTCAGGGAGTGATCTGACAATGATGGTGTCCGTCCCGCCTACGACAAGTCAAGTTGTTGTTCCTGGTTGGGTGGCCAGCTCTGACGTTCCTCCCTGACACGTTGTACTCGATCTATTGTTTAAGACAGGAACTGGGCCGGATGAAAAATGGTTCATCGGACCCTCCTTGGAAGACGACGATAACGACTATCACCGCTACAACTACCGCCACCTTGTGCCAAGGATCGAGGGTCCACGACGACAGCGATGGAGATGGGACTGGGACCTACCTCTACTTGCAAGACTGGTCCTCAAGTCCAAGTTTGTCATTACCACAAGGACGCGGAAGTAAAAATCTTGGGAGGGGATTATACTTCCGCATCCTTGTGGCAATGAGGAGGATAGGAAGGTGGGCTTATACAAATTGTGCAACGAACCCCTCGCTGCATATGAAGAGAGTAAAAATAAACATCACGCCAAGGAAAGTAACAAAATAAAAACGCGACAACGATAAACAAACAAAGAAAGGGCTTGTCGGCGTCGCGCTTCGTATCTCTCTTCGCGATTGACGATGTGTAATCCTTCTTATTAGGCTTGACGATGGAAGGGCGCAGGGGTAGTAACTTACTTCCTTTTTTTCTCAGCCTGTCAGAGATACCCACAACGTCCCCTGGTCAGATTTCCACTGCCTCGTTCAAGGGACCCCAAATTCAGTTTTTCTCGTTGTCTCGCTGTTTCCCTCTAATTGTGATCAAAGACGACTAAAAATAAATGAAGTCGCGAGAGAGCGCAGGGGATAGTGAGATAGCATCACTTTCTTCCTTGGGCAAGTATGAAAGAAGTGAGCTGTGGGAGATGTTTGGCCTTTTGGAGTTAGTTTAGTATTACCAGTGAGCCAAAGCAACAAGTAGGTGCTTGTCCTTCCTTCTTTTGATTTTTATGTAAGAAAGCCAAACAAAGCGCGTGTCAGGGTCTATCTCTGCCTCATTTTTTTGAAAGCAAAGGGAAGGATGAAAGAAAGGGAGGAGGGAGAGGAGGAAGGATATTCTTCTCTGTCGTTTGTTGCTGTTGCTGTCTAGACCTGTGTTTAGTTTATCCATCTGACAGAAAGAAAATGTGGCAGGGTAAGGGAAAAGCAAAGGGGAAGGATGATGGACGACACGAACTAAAGGGTGTCCGCAAGAAGGGAGGGGCGCGTGCGGTGCGAGAGGCAGTGCGGCAATGTGCCACCCTTTTGCGATTCTCCCTCGGCGATCTCTTCTTTCTCAAGTAAGAGCAAGCTGGTTGTTCAATTTGCACAAACCTACACGCACCCCTGGGTCGCAACAGACATGCATACCTCTTGTTCGCACATACTTCTCTCGCTCGCTTTGAAGTTTCGTGCTTCCCGTGGCATTTCACAGCTTCTCCTTCGTCCCCTCTTCCCATCCATCCATGCCCCCCATGCTCCCCATGCTCCTAAAAATAGACTGCGACCCTCTGTAATAATAATTAGATTCCTCATCCCTCATTGGTCCATCTCCATGCTGATGTTTTACTTTATACCCACGGATGCCCTCCCTAAACGCAAAATGCCATCAGTCTCTGCGCCAGGACGGAGTGGGTATCTGTCTCATCATGATCTGGCGTAAGAGGGAGGACAAAGGGAATATTTAAGACAGCAGTGGTACATGTGCAACACATTGGGGTTACCAATGCACAGCACAAAACAAAGAACCTGGCGGTTACTCCGTTAAAATTGTCTGAGTGGCCCCTCCTCTCTTTTTCCCTCTTGCTATCCTCGTTCAAGGGTATCTTGGGACCCCAAAGAAGACAGGGAGCATGCACGACGGTATTAAAACCTTCGAGAACATGATGTGTCGTCGACTCCTTGCCTTCTTTCTTCCCAGACACGATCAATTTGACGACGCATGTCCTGCATACAGCCTGCCTACGATTGCAATCGTAATTTCAGTTGAAAGGCAAGAAAAAGAGGGGAGTCGGCTTCTTTATCTAGGCTAACCTAGTCAGGTTAATGAGAAAAAAGTGTGGCGGAGATGAAAAGAACAAAGAGGCCAAACTATGAAAAGGCGACCTGAGAAGTGAGCATGGGTTATCTCGCTTCTTTTTCTTCATTCCTTGTTCATTCCACAAGAAGAACAGAACAGCAGAACAGCAATGTCGGTCTATTTATCACATAAGGAGCACTGTCAAACCAAGTCATGGTAAGAAAGCAAAGAGGACGCGATTGACTGTTCAAATAAGAGAGAGTGGGTGGTATAAGAAGAGCATTTAGCAAAGGGTTCATTTACCTATCTTTAGGGATGGCGAGTGGTCCTGCAGGGAGTGAGAGAGAGAGAAATCGAAGGACCCAAACGGTGTGTAGAACAGGAACGTTACGAAATCGTTGTCAAACTGGCGGTAAGAGGGGGAACTGTTGCACAAGGAAGGAATTTTTTTCATTTTCTTGACGTGAGAGCCGAGCCATAAGCCAGAGCCAGGAGCCATGAAATGGGAGCAGCATGAGAGCCAATTTGCCATGAAAATGAATGTAAGGCGAGAAAGGGACGAGGGTCCTTTGAAAGATTGGTGGCAAGGGAAAAAGAGAAGAAAAGGAAGTATTTTCCCGTGGGGCAATATAAACACAACGAGTTGGGTGGCATGTAGAATAGAGCTGTTTCTACGTGGTGAGACCCATCTTTTCCGACAACAATGGCAACAGACATAAGAGAGTGCACCCATGCCATGGGCTATTACCCATTGTCTGGACAGCCATGCCCATTACAATGAAAAGGGAGAATGTGTTTCCTATGGAGTGAGAGGGAGAGAGAGAGGAGATGTGTGCGTGCTTACAAGGTTTCCCTTTGGTTTGGATGATGAGGCTCTCAACTCAATGAACAACGACCACCCACACTCTCGTACTATTTTTATTCAGCAGCGAAATTATTTTCCGTCCGTCCGTCCCCTCAACCGTCCCTTTGTCTGTGTCTAAAGAGGTGCACCACAGAACCAGGCACACACACACACACAGTCATCTCCATCATCTTGCTTCCTCCACTGTCATCATCATCATCTTCTTCCTTTCTTTCTTTCCTTTCTTTTCTTGTCATCATCATCATCTTCCATCCCTCTTAACGACCCACTCCCTTCTTACTATATACCTCTTCCTCCTCCCTTTGGTAAAGCGCTTTCTCTGCCCTATTTTCAGCATAGACGTTGCTATTCACAGCCCATGAACACAAGGGTCTCGCCATATCCATACCCTACTTTTTTTGTCTTCACATCCTCACTCCTCACATCCTCACATCCTCACCGCCACCTGGGAAGATTTCTTTGACAGCCAGCCCTATCCTCCTTACTTGATATATATCCGTGTCTGAACGCTCTTTCACTCGCCACTTCCTTCCTCTTCCTCTTCTCCTTCCATTCTCTCTCTCTCTCTCTTTCTCCGGCATCCATACGTCTCTTATCATATTTCTGTATCCAAAGAGTCCCTCGTTCTTACCCTCCCTTCTTACTCTATCGTTCTACTGTCTCCTCCTCTTCCAGGTTTGCCACCACCATCTTCACCACTACCAACACTTCATCTTCCACCTCGCACCAACACCGGCAATAATATACCAACAATAACCGACAACTAATACCAACCAACACCACCCCGACAACTACACAGCACATCACAATATGTCGGGAAGACCAAGTGGTGTAGGCGTCCGTCGCGGCGCAACACTGTCCCGCGGCAAGACCCTCTCTCGCCCTGACCGATTCGTAACCCCCGAGACGATGTTCAAGAAGCGTAAAGAGAACGAACCGGCCTCGTGCTGGGTGGTCTGCTCGCGTATCACGACCTGCTGGGCCCTACCACCGGTCATGCGCATGTGTGGCATCCACGATAAAGCCGTCCAGCAGGCCTGGAGAGAGAAGGTGACGCTATGTGCCATTATTATGTTTATCGGAGGCATGGTCGCCTTCTTGACGATTGGGTTCTCGAGGCTTCTTTGTCCTGAGAACCAACGACAGGGTGCCCAGTCCTTCCTGCGATATGAGAGTACTGCAGGTATGTCTTCTTTCGTCTTTGCTTTTTATTTGTACTTTTGTTGCTCAGGAACACAACACAGGCGGGGATCCAAAAAACAACCGCAAAGGATAAACAGCATCGTCAACGGCAGCGACAACTGGAGTTTCCTACGAGGGAACATTTACACAACACAGGGAAGGAAAAGGAAAGGGAAAACACAGAAAGACAAGCAAACAGAAAGGCAAAAGGTCTCGCATAATGCGATAGAAGATGGTGAAGGGGAGGAGAGAGGAAAAACAAACAAACAAAAGGAAACACCACCCTTTTTCGAAACCGGTGTACATGATGATGGTCGCCTTGCAAAGTGGTTTTCTACACCCACAACCACCTTTCGACTTTTTCTTTCTCTGTCGTCCACAGCCATCTCCATCATCCATCTCTCCTCTCCTTCACTTTCCCCCTTTTCATCCACACACAACGGCCTTCCTTTTTTCGATCACAACAAACAAAGTGACAGCAAGAACGACTCTCAACCAAGGTTCTATTAATTTTGCGATCGTTGCTGCCTTTGCCCTCTGTTGAGAGCAAAGTATTTCATTTCTTTCTGCGACGGGCATTTGGAGGAGAGGATGGAGTGCGTGCGCAAACCGCTGGACATGCACACACAACGACAAAGCCAGGGGTTGAGAGATTAGTCTGGGATGCATGCACTCTTACCACTTCTTTCAATTTCAGGAGTCGAGTGAATGGGCGTAGTGAAGTACAGCAGTGCATGGCTCTCGGACAGGGATACACAGGAAGAAAGGACAAATACCTAAACGTACCTACTCACCCCTGTTTCTTACCTTCTCCTTCTCTCCCGCTTTCGAAAATAGCCAACGGACAGTTCGGCGTCAACGGATTCACCTACGACTTTACCCAAACGGGCTCGACATACCCGCACGGATTCATATACGCAAACATGAAACCCGGCGGGGATATCAGCAACATCTTCCAAAAGCTCACTCCTAGCTGTGCTGGCCTCACCAGCGCCGCCGCCCTCTTCAACAACTGCGACCGCCTAATTGGAGGATGTAACGAGACCTTTTCAATTGACAGAGCCGGGACGGCGATGTACACGCATTTCAAGATCCTCCCCAGTGCTCAGAAGCAAAGGGCGGGATATGACTGGAACCAGATAGCGAACCCTGAGTTGAAGAACTATATGGTCATTGATGGAAATGTGCTGAACTTGGATCGTTACATGCTTCGATACCCCAGAGCTTTGCCTGGAGACGAGATTGATGTTTTGATTCGGACGGTGTTGAGTTCCGACTATCCGCAGGGAGGTCGAGATGCGACCAAGCTGTTCTTCCGTCGGGATTCGCTCAAGAACACGGCTACCTGCATGGTCGAACAGTTTGGAGCGGGATTCATCGATAAGGCCACGCCTGGTTGTTTTGCCGCCGATCTGTACATGTATGTCTCGTTGACCGTCGTCCTGGGTATTGTCGTCTCACGATTCGTCATGGCCACGCTCTTCGATTGGTTTCTTTCCGCCAAGCTGGCCAGACCCCCACCCAAGAACAAGGTCCACACCATGGCCTCGGCTGCCTCGTCTAGCTCGACTGTTGTCGCCCCCGGTCCTGGAGCCGTCGCTGCTGGTGCCGCTGCTGGTGCTGGAGGTGCTGCCTTGTCCCGCACCCCTACTGGTGCCAGTATCGCAGGCGCCAATGTCCAGGAACTCCATACCATCCTCTTGGTTACCTGTTACTCTGAGGGAGAGTCTTCCCTCCGAACGACGATCGAGTCCCTGGCTGCGACTGAGTACCCTGACAACAAGAAGCTGCTGTTCATTATCTGCGACGGTATCATTACAGGATCTGGAAACGACCGTTCTACGCCCGACATTTGTGCCAGTTTGATGGAACTCGACCCGGCTTTTGATTCCGAACCCACGCCTCAGTCCTACATCGCCGTCGCCGCAGGATCGAAGCAGCACAACCGGTGCAAGGTCTATGCAGGATATTTCCGCTGGAAGAACCGTCGTGTCCCCACGATTCTGATTGTCAAGTGCGGAAACGAGGAGGAGCACGAGAAGCCGAAGGCCGGAAACCGTGGAAAGCGTGATTCCCAGCTGATCCTGATGAACTTCTTCTCCCGTGTTACCTATAACGACCGGATGACCCCCCTGGACTACGAACTCTTCCGCAAGATCCAGCATCTGATGCAAGTCACACCCGACAAGTTCGAAATTGTGCTCATGGTTGATGCTGATACCAAGGTCTACCCGTCCTCAGTCCGGTTGCTCATGAACTGTATCAACAACGATCCTCTCATCATGGGTTTGTGTGGTGAGACCAAGATTGCCAACAAGCGTCAGTCGTGGGTGACGGCCATCCAGGTCTTTGAGTACTATATCTCTCATCATCTCGGAAAGGGCTTTGAGTCTGTCTTTGGAGGAGTCACCTGTCTGCCTGGATGTTTCTGTATGTACCGCCTCAAGGCCCGCAAGGGTGACGACTGGATCCCGATCATTACCAAGCCTGAAATCGTTCAGGAATACTCCCAGAACGTCGTCGAAACCTTGCATCAGAAGAACTTGTTGCTGCTCGGAGAAGATCGCTTCTTGACGACTCTGATGCTCCGTAACTTCCCTCACCGCAAGATGATGTTCATGCCCCAGGCTATCTGCAAGACCGTCGTCCCCGACGAGTTTAACGTTCTCCTTTCTCAGCGTCGTCGTTGGATCAACTCGACCATCCACAACTTGCTCGAACTCGTCCTCGTCCGGAACCTCTGCGGAACCTTCTGCTTTTCGATGCAGTTTGTTATTCTCATGGAGCTCATTGGAACCGTCGTCCTCCCCGTCGCCATGATCCTCATGATCGTCATGATTATCCAACTCTCGACCGTCACCTTCACCAACATTGTCGAAGCCGTGCCCCTCATTCTCCTCGTCTTCGTCCTGACCATGCCTGCCATCCTGATTCTCATCACCACCCGCAAGTTGATCTACATTTCCTGGATGTTCATCTACCTCCTCGCCCTCCCCGTTTGGAACTTCATCCTTCCCCTCTACGCCTACTGGCACTTTGACGACTTCTCCTGGGGAGAAACCCGTAAAGTCGATGGAGAGGCCAAGGGCGAAGCCCACGGAAACGCTGACGGAGTCTTTGATGCCTCAAAGGTGCCCCTCAAACGCTGGGATGATTTCGAAAAGGCCCGTGTCCGCCAAGTCAAACGTGTCGAGCGCGCAGAACGTCAACGCGGTCAGGGATCCCCCTACGCCCGGTCCCAAGGCGCACCCAGTGTGTACACAGATGACAACGAGTCGGACATGTTGAGTGATTTGGGTCCTCAGCAGATGAATTACGATTACTCGGGAAGACAGCTTATGGGTCCTCCGCTGGCCGGGAACCAGGCGCGTTCGCCTATGATGGGCATGGGTGGGTCCTCCCCACGGTTCGGCCCTCCTTCGCCTAACCTGGGCGCTCCTATGGGTGGTGGATGGAATAACGGTCCGCCTTCGCCTGGTGGGAGACCTGGAGGTCCTCCTTCCCCGGGGATGGGTGGGCCAATGATGCCTCCTCCTATTAGCCCTGGTGGCATGCGGAGGAACCGGAATGGACCTAATGATGGACCTGGGTCTCCAACCTCCCCTCGTTCCCAG